>OZ019977.1:16204042-16694977 GCA_963970395.1 Ephialtes manifestator | reverse complement strand
GTCAACTGCCTTCCGCTCACCCATCCAAGTTATGACCGCAAATAATGCTGCTTAAGGGGAGGGAATCAGATAATAAAAATTGATTTTGGAAATTCAATATCATCCAAATCCTATTGCATATAAAAATGGCCAACGCTCTATATTGTTGGTACTCGATGAAAGGATTTTCTACTGTCATCTGACTTGCATATGCTTTTCAATATTATTGAAAGCAAAGTTCTTAGGTTTTCCATTCTGCGCATGATTCAGATCAAACTACTAGGCAGATTGAAATGGTTGACGCCTCATTTTTTTCTTCATGAAAAGATACACCGGCTAAATGGAGCAAATGTTAATAAAAGGTAATATTTTTTAAGTGACATAATTATTAATAAATAAATGTTATGCTATTTTCTAAATCAGTGATTAACTTTGGTTTCAGAATGAAAAAAAATAGGTTGCTCCATTTAGCCGGTGTATCTTTTCATGAAGAAGAAAATGAGACGTCAATCATTCCAATCTGCCTAGTAGTTTGATCTGAATTATGCGCAGAATGGAAAACCTAAGAACTTTGCTTAAGAAAATATTGAAAATCATATGCAAGTTAGACGACAGTAAAAAAGCCTTTCATCGAGTACCAACAATATAGTGCGTTGGGCATTTTTATATGCAATAGGATTTGGAGGATATCGAATTTTCAAAATCAATTTTTTTACCTGACTCCCTCCCCTTAACTCTGGGGACCGTCGAAGTCACACCAACTGCGCGTCCACCGCTGCCGATTTAAAGAATATATATAATTTTTATATAAACACACGACAAGAATTAAGTCAAATCGATAAATGTTGCATGTTGATCGTAATAAACTCCAATGATGAAAGGAAATAAATATATATTGGATTATAAGATAGTTCTGATTGATTTTATTTAAAAATTTCTAATACCTGTATTTGGTCGTTTTAACTAGATCTTTTTTCCGGATTAACAAAGTATTTAGTAGCAATAAATAAAATATTTTTTTAGTCTCCGCTACACAGTGAAAGTTGATTCAAATAAATAAATATGTTGGAAATAAAAAAAAACTGAAAAATTTAATGAAATAGATATTTGTTGGAGAGAAAGTAAATTTTCGTTGATTGAAATAATTAATTGTTGAATAGATAATTTTAGTTAATATTACCAAATATTTTTTCTGGGTGTAGATGGTGGTTTTTTATTATCGGTAAAACTGGTTTACGCGACTGCTATGATATGATTTTTTAAACAAATAATATAGGATGATAAAGTTCACTGCGTTTTTGAGCATTTAGTTTAATATTCTTATATAAGGGCTATTATAGAGTTGGAAATTATTTAAATTCGTAAAATGTGTTTTATGACAAAATTCTTAATTTTCCATTGCTATGTATATGAATTCTAATTTAATATACATAGTTTGTATATTTTATATGAATTTGTATGTTAAACGTGTTGTAAACTTCATAACATTTTTAACAGTGTGTAGAATTTTTCTTTTCTTATTTTCTTTTCATAACTTTTTTATGAGATTTTTTGCACCTCTAATATGATATGATTATTTATCAAATAAGGAGGATGATGGAAGATGATAAAGATCATCACAATTGTGGTATATTTTAATATCTTTGTATAGCCACGATAATAAAGTTGATTTCAATTATGAAACAAATTTGCTATTTGTTTTAAGGCTATAAAAATTACTACAAACGTAGAAGATTTTGATAATATATTCGATGGCAAAGGATAAATCTACAAATTAGAAATTTTGACATTTTGTTAGGTTCTACCAATTCTTATGCATTTTTCTTATTTTCATTATTTAATATGCTGTAAAATAAAATTGTTTTGCACTATTAATGGGATATAATTTTTTTAACTAATAATTGAGGATGATAAAGTTTACCGTGCGGATGACCGATTTTATTATTTTCAAAAGGTGCTGTTTCCCTAAAAATTTTAAACATATGTAATTATTCATTACCACTACGAATAAATATGACATCATAGGCGAAGAAATAATAGTATTTTTTTAGATTCAACAAATACATCTTAGATTAATTGCCATGTTATTATTTAATTGCAATAGTATGCAATACGCAGTGATAAAAAATATTGTGACGATTACTAACTATGGCGGATTTTTTTTAAATCGATGATGAAAGAAAATATCGTATCGATATTATAGACTATAATTAACAATTGGTTTCAGACAGATTTTCCGGCATTGAATTCTATAAGAGAACTTACAACATCTTTATAGGAATTTTTCGAATCTTTTATCGTAATCCCGAAAACAATATTCATGAAATGATTCAACATGATAAAATTATAAAGTAAGAATTTTCAAGTTTCCCGCGAATAATAGTAATTGAACAAGCTTAGATTAAAAAGCCATCTTTTATAATATTGGAAAAATATAGGGTTTTTTATGTTTCACGACTTTTCCATGCAATAATGTGACCGAAATGTTAATAAACCCGACTAAATAAAATAGGAGGAATTTAATGTAAAAAAAAACTAATTAATGCAATTAAAAAATCATGAAGTCGAAAATCGCCGGATAAAAATGGCTCAATTGCGGCGAATGCGTCGGGAGTCAGAAAAGTTTCGAAAATCGTACACAGCTCGTTTTGGTTCTCATAGGTATGAGTGCGAAATGCAACTCATCCCCCGAGTGTTTTTCTCTCGCCTCTCTCGACGAATCTTACCACTACCACTGTCGTAAATACGGCATCTCGTTGTTTCGAATTGGCGGTGTGAAAATTTTGGTAATATCGGAAAAGCGTTCTTAAGTCACGAGTAAATACGGCTTGAAATCGCGTGAAATCTCTACGAGGGGTGAGTTATAAATCGATTTGCACCCTGGCCAATGAGGACCGAAAGTGGCGCTTTCTGATTGGCTCGGAGCCAGGCCACTCCCACATCGTTAATAGAGGCTCTGAGAGAAAGCCCGGTTTACACTGCCGCACAATATTCTCCAACGGAGAATATAGTCTCCAATGGAGATGTTAAAAAATTTTATTTGAAAATTCATAAAATGTTTATGAAATTTTATGCATAAGTGTACGAAATTTCATTAGCTAATCGTGTAAGAATATTACATACAGTAATATTGAAAATAATTTGAAATATTACAAAAAATTAATTATTATTAATTTTAATAATATAAAATAAAATAAAATATTAATTATTATTGTTATTAAATTATACAAATAATTTGTAATATTTCCATAAACAATTGCTTGAAATTAAGTGTAAGAATATTACCTACAGTAATATTGAAAATAATTTGAAATATTACAAATAATTAATTATTATTAGTTTTAATAATATGAAATAATAGAAAATATTCATTATTATTATTAAATTATACAAATAGTTTGTAATATTTCCATAAACAATTGCTTGAAATTAAGTGTAAGAATATTACCTACAGTAATATTGAAAATAATTTGAAATATTACAAATAATTGATTATTATTAGTTTTAATAATATGAAATAATAGAAAATATTCATTATTATTATTATACAAATTATTTGTAATATTATTACAAATTATTTGTTATATTTCCATAAACAATTATTTAAAATTTATAATACAGCGTATGAATATTTTGACAGTTTTATTTGAGAATTAAATCGCCTTCGTAAATTAAATTTACAACAGCGACTGTAATTTCAAAAATGCAAAGAAATGAAAACTTTGAAAATGAATGCAAATTCTCTGTGTCGAATTTATAAAACAGTGGGTAAATTTTCGAAAGCGAAATTTTAACATTAATTGATAGGTATATTGAATTTATACCAGAGTAAATTAACTTTAGAAAATAAATTGGCAAATGAAATTTGAGAATTTAGATACTCCCTTACGAGATTATGTTGCACATCTTTTATAAAATCCAAATTGAATTTTATAAGATTGAAAATTAATTTCAAAAGATTCTTATCAAATTACGCCGTTAATTTTCAATCGAGTTACATTAAAATTGCAACAATCGCTATAAATTGCTTTTTTCGTTACAAACCGCATTATTTTCATATGCAGATCATGAACTTTTCAATATCAAAAATATTAATTTCAGAATGCAAAAATGATATTTCATAATAAATTATTAATATTACTTTGCAAGGTGTTTAAATATAGATTAAATAACATTTTTGGAAAAGTAGTGTAAATTCGATAAAAGCATTTTTAAAACTAACTGTGTAAACTACTTTGTGTATTTAATACATTATATATAAACTTGAAATTATGACTAATCAGATGTAACTTTTCTTTACATTCATGTTTACACATTTTGTTCACATATTGCATCACTCATTTAATATTTATCGTTTTCTTACAAAAGAAAAATAAAAATTCATAGATTTACATTTTATAATTATTTTCCATGGAAACCTTTTTTTTTTTGTTGTTGTTTTTAATCAAAAGTTTAAAAGTTTTTCTACCGATATGAATATTCGACATAAATTATGAATATGGAATTATTTATGAAACAAATAAATAAATTGCATGAGTTAAAAGATTATACAATCATAACAACTCTGCGACTAATCGATATAAAAAGAATGCCTTTTGAAAACATTGTTGGATTACTTTAATAGAAACATTTTAACTAGTGATCTATTGCGATCGTGTTTGTAATCTCCAAACAAATAAAAAAGCACATTCGAACTATTTACTAACTCATTGTAAAAGAAAATGTGAAAAAACTTAAATCGAGCGGTTACAATATATTTTATGAGAAATATGCCTTCCATTTTTAAATTTACCATCATAAAAGTCCAACTTCGATACAGAAAAGCCGATTTTAGTTCTCCGAATTAATATATTGATTGGCTCAACAAGTAAGTCGGTTTATCCAAGTATTTTCTCTTTCTTGGTGCCGGAATTGGTTTTGGCAACTAACCAATTTTTCTTTACGTACAAAAACGTTCGAATTTGGTCCTAAAAAATTTCGCGATCTTCTACAAATATTGATTGGTTTATCTATTTTTGTTTCCTCTCATAGTAACTCATTAGCCGACAATTTAGTAAATCTTCTGCTTAACAACTATTTTTCATTTTCAAAATAATTTTCTGCTCTTTTTATTTTGCAAAACTTGGATACACAGTATGATTTGATAAAAAAAATTCATCCTAAATTATTGCTTTATTAAAAATATTAATTACATGTCAATTTTGAAAAATGAATTTTTTTAAAGGCAAATTTTGAAAGAAGTATACAGCAGTTGAGTGATTCTCCAGTAACATGTGAAACAAGTCGACGCCTTTGTTTGTGGTAATTTTCAACACAATTAAAAAACATATTCAAATTTTATTTGACTTTGCAATTTTCAAAATATTTCTTTCTATAATCTGCAAATTTTTAGCTATTGAGTTAAATATTTTTTTATGACTGAAACTATGTTAAATGAGAATCGGTATTGAATGTGGAATGAATCTGTGATAAATATCGGTCTTTATGAGATTTGGAATTTTTCAAAAAATATTCGTTTTGTAGTATTCTAACAATATTCTGTTCTAGTGATATTCTAACTCACGTAAAATCTCACTAAATCAACTGAAATTTTCTACAGATGAAAAACACCATTCAGCGCTGCAACCTACCAAATTTGGTCGTGATCGTTGCAGCGGTTTGGATTTTACGTGATTTTGAATTTTTCAACATCTAAATAGCTAATAAAAAAAGTAGCAAGGTAGAACTTTGCCCTTTCCTCATTAATTGTCATTTTTTACAAATCTTCCTGTACGAGGAAGCCAAAATTAATAAAAAAAGCTTACCCACATCGGTGGCTTTATGAAAAATAAAAATTAACGAGTAAGTCATATGCAAAGTTCTACTTTGCACCTTTCTCACTTAATCCAATTCCGAAAAGTGTTCAAAATTCGTGAATGATTATTTACCCGAGTTAAAATTTAAACCTTTTCAACACCCTTCGTTGAATTCAAATGGTTAAAATATGCCACTTTTGGAGGTTTATACAAGGGTCTAAGAACCTCATCTCACTCTGTATAACCTAATTGGAGGTCCAAAGATAGGAATTTCAGTCTACCATAGACTTCATTTACTCCATTTGGGTAATATCTGCCATTTTCGGAAGTTTTGACGCTACATTTACACTAAAAAAAAAGATTAGTTGCCGTAACCAAGAAATGAGTTGACACAACCAATCGATTATTCTATTTCCCTTACAACGCAAATGGTAGTGACAACGATTGAAATGGTAATACCGACGATTCAAATGGTAGTTCCAACTATTCGAGTGGTAGTCCCAACGATTGGATTGTTTAACCTAACTTATCTCGCGAAAACTAAGCGTGAATAGTTGAGGTTACTATTCCATATGGTTGAAGCAACTAATTTTTGAGACATTGTGTACAGCAAATTGAAAACGTAGTTGTCACAACCAAACATTTCTTTCCGTGTACACGCAAAAAAAATGCTTGGTTAGAATAACCAAGCGCTTGGTTATATATACGCTAGCCAATTAATTGGTTAGACCAACCAAGTTATTGGTCAGCGCCACCAAGCGGCATTGTAATATAAACGATAACTTGGTTGGCGTAACTAACAATCTGATTGGTCTAACCAAGAAATTAGCTGGCGCGTATTTAACCAAGCCTTTTTTTCCGTGTAGGTTTTGAAGAGGGTCTAATTTTCAACTCGGGTATCTCTACCTTATCGGCAGCCTCGTCGGTTGAATAATTAACCTCACTGCAGACGCATCTATAGAAAGCCATGAAAAAATATTTTCCCAGAGTAATTCCGGCTGTTTGTAGGCGTATCCATGACGGGCGTATACTCCGTAGGTAACCACCCACGTTTCTAACTAGGGCTATGTCTGGCCCGATGCCGGTCTCAAAAAACCGACCAATCCGCGATGCGAGACGGCCACTGTCGCGCGTAAAATACCGCATACGGTTGGGGGGGCAACGTGTGTCTACCCTTTGTGTAGTATTGGGATGGTGTGAACGTTTGAGTGTGCGTTAATATACGATGGAAGAAGGTGGGCGCCACTGAGACCATTTCGTTCGGTGGTGGGGATTGTGCTGCGATTGTGCATACAGCCTGGAAGTTGCACCCCCGCAAGGGTTCCTTGTTGCGCTGCACGATGCATACGTCGGGGGTAGTTTCACGAGGGGCACACAGGGGTTTACACCCCGCCCTCTGCAGTTTCCTTTCCTTTACTTTCCTCACGTTTCCTCTCACTCCAACTAACGTTCATCAACGTATAAGCTTTAGGTTCGGGGGTAAAGCCCCGCGCGCCTTTCTCCCTCTTTTCCTTTTTTTCTCTTGTTTATTATTTCTTCTTTCCGTCTCGTATTCACACGCACGTCGACGGGTTCCATGTCTCTCTTTGGCTTTAGGGAGTCGAACCGTTCATCTCTCACTCTCCTGTTCAGCCCCCTGCCCCACCCCCGACGCGTCGCATAGTTATGTGCGTGGTGGTGAGTCTTCCCCGTGCTTCTTCCACGATTCACCCCCGTCAGCGGCTCAGTTGCCGATCGCCGCGACGACGAAACGGTACAGACGCGAGCTGTCGCGCGCCCCGATCACGCCGTCACTAACGACACAATCCCACACAAACTACCTGACAAATAGTTACTTACTTGCTTGTTTCCTATCATTGAAATGCGTATGTTTGAGACAACCGTCGATTAAATCGGTCGTCATTATTTGTCGTCGTTGCAGTGCGTCTTGTTTTTGTTTTTCCGTTTCTTCCGCAACGAATCCTTGCGATTCCAAAGACTGGAGTATATAATCTTGCGAGATAGGAAATCAAGATCATCCTGTGAAGAGTGTTGGTTTGAATTTCCTAATCGTCTGCGATGAACGAGTTGTGACGCAGTGCACGTTTCGTGTTTATCATCATCTGTGGCCGTCGCGCAGAGTGAAGAATTCCATAGGTACGTTTAAAGGAGGAAGAGAAAGAGAGTAAGAGAGAGAGAGAAAGAGGGATATAAGGCTCCCAAAGAAGTGAATGGACCAAGACACTGGAGGCCTCGTCACGGTAACCCGATCCACCGATCTTTCAGTGAGTAGAAATAAAGCAGTAAAAGCAGTCGCAGCCGCAGCCGCAGCTAATGCAGAGCTGGAGTACCGAATTATCTGAATGCAGTGCGTCGCAAAACAAATGCGATAGTTCACCGTGACAGGAAAAACAAAAAAAAAGAGAGAACGTTACTTGTCTTCGATTGGCCTAACGATCAATTGGATCAAAGCACCTATTCTTCTTAATCATCGAAACATCCGCAATTACAAACGTGACATCGAAGACTTAACGAATTTGACGTCAACGAATGAGGCGATTAATTGCGAACGAATAATTAAATACAGCGGATAATAGTAACTAACCACAGAGGATAATTGTAATTCGTTTTGCACGGCGGAGCTACCGTCGCTTGCTGAGAATATCGCTCGTGTGTTCGCGGCCGTCGCATCGCGATTCTCATCTCCTCAGACTGCTGCGAATTCATCAAGAATCTTGCACTTTCTTTGCAATCAATTAGACACATTGATGCAACTTTACTGTAATTGATTATGGAGATTTATGAAAATACCTAAGACCCAAAAGGGTCACTCGAATCATCGAAGCCTAAGAGATTCGCAGCCGCCAACTATTTCGTCCGTCGGAAACCGCAAACCTGGCGCGTTATGCGAGGGCCTAATTTATCCTCAAGGAATGCGATAATAGTTGAACGGATTTTTCAGAATTTAGGCGTTTTGTAAAACTGAACGGCTTTATCGATATATAAAGAGTTTGGGACAGCAAACTTAAGCAAATTGTCGTGAACGTAACGATTAAGCGCAACGAACTGAATACTGATAAAGAACATCAACGAAATAACTATCAAAAGCCGTAGCAACTTTCGATAAGTTTTCAAAAAAATCTTTGTTTTTTTTTTTGGGAAGCTATGCAATATTGAAGCAATCACGATTCAGCCGAAGAAGGAGTCGAAGATGCCGCAGCGATCGCCATTCGCGATCCAGGAGCTTCTGGGCCTTAATGGCACCGGAAATGGTAGCGGCGGAGGAACGGGCGATCGAGGATCGCCTCAGGGTTCACCACCCGCCGGTATTTCTGCCGTGTCTTATGCCCCGACAGCACCTCATCACAAATTATGGGAATACATGCCGAGCTTGACGAATCACTTGGGGAATTTGGGAAATCTTGGCAATCTCGGAAATCTCACAGCCTCCAGGATGGCTTATCTCAACGCTCAAGCTGCGGTAGCCGCGGCGTTTTTGCCACCTCCGCATCCCCATCCCGCTCACCACGTTGCACATCATCAGGTACATCAGCCAGGTCAACTTGCTGGATCGCCCGGGGTCAACGTGCATCCGGCTGCACATGCGCAACACGTACTTCCGGGCACCGCCGTGTCCACTAATCATCATCAACACAGTCCCAGTCAACACACACCTCCTCACGGTGAGTTTTTTTTTGCGGCTCAATAATCGTACATTTACAATTAAAAATGTTATAACATAAAATTTGAGTTTAATATGCAAAACTATTTTTATTAAATTATTATTATACAAACGTGTTATAAACAATTTTCATGTTGTCCGTCTAAATTTTAATATGCAAATATTGAATTTAAGACAAAACTTCTATTGCAACGTATATAACATATACTGACGTGTCCATTAAATTAGAATTTATATATTATAATTGTTGAAATGGAAAAATTCAAGTTTTATCTTGAATTCAATATTTGCATATTCAAATTTAGATAGACAACATGAGTTATTTACAGCACGTTTAACTTACAAAATTATATAAGATAAATTGACTTGTATATTAAATTAGAATTTATATACGTTGCAATGGAAAATTTCGAGTTTTGTTGTAAATTCAATATTTGCATATTAAAATTTCGATAGACAACATGAAAATTTAATACACGCAGAAAAATGTATGGTTTATTCTACTGTACACATGATTCCCTGACAGGACAACAATGTTTTTAGTGTTACCGTAACAATAAATAATGTAACCGACAATTGAATTATGGTACGAATATCTATTTGTATAGTAGAACTCAATATATTGAACATGGTGTCCCATGAACTTTTCTCGGTGTAGATCCGTATATTAAAATTATGTGCTTTGTAAGGGAAAATGGAATCAATGAGCCTTTTTGTAATTTTAATATACTTTCATTTAAATTTAATTAAGGTTTCATTAATAATGAAAACCAAGAAATTAATTTTTTTTTAAATGCTTTCATCGAATTTACATTGCTTTTATAAAAATTGTATTAAATCTGCAAGTTTTGTATACGAATTTGATATTTAAATATCTTGCAAGGTAATATTAATAATTTATTTTTAAATACCATTTTTGCATTCTGAAATTAATATGTTTGGCATTCAAAAGTTCATCATCTGCATATGAAAATAATGTGCTTTGCAGTGATAAAAGCAATTTATGACGATTATTGTAATATTAATGTAACTCGATTGACAATTAACGAAGGAGTCTGATAAGAAGATTTTGAAATCAATTGACAATGTTATAAAATCCAATTTGGATTTTATATAAGATATTGGCGTCGGCAACTTAATATCATAAGCGAGTATCTGAATTCTTAAATTGGATTCATAAATTTATTTTCTAAAGTTAATTTACTGTATTGTGAATTCAATATACCTGTCAATTAATGATAAAATTTTATTTTCAAAAATTTACCTACTGTATTATAAATTCAATACGGAGAAGTACATTCAATTTCAAATGTTTTCTTTCATTGCATTTTTTAAATTTCAATCACTGTGATAAATTTATTTTACTATGGTGAATTAATTTTTAAAATTAAATTGCAACAAAAGCGTCAAAATAATTTCTGCACAAAATCCTTCCATAATTGTATCGTAATTTTTTAAATCTTCTTCGAGGTTTTATTTTTTTATATAAAGCAGTTTTGTTATAAAACTTTAACTCCGAGAAAACTGTAATCTGTAATAATAAGTGACAAATATTTATTATAACATCATGCAACTATTTGGTTTATAATTGCGGTAACTATATAAATATATTTAAAACGATTTTATAATTACCGTAACTCTAATAAAATAGTCGCATAGATTTAAAATGAATCGTTGCCACTTTGTTGCCGAGACTACCAAGATTTTTGTGAATTTATTTACAAGTTTAGACGGAATGTTTTATCGAAGGTTTCATTGTTTTTCTACAGTTTCCTAAAAATTGTAGTCGTTTTTGTACTTATTGGGGTAACTACCCAAGTAAAAAAATTATATATAGTCCGACATATGGAATTGGGCATATACAGTCTGTATAAACTCTATATACAATCTATATGCAATTTACATATAAGATCACCTGTAAAGTTGGGTTTATGTATAAATTGTATATAAATTGTATATAGATTTTATAAAAACTATATATGCCCAATTCTATGTTCAAAACTATATATATTTTTTATATACTCTATATATAATTTTTTTACTTGGGTAACTATCAAATACTAGCGACTCTTTTTATAGTAAAATTTTGTAATTGAGAGTGGTACTAGGATTAATAAAAAATTGCATATGTCATGAAAACCTAACTAAGGAATTGAAGTACATGAAATTATTAATCGCATACATAGCCAATCACAATAAAAACCGATAAATGAAAAATTCTCCAAAACAATATAACAAAAGTACGAAATAAAAGTAATATAAATAAAAATTAGTAGTCAGATAAATTTTTGGTTAAGCCATTTAGACTTGTGAAAAGCACAGAACTGAAGTACAATACAGACAATAAAATTGCATATCGGTACAAAATTGACAAATTAAATATGACGAAATAAAAATGTGGTATGCACAAATAGTTCAATTGTTTAATTCAAAATGCGTTTATTGATTGAAAGTCAATTAGAATAGCCCCATGAGATGATGTCTGCTCATACATAATAAGCATTGAAATTTATAGTAGAGCGAAATGATAAATGTAATCGTATATTGTCATATAAATGTGAACATTATTGGCTGTGTATTGAAAATTTTTATATTAATACAGGCAGAATTGGTTTTCCCATCGGAATGCGATATACATTGTCAAAATAAAGGCTCGTCTTACTGAAAACATCATCCAAGTATCGGGACGTAACGTAAATTAATAGCTGTATCGTTTGTTAGGTGCGAAACGAACACTTAACAGCAAATGCTCTTGGTACGCGACTATATCACTTAACAGGCTTGAGATATGGCACACACAGGTTTGTGTATATTTGTATATATATGTGTGAAAGAGGGCCACTGAAGATCGCGTTACTGTAAATCGATACTCTCCTTGTCGAGTCGTCGTTCGAGTACCACCACTGTAGTGGATTGTGTGTCTTTCTATTGTACGTCCCAACGAGAAAATAATGCATTTTGCAGGAAATAGTAGCGTTGGATACTTGGGCCAGCTGCAACTCAAGAAATGTTCCTACACCCATGGAAACAATCAGAGTTGTAAATCCCCATTAATTCATGAGATATAGTTAACAGTACAATTTGTTTTGTAATTATGATTTCATAATAATATGTAGTGATTATAAAAAGGAGTGTAAACATTTGAATAGCTGAAAAAACAACTAATTTTCGCTTTAATATTGCAAGAAATAATGGAAAAAATGGAAGAAATAAGTAACCCTTGCAAAAAAATTATATATAGTCCGACATATAAAATTGGGCATATATAGTCTGTATAAACTCTATATACAAACTATATGCAATTTATATATAAGATTACTTGTAAAGTTGGGTTTATGAATAAATTGTATATAAATTGTATATAGATTTTATAAAAACTATATATGCCCAATTCTATGTTTAAAACTATATATATTTTTTATATACTCTATATATAATTTTTTTACTTGCGAATGCATTACTTATATTTTTTCCATTTTTTTCAAAAGGATTGCCGTGCATTTTTATTGAAAAATAATAATTTTTACAGCCATTCAAAAGTTTGATCATCGGATTACAATCGCTACATGTTATTATTATAAAATCATAATTATAGAGCTGATCGTATCATCATCATTATTTCTATAAGTATTAGGCATTTACAACTCTGGAAACAATCGCACACTGTTAAAAAATGTTGTTTGAAAATTTATAAAATGTATATAATGTACATGAAATTTTATTGTCCAATGTGCAAGAATATTAGCTTACTGTCTTATTAAAAATAATTTGAAGATTTGTAATAATCACATAGATGTTTATTTGAATTTTATAATACAATATATTAATATTTTGACACTTTTGTTGCAATTTTAGTTAAAAATTCATTCACCTTAGTAAATTAAATTTGGAACGATTGAAATTTCAAAAATGCTATGGAAGGAAATATTTGACAATAAATGCACTTCTCTGCATTGAATTTATGATACAAGGAGTGAATTTTCGAAAACAAAATTTTATGTTAATTGTTAGATATATTAAATTCACACTACAGTACATTAAATTTAGAAAATATAATGGCAAATCAAATTTGAGCATTTAGATAATCGCTTATGTGATTATGTTGCCGACGTCAATATCTTTTATAAAATCCAAATTGGATTTACGCAAATTATGAACTTTTCAATACCAAACATATTTATTTCAGAATGCGGAAATGGAATTTAATAATAAATAATAATAATAAATTAGTAATATTAAATAATAAAAATTGAATTTAATAATAATAATAATAATATTACCTTGCGAGGTATTTAAATATCAGATTCATATGTAGAACTTGTAGATTTAATAGCACTTTTGTAAAAGCAGTGGAAATTCAATAAAAGCTTTTTTTAAACATCATTTGTTGGTTTTTATTATTAAGCATACTTCAATCCAATAAAAAAATCAAGGTACATTAAAATTACAAAAAGGTTCATTAATTCCGTTTTCCTTTATAACGTTCATCATTTTAATATATGGATCTATTAAATTTCCATGCAGTCTACCTAAATTTTAATATGCAAATTTTGAATTCAAAACAAAACTCTTAATTTTCCATTGCAATGTATATGAATTCTAATTTAATATACATAGTTTGTACATTTTATATAATTTTGTGTGATAAACGTGATTTAAACTTCACACTTTTAACATTTATCTGATTAAAGCAACTAAGAAAATATAGTTCAACTTTTTAAAACTATCATTTACACTTTTTTCAGTATCGTCCTGGCAACTAAATGTGGCAATTTTTTTTCCACATTTTAAATAATTATGGTAGCTACAATAAAAAATACATTTTGTACTGTGGCTATTTAATATGAATAACGGACAGTTTAAAATAATAATTTAATTGTTATCGCATGGATTAGACATTTATATTTATCACTTAATAGAAGTCAGTTAAAAAAGTGCAACTATATTTTAGAGTATAACTATTCAATATAAATAATGGAAAGATGGAGAAATATGTCCCTGTTAGAAAAATAGAGTTGCATGGATTAGCAATTTTTAGTTGTGACTCAATATTTGCCAGGACTGAATCAAAACATCCGATAGCTTATCTTTAAAAATATGTTTAAGGTTTTCGTGTTCTATGATTTATCGTCAATAATAACCTTGCATTTTCCTTGCAGTTTGTAAGAAGATGAGAGAAAAAGAAAAAGATTCTTTATTTTTTCGACAGACGACGATTCCGGAGCTGAAGATTTTTATCAATTCATTCAAACAGACCAGACGCTTTTTATTTGTATTTCTCGATTGAATCGCGTGCAAGTATTGTCTGATTTGAGTGGTCGATTGAATACAGAACCCTATTAAAAATTAGTGGCATCGCCATCCCTAAATTGTGACCTCTGGCGTCGAAGGCAAAAAAAGACAACAAAAAAACGAAATTTCCAAGGGAGAAAGAAGCGCAAACGTAAACCTCTGTGGGAATTAAATATTTTCGTTAGAATAATCCATCCCCTCTCGGCGTTATGAATAATTAGTGGTATAATGAGTTGAGTGTTGAGAGATCTGCAATGTCTCACCAACAACACAAAGGACCACTAAAATAAAACACAAAACACAACAAAAAAAAACTGAAAATGGTTGGTCCATTCGTCTCGCAACTGAAACTGGGTTCTCAACCCATGTTAGTCGTTGGTCGGACCCTTTTCAATAGCCCCACCATCATAATCCCATTAAAGTACCAACGAACGAGTCAATTTGTCGAGGAAACCCGTCGACTCCAATGGGATTTAATATTTCGCAATGGTTGGTATATTTACGACTCAAAATGGCCAGATCCATCGAAAACATAAAAACCTTAGTTCCCATTCTACCATAAATAAAGGAAAATTGCTCATGTTCCTTTACAATCGAGCAATCGATACCCAACAATTTTTCTGGAATCTTGTGTACTCCATGGAAAAAAAAAAATGAAAAAAGAAAACGACATTCGATGGGGAAATGGTACGATTTTATGGAGGAAGGAAGAGAACGAGATGTTGGTGAATTTTGAGAACGATTTTGGGGTATCAGGTTTCCGGGACTGACGAGGGACAAAAAGCTTGTGCCCGTCCATTCAAACGTCACTCTGGCACCTCGTCTTACACGTTGTGGTATATATCCTGGCGTAGAGGATACGCATTTTTATTTCTCGACGCACTTGGCCGTCCTCAGCGTCATTCCCTCTCTCTCAATTGTCTTAAAAGTTGGGTAAGGACTCGGTGGAGTAGTCATGGTTGATGCTGCTGCTGCTGCTGCTGTTTGGTTGTTTGCTCTGGATATAACTGAGCACGCGGAGTCCTTCGGGGTCCTCGCCGACGCGATTGCACAACGACCACGACAAACTGGCTGGAAATAATTATTTCGATTCCCCCGCGGGTGCCATCGATCCCCGTTCGTTTCATACCCAGATTCTTCCCTCGCTTCCTTCTTTAATTGCTTTCTTTTTTTTCTTCTTTTTTCTTCTGCAACGGTTGATCTCTCCACTGGCTCCATCGAGCCATCATCTAAACTGCTTAAGGACTTCTCACTGACTTCATTGTTTTCTAAGCAGAATGAAGTGTATTTCACACGGGCCCATTTCAGAATTTTTTAGAGATTCTTGCGCCACCCGTTTTCGACATTTTTTGCACAGTGAACTAAATTTATGGTTGTGGTGGTTCCACCCATGGAAAAAAGTGCATTCGATAATATATCATTTTTATACTCAATATATTTGCACCGAAATATTATATATGTTGGATATATTGGAAAATATATGCAAGAGAAAAATATATCTGGGAGATATTGAAAATATATTAATAATTTATTGTCCACCGAAATGTTGGTTATATCAGATATATTTTATTTTTCATGGGGGTCTATTTTACGTTGGTTTAAGCTTACAGAATTTTCTACTTTATGCATAGAATCAGAGAATTCGTGTCAGACTTGTCAATTATACACTTTTAAAAATGTTATGAAATTACAACACGTTTAACATACAAAATTATAGAAAATATAGAAATTATGTATATTATATTGCAATTTATATAAATTGCAATGGAAAAATAAGAGTTTTGTCTTGCATATTATAATTTAAATAGACGTAATGAAAATTTAATAGATTCGTAGGATGAATGCACCAGTTATTGAACAGGTACCAGTGAATAAACAACAGCTTTTTAAGAATTCATGAGCAATTTTTTTATTGACTTTTAATTTATCTATTTTATCAACTATTTACTGCGATTATTTTATAGTAGCTTATTTTGTACTAAAAGTGTAAATTAGTTTGGCCCGTTCATTTACTGGCATTTTGAGATTTCTGGCTTTTAGTATTTATTTTTATATATATTGCGATGAAAATACGATATTTTTTTTAGCTGCATCACTTTTTTTGACATTCTGATCATCCGTTGAAAATTTCGCAGAAAAACTGGAAATATTCCATTTAATAGAATCCCATGATAAATAAATCGTTCTGCTTAACTGTTCATTTATTGGTGACTCTACCCTATATTATGTTTTTTGTAAGAGAAAATGGAATTAATGAGCCTTTTTGTAATTTTAATCGACATTAATTTGAATTTGTTTGAAGTATTTTTATTAATAAAAAACAACAAATGCATTTGTTTAAAGCTTTTATCGAATTTAGACTGCTTTTGCTAACTTTTTACTAGGATATTTAAACACCTTGCACGGTAATATTAATAATTTATTATTAAATTCCATTTTTGCATTCTCTCCATAACGATTATTGCAATTATAATGTAACGCGATTGGAAAATTAACGAAGTAGTTTGATAAGAAGCTTTTGAAATTAATCTAATTTACTAAGAAAAATGGATTATTAAATACAATTGCAACAAAATTGTCCAAAATATTCATACACTGTACTATAAATTTCAAATAATTATTAATATGCATATTACAACACTGTTGAAAATATTTTGAAAATTAATATACGTATTGGAAGTTCTTTTTCGGATACAGTATATTAAATTTCATTTAATATACAGATATGTCGTAAAATTCCAATAATTCTATTATAAACACAAGTTTTATGAAGTATTTATTATACTGTATATTAATATTACAACAATTTTTTTGTATATTAATTAACATTTGTGTATTAAATTTAATATACGTCTATCCGCAGAAAAACTTCCAATACTTTATATTAATTTTCATACAAAAATTTCTAACAGTGAACTTTTAAAATTATGTATTTATTTATATATATATATTTATTGATTCCGCGTTTTACACATATGTATATAATAATTTTTCTAATTTCAATTCATTCTGCACTATCACTTGGGAATCTTAACGATAATTAAATATTAGGGTTAATTAAAAATTATTTTTAATATAACAATAAAATAATATTCTTTCACATATCAAAAATTTTTTACTTTATACACATTTTATGAATTTTCAACAAAAATTTTTGAAAATTCTTCGTAAACGATAAAGTTGAGTTATTTGAAGTCATCAATCAAGTCATCAATAGGAAATTCGTCCATGAGTTATGAGCATAACGTGAAGCTCACGTACGTTTTGGATCGCAACGAAGCGAGCATATATATAGACGGGCGCTTTCTCGGGCCGTTTGAAGTTGGCAATCAACGAGATTGCCTATCAACGCCTGAGAAACCCGGGCAAGCTTTCCCTTCTAGGCAGCAACACCCTCTCTCTGACTGAAGCCTCTCGCTTGCACCCTCCCAACCACCAGTCTCAGGCTCCTTCCGTGATTCACACCCTCTCACACTTGGTTCTCATTCGATCCTACACCGCTCCAAACATCACACTCTTTTCTCACTTTCTCTCGTTTCCCTCTCTCGTGTGTGCTTCATGCAAGTACAGAAACGCTTGCACAAAACGTCCCACAATCGTAGCCTCTTGTTGCTGGCTGTTGTTTTATTTTTCCTTCTTCTAGACCAACCCCCTTTCCACGAGAAACACCACCCCCACACTGCTCGAGCCTTGTTACTTCTTACACTCAGTGAGACTCGTATATGCACTATTGTAAACTCATTGTTGCACCACTATGGTATACTTGCCTATGTACTGGCTCGAGAGTCACCGATACAAATATTTCTGTGAAAATTTAACGTATAGTAAAATGGAATAGTAAAAGTTCTGCAGATTAAACAAATGCAAAGAATTCTCCTTCTAAGTCAGGATTTTTTTTTTTTAAGTTATAATTTAGGTTGTGGAGTCAAAACCTTAAACTTTATATACTAAAATAATAAAATTTAAATTAAAAATTTAAATAAAAAAATAAAAAATTTAAACTTGCCTATGTACTGGCTCGAGAGTCACCGATACAAATATTTCTCTGAAAATTTAACGTATAGTAAAATGGAATAGTAAAAGTTCTGCAGATTAAACAAATGCAAAGAATTCTCCTTCTAAGTCGGGATTTTTTTTAAAAGTTACAATTTAGGTTGTGGAGTCAAAAACTTAAACTTTATATACTAAAATAATAAAATTGAAAAATTGAACATATACTTAAAGGGAATAGTATGAATTCTGAAGGTTCAACAAATGCAAAGAATTCATCTTTCAAGGCAGGATTTTTAAAAAATGACAATTTAGGTTGTGGACTCTAAAACTTGAACTTAATATACGGAAAAAGTAAAATTCGATTACAAGCAACTGGATGTACATTCATTTTGTTTACGTCAACTGAATTTTGCTGAAGCAGACTTAACCTAGTTCAAGGCACTTGAATAAAATTGCAGTCATCTAAATTCAATTCCAGCCATTTAAATTTAATTAAGGGAATACTACAAGTTTTGCAGGTTAAACAAATGCAAAGAATTGGCCTTCCAAATCAAGATTTTTTTAAAAGTGACAACTTAAGTTGTGGACTCAAAAATTTGAACTTGATATACTGAAAAAATAAAATTCGGTTACAGGCAACTGGATATAGCTAGATTAATTTTCTTTGTGTCAACTGAATTTCGCTTAAGCCACCTTAACCTAGTTTAAGGCACCTGAACAAAATTACAGTCATTTACATTCAATTCCAGCAATTTCAATGCAATTCAATGTTATTTGAGCTAACTGCAATTTATTTGAGCCAAGTGAATTTAAATTGAATCAACAAAATTTGTATTCGACCTCTGAAATTTAGTATGAGCCGCCTAAATTTAATTTGCGTCGATAAAATATCGTAGAGTCAACTGAATTTTGTTACAGTACATAAACTTTACGTAAAATTCTTTAATAATTCGTACGTATTCAAAAAAATTAACAAATTGTTTCAATTTTTTTTAAATGTTGGGTTGTCGAGTAATTTCTTTAAAAAAAAAATTTTCGTTAATTTGTTAATAACATTCTGCAATAATTATTATGCAAGATTAATTTTTTCAGCATACTCTATATGCTTGTTTTTTTTTCAGGGCTATAATGTACTACGAATGGACTACCTTAACCGTCTGTAGATTCAGTTTTCAGAACGTAAATTGAATTAGCGGCACTCCAGATTCATGGGAATCAAGTGAATTTAGTGTGGGCCGCGTAATTTCAATACCACGAACATAAATTTCATTTGAATCATTAAAATGTGGTTAGAAATTGTGAAACTGACGATGAATTTCAGTTAGCCATATTATAATAAGAAAATAAACTTTGCAAATTGCTTTCTAATTATTGGTGGATTTTTATAAATTTACCTCTATGAAGAAGTACGTTAATCTATTTTGGCTTCCTCACAGAGGAAGCTTTGTAAAAATCCAACAATAATGCGGAAGTAATTTGCAAAGTGCTACTTTGCAGCCTTGTTTTAAAAAAATTTGCATAAATGGCATAAATGGCATTATTTTTTAACCCCTTGACAGATTCTCGCCAGATTCGAACTGATGTTTAGTTTACCCACATTTCACTCGCGTACCAAATTTAAGCCAGATATCTTGAAAATTATGAAAGTTGGAACGCTAAAACTAATTTTTCGAAAAGTTCAAAATGTCATAATTTTTTAACACCTTGATGGATTCACACCAAATTCTAACTCATCCTTTGTTTACCCACATTTTACTTGAGTACCAAATTTCAGCCCGATAATTGTTGGTTTTTCGCCAAGTATATTTACAAATTACACGAAAACAAAGTTCCATTCGGAAGAGTTAGAGCGCGAACAAATATGATTGCGGGAGTTATCCCGAAATCAGGGAGCACGAACGAAAAATTACAAAAAAAATTCAACATGCCATAAATTTAGAACCTCTTGACGGATTCACTCCAAATTCAATCCCATATCTTGTTTAACTACAGTCTACTTGTGGACCAAAATTGAGGCCCATATCTAAAAAATGACGGAAGTAGAGCACGAACAAAAAATTCAAAATGCCATAAATTTTGAACCCCTTAACGGATTGACGCCAAATTCACTCCCAAACTTTATTTAATATAATATTCCACTTGTGGACTAAATTTGAGCCGATATCTTAAAAATGGCGGAAGTTAGAGCACGAACAAAAAATTCAAAATGCCATTAATTTCGAACCCCTTAACGGATTAACGCCAAATTCACTCCCAAACTTTATTTAATATAACATTCCACTTGTGGACTAAATTTGAGCCGGATATCTTAAAAATTGCGAAAGTTAGAGCACGAACAAAAAATTTCAAAAAATTTCAATATGCCATAAATTATGAACCCCTTAACAGATGGACACCAAATTTAATCCCAAACATTATTTGATAACAGTCCACTTCTGGTCCAAATTTGAGCCGAATATCATCAAAATTGCAGAAGTTAGAGCCCGAGCTGACATTCCTCAAAAAATTCAAAATGCCACAGATTTTGAACACCTTGACGGATTAACTACAAATTCAATCCCATACCTTATTTAACGACAGTTTACTCGTGGTTCAAATTTGAGCCCGATATCTTAAAAATGGCGGAAGGTACAGGACGAACAATAAATTCAAAATGCCATTAATTTTGAACCCCTTAACGGATTGACGCCAAATTCACTCTCAAACTTTATTTAATATAACATTCCACTTGTGGACCAAATTTGAGCCGGATATCTTAAAAATTGCGAAAGTTAGAGCACGAACAAACAATTTCAAAAAATTTCAATAAACCATAAATTATGAACCCCTTAACAGATGGACACCAAATTTAATCCCAAACATTATTTGATAACAGTCCACTTCTGGTCCAAATTTGAGCCGAATATCATCAAAATTGCAGGAGTTAGAGCCCGAGCTGACATTCTCCAAAAAATTCAAAATGCCATAAATTTTGTACACCTTGACAGATTAACTCCAAATGTAATCCCATACCTTATTTAACGACAGTTTACTCGTGGTTCAAATTTGAGCCCGATGTCTTAAAAATTGCGACGGCTATCGTGCTAAAAAAAATGTGCACACACACATACAGACATTTCGTACAAACCATTTTTCTCGACGTTTTAAACCATTTTAAGTATTCCGACATGAAAATCGCGAAAAAAATTTTTTTTCACTAAAACAAAGCTTCCTCTATACGGAAGCAAAAACAACAAAAATCAATTATTTCACGGGTGAAATTTACATCCATGATTTAGAGGAGGTCCCATCATCGATGCTCAGGCGGGATAAGTCTTTGCTCTATTGATGAATAGAAGAAAAAAATCTTGAGCAAATTAGCGAGTTATGAATTCTCGAGCGATAAGCTTTGTTCGAGGGAAAACGCGGCTACCGAGGTAAAACCACACCGTTTCATACCTAAACGTGTATATAGGTAAGAGAGAACGTGGAATTGAGTCGGTGGCCACCCCCTGATATACTGCTCCGCCGTCGAGGCGAATTTTTTCTCTCTTTCTCGACTCACTTCCACCGCCACCTTTCATTATTCCGTAGTAGGCTCCCTATACTGTACTCTACATATGCATACTCGTTCGCGTTGTGGTTTATATGCACCATCGGGTACACGTAAGTGGCAATACAATTCAAATTAGCCTTCTCCTATTAAATTTCAATATTGTGGGTGAGAACGACCGAGCAACCGAAAGTACCAATCTCACCTCTCAACCCTTATTAATGCTTAGTTATTCTTTCAATTTTGTTTAAAATTTTCCTTTAAATCCAGCAGTTTTTGCTTCCTCAAAGAGGAAACTTTGTTTTCGTGAAAAAAAATTTCCTGGTTTTTCATGTCTCAAGAACGGCTTTAACAATCAAGCTGAAATTTGGTACACTGATAGAGCAGCAACGACACTTCCTATGTATAAATTTATGCAAGAATTGAATCATTTTTTTTTAGAATTTATAAGACTGAATTTTTCGAAAAAATGTCAATATGTTTTCTAGCTGCCACAATTTTTGAGCTAGTGAGATAAATAGTTCTTGATAAATGAAGTAATGAAAAATGAGGATCGGTATTAAATTTGAGCGAAATCCATAAAGTGGTTCAGATTTTACAAATTTTTGAATTTTCGAAAAAATGTATGTTTTCGTTCTAATTCAAATTAACTTCGATCAATCTTGCTCAAATCTTCTACAAGGGTGAATTAATATCCAGCCGTAGTATATATCGAATTTGGTGATGATCGGTAAAGAGATTCGGATTTTATAGGATTTTAACGTTCCCGTTATAATTTAAGTCAACTTCGACTAATTCCGCAAATTTAATACGAGATACCAAATTCAAATTTGGTGAACATACGGATTAATATGGAACAAAGTTGAGGTACAAATTTCACATGAATCGGTGAAGCGGTTAAAATTTTATGACACTTTGAATTTTTTAGAAAAACGTCCTTCATATAAAAAAGTAGAACCTTGGAAATTGCTTCCTCATTTTTTTTTTGCTTTTTACAAAACTTCCTTTATGAGCCAAAATCGATCAACATACTTTCTCATAGCTTTGTAAAAAGCAAAAAACAATGAGGAAGCAATTTGCAAGATTTTTTGTCATGGGTTTATATTCTAAGGAGCTTTCTGTGATTTCTGGAAACAAAGTACCTTAAATGCTTGATTTTTTAAATCCAAAAAATTGCTGTCAGGTGAAATCGCTTGCGAGGAGTCGAAGAACGAGTTTAAGTGTGAATGCTTGGATCCCCGATTGTGCGAATGCAAATTAAACGAAATTAAACAGTTAATTAAAGCCCTGGAGCGAGGGAGGAGTCCAGGTCCTGGCAAAGTAGAGAGCGGTACGCGAGCGTAGGTCCTCGCTCGCGGCTCGCCAAGTTAATTGAGATTCTTGGAAGATTTGTCGCGTGGAATGTCTTAATTTAGTCCCTTAAACGTCGCTGACGCGCGCACCTTAACAACTTTGAATAATTGGATAATACTGCGGGATGGGAAGAAGAAGCAGCAGCTGAGAAGAAGAAGCGGAAGCTGAACTCTCCTTCGCTTCTATACTTCTCGTTGTCTCCTTTGTTTCCCGTCATTTCCTTTCATTGCTCTCATTTTTTTAATGCGAATACATCTTTAGCGGTTATTTACAAAAGTTTCTCCAAAAAGCGTAAGACACTATTGAAAATGTTATAAAGTTCACAGCACATTTAACATTCAAAATTATATAAAATATATAGTCTGTACAAAAAAATCTACTGGAAATTTAATGCACAAGTGCAGGAAGTTTTTATGCATAAACTGGTACACGAAATTTAATATACAAGTGCGATGTAAAATTAATACATGGTGCAGTAACTTTAAGGGGAGGAGTCAGGCAAAAAAAAATGATTTTGGAAATGCAATATCATCCAAATCCTATTGCATATAAAAATGCCCAACGCACTATATTGTTGGTACTCGATGAAAGGATTTTTGACTATCGTCTGACTTGCATATGCTTTTCAATATTATCTTAAGCAAAGTTCTTAGGTTTTCTATTCTGCGCATGATTCAGATTAAACTACTAGGCAAATTGGAATGGTTGACGTCTCATTTTCTTCTTCATGAAAAGATACACCGGCTAAATGAAGCAAACTATTTTTTTTTTCATTCTGAAAGCAAAGTTAATCATTGATTTAGAAAATAGCATAAAATTTATTTATTAATAATTATGCCACTTAAAAAATATTATCTTTTATTAACATTTGCTCCATTTAGCCGGTGCATCTTTTCATGAAGAAGAAAATGAGACGTCAACCATTCCAATCTGTCTAGTAGTTTGATTTGAATCATGCGCAGAATGGAAAACCTAAGAACTTTGCTTAAGATAATATTGAAAAGCATATGCAAGTCAGACGGCAGTAAAAAATCCTTTCATCGAGTACCAACAATATAGTGCATTGGGCATTTTTATATGCAATAGGATTTGGATGATATTGAATTTCCAAAATCAATTTTTTTGACCTGACTCCCTCCCCTTAATGAAATTCATTAATTTTACTGGAAAAATACATAAATTTTTTATCACAATTGTACAGTAAATTTCATTGACGAGTTTATGCATAAAAACTTCCAGCCTTTTCTAATAGTGTAATAGTTAAATAAAAATTTGTATACATTGCAATGGAAAATTAAGAGTTTTGTCTATAATTTAATATTCGTATATCAAAATGATGTGTTTTATAAAGGTAAACGGAATCAATGAGCCTGTTTGTAATTTTAATGTACTTTAATTTCAATTTAATTGAGGTATTATTAATAATGAAAACCAAGAAATGAATTTTTTTTTAATGCGTTTATCGAATTTATACTGATTTTCCAAAATTTTAATTAAATCTGCAAGTTTTGTATGTCGATCTGATATTTAAACACGCAAGGTAATATTAACAACTTATTATCAAATTCCATTTTTGCATTCTGAAATTAATATGTTTGGTATTGAAAAGTTCATGATCTGCGTAAGAACATAAAGTGCTTTGTAACAAAAAAAAAGCAATTTATAAAAATTATTGCATTTTTAATGATACCCGATCGAAAATTAATGAATTTGATAACAAGCTTTTGAAATTAATTTACAATGTTATAAAATCCAATTTGGATTTTATAAAAGATGATGACGTCGGCAATATAATCTCATAAGCGAGTATGTAAATGCTCAAATTTGATTTCCCAATTTATTTTCTAAAGTTAATTTACTCTAGTATGAATTCAATATACCTATCAATTTATGTAACCATTTTGTTTTCGAAAATTCACTCACTGTATTGTAAATTCGATGCAGAGAAGTGCATTCATTTTCAAATATTTCCTTTCATTGCATTATTTACATTCCAATTGCTGTTATAAATTTAATTAACTAAGATGAATTAATTTTCAAATTGCAAACATAATTTAAATATGCAAATATTGAATTTAAGTAAAAACTATACATTTTTCATTGTAGATCCAGAAAAATTGGATTCATGGGTTTATTTAAATCAAATATGAAATTTATTACAAATAAATGAAATTTTGGTTGTATCAAATAAATTTTATTAAAAATTAATACTGATTTATTTGTATGCAATAAATTCTATTTGATCGAAATAAAATCCGATTAGGCCAGCCATTAAATAAATTTCTTCCTCAAATGCTAGTATATCGGGATTTTATTTTGATCAAATAGAATTTATTTCATTTAAATGAATCGTATTGATTTAAAGTATCGAAGTAAAATTTTATGCATTTAAAGTAGATCCCGTATTTGATTAAAATAAACCCATCAAACTGATTTCTCTTGGTGCAATTTATATGAATTCTAATTTAACACTGTTAGAAAAGACTGGAAGTTTTTATGCATAAACTCGCCATCGAAATTTATTATACAATTGTGTTATAAAATTCATGTACTTTTCCAGTAAAATGAAAGCAATTTATTAAAATTAAAGTATTTCTACTGTACAATTAAAATAAATTATTGAATTTGCTGTACCATACATTAATTTTTCATTACACTTGTTTATTAAATTTAATATACTAGTTTATGCATAAAAACTTCCAGTAAAAGTACACTAAATTTCAAGTAGATTTTTTTTACAGTGAATATACATGGTTTGTATATTTTATATAATTTTGTATGTCAAACGTGTTATAAATTTCATAACATTTTTAACAGTGAAACTTATTATCCTGATTTCAGTCGCCTATTACTACTATCCTATGAACTTGGATAAAATTAATCAACACCCAGAAAAAGGATTTGTTAATATTAACTAAAATTATCTATTCAACATTTAATTATTTCAATCAACGTAAATTTACTTTCCCTCCAACAAATATGTATTTCATTCAATTTTTCAGTTTTTTTAATTTCCAACATATTTATTTATTCGAATCAACTTTCACTGTGTAGCGGATACTAAAAAAATATTTTATTTATTGCTACTAAATACTTTGTTAATCCGGAAAAAAGATCTAGTTAAAACGACCAAATACAGGTATTAGAAATTTTTTAATAAAATCAATTAGAACTATCTTATAATCCAATATATATTTATTTCCTTTCATCATTGGAGTTTATTATTATCAACATGCAACATTTATCGATTTGACTTAATTCTTTTCGTATATTTATATAAAAATTATATATTCTTTAAATCGGCAGCGGTGAACGTGCGGTCGGTGTGTGACTTCGACGGTCCCAGAGTTAAGCAGCATTATTTGCGGTCATTACTTGGATGGGTGAGCGGGAGGCAGTTTTCTGAGCTTCTAAGGGATAGTGAGAGGAATATGCCAATAATTTTTTTTTTTTCAATCAACATTTATATAACTGCCGAGCCAAATAAATATTTCTTAGATTTGAATATATTTACTATTCAATAAGTATATTAATTACAAATAAAAGAATTGATCTGAGGTGAATGGAAGTCGAGTAGGTCGGCATCCAAATAAGAAATTTTATTTCCGATGCGTAGGTTCTAGTCCCGTTAACAAGATCTTTTTTCTGGGTGAAAGACACGAAAAAAAAGGTTATTGGAAAAATGTGCACCACTTGTTTTCGTTCGAGTTCCCACGAGGAAGAAGCTCAGGGAGCAAAGGAGAGCAATTGAGTGTCCTTTCGATGCCAATGGAAATGGCTATCGAGAAAGGGGTGAGAATTTCCCAGAGAGGCTGATAGGGTAGCGAAGGAGCGGAATCGATGACTACCAATTTTCTTCGCACGGTCAGACACGATTTTCTCCTGTTAGACACTCGTCCAGTAGTCTCGTTGTCTGGCCCGGTGTCAATCACGCCTGTCCACGAACAAACCGCCCTCTCGCCACCGTCGCGCAACCTCTATAGAACATCCTAATCGCATAATCCGCTCTGACAAATCAATTTCCTGTGACGAGAAGCTCAACCGAGGAAACGACCAAGTGGGAAAACGCAATTGCTCCGATTAGTATTATATCTCTTAGGATTTCGTAGACATGCTATAAGCATCATCATTAGAAAGCTCTTCATACCACACTTTTTTTTACAAAGGAAAGTAAAAAAACAAAAAAAAAATTGCTACATTTGTTTGTTTTCGAAATTTAAGATTGAATAAAGTAAAACAAAAAAAATAAATAAACAAAGAGCAAGTTCAACGTGATTTTAATGGTGTTGAAATCGATATCATTTGTAAAAAATAGTAAACACCTTTTAGGTTCTTACAAAAATATTATGTAAAAAGAAGTTGGAACCTCAAATTTTTTAATGATAAAAAATTGGATAGTGAATCAATTGTTTTTTTTGTCAACCAATAAAATTGATTGTTTTAAATTAAAACATTTTGTTTTTATGGACGTATGAACGAAACATAAGTTCTTTAAAAATCATCGAATATTTTGAACAAGGTTCAATTCTTGAACCATCTTATATTAATTAAACCAGTAGTATAAAACGATTTTTATAAAGAATGGCGACTTCAAAATACTAAGGATAATAGAGACAACAAAAAATAGGTTATTAGTACAAGATTCTTAACAGACACCGACTTGGTGAAAATTTCATCGAAGAATCTTGTACTAATAACCTATTGCCCCAACATTGGAAATAATGGCCTGAAATCGATAGAAACTTGCCGCTATTGGATAACGCCTGATAAATTGGGCCTTGGTTTAGATTTTCTTAATCTTAATAGACACCATGATTTAGTGGTTAGTCGGCTATTGGCGGCTCCTTCTTGTCTACATCTTAATAGAAATTTCAGTTTTTATAAAGATTTAGTTTTCATTTCGCTCTTATTGTTCCAAGACTTGAAGTCTTTTAGTGTTCCATTGCCAAATTGTCGCTGGACGTTCTTGAAGAATAATCCCATGATCGATGTTGTTGATGGTGTCTTAATAGACACCAACTTGGTGAAAATTTCATCAAAGAATCTTGTACTAATAACCTATTGCCCCAACATTGGAAATAATGGCCTGAAATCGATAGAAACTTGCCGCTATTGGATAACGCCTGATAAATTGGGCCTTAGTTTAGATTTTCTTAATCTTAATAGACACCATGATTTAGTGGTTAGACGGCTATTGGCGGCTTCTTCTTATCTACATCTTAATAGAAATTTCAGTTTTTGTAAAGATTTAGTTTTCATTTCGCTCTTATTGTTCCAAGACTTGAAGTCTTTTAGTGTTCCATTGCCAAATTGTCGCTGGACGTTCTTGAAGAATAATCCCATGATCGATGTTGTTGATGGTGTCTTAATAGACACCAACTTGGTGAAAATTTCATCAAAGAATCTTGTACTAATAACCTATTGCCCCAACATTGGAAATAATGGCCTGAAATCGATAGAAACTTGCCGCTATTGGATAACGCCTAATAATTTGGACTTGGTTTAGATTTTCGTAATCTTAATAGACACCATGATTTAGTGGTTAGTCGGCTATTGGCGGCTCCTTCTTGTCTACATCTTAATAGAAATTTCAGTTTTTGTAAAGATTTAGTTTTCATTTCGCTCTTATTTTTCCAAGACTTGAAGTCTTTTAGTGTTCCATTGCCAAATTGTCGCTGGACGTTCTTGAAGAATAATCCCATGATCGATGTTGTTGATGGTGTCTTAATAGACACCGACTTGGTGCAAATTTCATCAAAGAATCTTGTACTAATAACCTATAGTCCCAACATTGGAAATAATGGCCTCAAATCAATAGAAACTTGCCGCTATTGGATAACGCCTGATAAATTGGGCCTTGGTTTAGATTTTCTTAATCTTAATAGACACCATGATTTAGTGGTTAGTCGGCTATTGGCGGCTCCTTCTTGTCTACATCTTAATAGAAATTTCAGTTTTTGTAAAGATTTAGTTTTCATTTCGCTCTTATTTTTCCAAAACTTGAAGTCTTTTAGTGTTCCATTGCCAAATTGTCGCTGGACGTTCTTGAACAATAATCCCATGATCGATGTTGTTGATGGTGTCTTAATAGACACCGACTTGGTGAAAATTTCATCAAAGAATCTTGTACTCATAACCTATTGCCCCAACATTGGAAATAATGACCTCAAATCTATAGAAACTTGCCGCTATTGGATAACGCCTGATAAATTGGGCCTTGGTTTAGATTTTCGTAATCTTAATAGACACCATGATTTAGTGGTTAGTCGGCTATTGGCGGCTCCTCCTTGTCTACATCTTAATAGAAATTTCAGTTTTTATAAAGATTTAGTTTTCATTTCGCTCTTATTTTTCCAAGACTTGAAGTCTTTTAGTGTTCCATTGCCAAATTGTCGCTGGACGTTCTTGAAGAATAATCCCATGATCGATGTTGTTGATGGTGTCTTAATAGACACCAACTTGGTGAAAATTTCATCAAAGAATCTTGTACTAATAACCTATTGCCCCAAAATTGGAAATAATGGCCTCAAATCGATAGAAACTTGCCGCTATTGGATAACGCCTGATAAATTGGCCCTTGGTTTAGATTTTCGTAATCTTAATAGACACCATGATTTAGTGGTTAGTCGGCTATTGGCGGCTCCTTCTTGTCTACATCTTAATAGAAATTTCAGTTTTTATAAAGATTTAGTTTTCATTTCGCTCTTATTTTTCCAAGACTTGAAGTCTTTTAGTGTTCCATTGCCAAATTGTCGCTGGACGTTCTTGAAGAATAATCCCATGATCGATGTTGTTGATGGTGTCTTAATAGACACCGACTTGGTTCAAATTTCATTAAAGAATCTTGTATTAATAACCTATTGCCCCAACATTGGAAATAATGGCCTCAAATCGATAGAAACTTGCCGCTATTGGATAACGCCTGATAAATTGGGCCTTAGTTTAGATTTTCTTAATCTTAATACACACCATGATTTAGTGGTTAGTCGGCTATTGGCGGCTCCTTCTTGTCTACATCTTAATAGAAATTCCAGTTTTTATAAAGATTTAGTTTTCATTTCGCTCTTATTTTTCCAAGACTTGAAGTCTTTTAGTGTTCCATTGACAACCTGTCGCTGGACGTTCTTCAAGAATAATCCCATGATCGATGTTGTTGATGGTGTCTTAATAGACACCGACTTGGTGCAAAGTTCATCAAAGAATCTTGTACTAATAACCTATTGCCCCAACATTGGAAATAATGGCCTCAAATCGATAGAAACTTGCCGCTATTGGATAACGCCTGATAAATTGGGCCTTGGTTTAGATTTTCGTAATCTTAATAGACACCATGACTTAGTGGTTAGTCGGCTATTGGCGGCTCCATCTTGTCTACATCTTAATAGAAATTTCAGTTTTTGTAAAGATTTAGTTTTCATTTCGCTCTTATTTTTCCAAGACTTGAAGTCTTTTAGTGTTCCATTGCCAAATTGTCGCTGGACGTTCTTGAAGAATAATCCCATGATCAATGTTGTTGATGGTGTCTTAATAGACACCGACTTGGTGAAAATTTCATCAAAGAATCTTGTACTAATAACCTATTGCCCCAACATTGGAAATAATGGCCTCAAATCGATAGAAACTTGCCGCTTGTGGATAACGCCTGATAAATTGGGTGCATAATTCAAAGTATCCTCGAAAATCCATAAATCTCTTAATGAACCCATCAGAGTGAATGTTGAAGTAATTATCCAACTTTTCAGGGTCAATTTGACGTACATAGAGAGGTTTCGGTGGGGTTGGGATGGTGCGAGGGTGCTACAGTGGGTGCTTTCGATTCTGTATAGTATACATTCGTGTTTTTGCACACACGGATGATTATCGAAATATACCGAGTACAGAGGCCCTGCAAAACCGAGAGAGAGAGAGTTATTATCGATCCACTTGAGACTGCAGCAGTAGCCATGCATGGCACAGGGTCGATGCGTATATCCTGTGCCTCGATGCATTTCCAGTGTGTGCACGCGCGTGATGCGTCGGTGGAACGGACGAGTAGACATGTTGCACCATAGCATAAACTACTCGCATTACTTCCAGTTACATACGGACTACGGTATCAATTGACTGCTTTCTCACCACCACCACCACCAGCAGTGGCAGTTATATACAGCAAGAACAAGGCTGTAGAGACCAAGAGCGCCACTGGCTCTCGTTGTATATGTAGTGGAAGGTGGGGCAAAGTGAAACGTTGGGGCAAAGTGAAACAGTCATTTGTTGCAAATAAAAATGTGGGGCAAAGTGAAACACTCCGACATTTTACACGTTTCAACAATACAATTCAGCCGTATTATTTAAAATACAATGTTTTTAAAACCATTTTGTCGCGTTGTTCACGATAATCATACGAACTAATGCGCATGCGCTCAATCACAGTTAAATATTTCGGAGACTGTCCTATTTTGCTCCTGTCGATATTTTTTTTTTTACGAAATGTTAAAATTAATCGAAAACACCATTGTTCAGTGGCATGCAGTTTAAAAAATCATACATTTACGAATTTGGGGAAGTGTTTCAATTTGCCCCACCAAATTTTTGCTTCCTCATAGAGGAAGCTTTGTTTTTGTGATTTTTTTTTGTTTTTCGAGATTTTCATGTCAGGACACTCAAAATAGTCTAAAACATCGAGAAAAGTCGTTTAAAAAAAATGGCCGGATGTATGTGTGTGTATGTGGCAGGCTTGAAAAATTCAAACCGCTGTATCTCGAAAACGACTTTAACAATCAAGCTGAAATTTGGTATACTGGTAGAGAAGCAACGCCCCTTCCTATGCATACATTTTCGAAATTTTTTTTCCATTTAATTCAGATTTTATAAGCCTTTCAATTTTTCGAAAAATGTCTGTATATTCTCTAGCTTTCGCAATTTTTCAGCTAATGAGCTAAATAGTTCTGGGCAAATAGAGAAATGAAAAATGAAGGTCGTTATTGAATTTGAGCGAAATCCATAAAGCAGTTTAAATTTTATAGAATTTGGAATTTTCGAAAAATTTTTGTTTTCGTTCTTATTCAAGTTAAGTTCGACCAAACCTGCTCAAATCTTTTGCAAGGTAAAGTTAACATCCAGTTGTAGTAGATATTGAATTTGGTGAAGATTGGTAAAGCGGTTCAGATTTTATAAAACAATGAATTTTTCAAAAAATCTCTGTATGCTCTCTAGCTGCCACAATTTTTTAGATAATGAGCTTAACCAATTTTTGACGAATAAAGCAATGAAAAATGACAATCGGTATTAAATTTAAGCGAAATACATAAAGCGGTTTAGATTTTATAGAATTTAGAATTTTCGAAAATTTTTGTTTTCGTTCTTATTTTAATTTGTATTTAAAATAAGGATGCAAAGTAGATCTTTGCACATTGCTTCGTCAATAATTTTCATCTTTCGCAAAGCTTCCTCTATGAGGAAGCCAAAAGTAAAATAAAGAAACTTCCTTATAGAGGCGACGTTGCGAAAGATGAACATTAATGAGGATAATGTGTAAAGTTCTACTTTACATCCTTTTTTTTTTGCCGCTGCTCAAAATTGATTATTAAAGTCGACTTTTTGAGCGAAAGGCAGTTAAAATAGACTTGGAGTTTCGTGATAAAGCCATTTTTTGCTTATGCGTTTCATTTTGCCCCACCTTCCCCTACGTACAACGTTTCTGTGCATGCCGCACGCTCTACCCTTTTGCCTATACGTACCCTCGCGGCAGAAAGGACTCTTCTGCCTCTCGGCGCGTACTCTCGTAGCCGGCGACGCAAGCGCGCCTCGCACCTCGTAAATTTTCGCACCCCCTTTGACACGCGCCTAATACATAGAGAGTTCGCCCGTTCGAGCCAACAGAGGATGATAGATAGAATGAGAGAGAAAGCAAGAAGAGGGGGTGACTGCGTCTGCGTCGGTGGTGGCAACTACTAGACGTTCGTACAGCTTTCTCTCCCTCTCTCTCTTTGGCAAACCATAGAGAGTGAGAGAGAGAGAGAATTCTGGTGGTAACGCGCCGCACGAACGACGTACGTAGACAGCAGCAGACTAGGAGTACCACCACCTCTAAACCCCTCAGGGACCTGCGGGACGTTAATGAAATAACACGGGAATTAGTCTCGGACATTACCGGCAAACTATGTCCATTACCATGCGCACCCCCCTCCCCCTTTCTCTGTCCCATACTCTCGTGTCTCTTCCTTATACCTTCAACAGTGGGGCAGGAAAGTTCGCTTCTCGTTTTATGGGCTGATCTTCTCTCATTAATACACTGAATAATTCATTGACTGGGTCGTGGGATCAATGTTCCTATCGTGATATTTGTATTTTTGAACTTTGTTTTCTGAACAATCGAGTGGGCTAAGATTATAATTAATCCAATTCATTTTTTTTTGTCAATCTTCTAATTTGTCCCTTCGAAACATATACCCAGAAAAATTTACGGTCAATTCTACTATACATATGTTTCCCTGCACGGAAAAAAGGCTTGGTTAAATACGCACCAGCCAATTTCTTGGTTAGACCAATCAGATTGTTGGTTATGCCAACCACGTTATTGGTTATATTACAATGCGCTTGGTGGCGCTGACCAATAATTTGGTTGGTCTAACCAATTAATTGGCTAGCGTATATATAACCAAGCATTTTTTTGCGTGTGAGAGGATAACAATGTTGTTATGGTTGCTGTAACAATAAATAATAAAACCATGTCCATTACCATTATACCATCAACAGTGGGGCAGGAAAGTTCGCTTCTCGTTGTATGGGATGATCTTCTCTCATTAATACACTGAATAATTCATTGACTGGGTCGTGGGATCAATGTTCCTGTCGTGATATTTGTATTTTTGAACTTTGTTTTCTGAACAATCGAGTGGGTTAAGATTATAATTAATTCAATTCATATTTTTTGTCATTCTTCTAATTTGTCCCTTTGAAGCATACACCCAGAAAAATTTACGGTTAATTCTACTGTACACATGTTTTTCTGAGAGGACAATGTTATTATGGTTGCTGTAACAATAATTAATATAACCTGCAAGTCAATTATGACACGGGTAATTATTTATATAGTAGAATTCACTATATTTAGCAATCTATTACATTTATTTTTCTCAGTGTACCTACACAAAATGGAAGTATGCCAAGTTTATGCCATAAACCACGGATATTTGACCTGGACACCGAAAGCCATGGAGATATCGACCTGGATCCTAAATAATAATAAAATGGTCTAATACTGTTTACTGCACTGAGAAAAAAGAAAAAATGATGACAACCTCGCTGGGAGGTTGACAAATTCGTCGCAGACTCAAAGAAAATTAGGTTGAAAAACCGCAGGACCTTTCAACCAATGAAATTAATTTTTCTTTGCGTCAACTGCTTCACGATGTTGCGCTTCAACTGAAAATTTACTTCAGTGAGCCCCGAAACTGCTAAACAAACCGTAGTGTATGCTGTACTCATAAAATATAAGAATGAAACAAGACGCAGCCAATATTTAATTGAAGTACTACGAATGGTTGAGTGAACCGCGGTTGAGTGAAACCACGTCAACTTAATGATGAGGTTGAGTCAACCTAAATTTCGTTGACTCCATTTTTCTTTTTTCTCAGTGTATGTTAAAATCCATATTGGATTGTATAACATTGAAAATTAATTTCAAAACCTTCTTAACAGACTCTTCCATTAATTTTCAATCGAGTTACATTAAAATTACAACAATCATCATTAATTGCTTAAATTACATAATTATTATATAAATTTGTACACATTAGTAACGTCATAACCCAACACTCACAGATATGACCAAGTTCTGCAGTACATTGGCTTTTGTTCTTATTGTTATTCTTATTGTTAAAAGAACCAACTTTTCTTATAGTTGCACCAGAAAAGGTATGCATAATTCGTAAGATCTCTATCCCCTCCACCTATCTCATCACCGACAATAAATTTTCTTTTTTCAACCCTTTAATTAGTACGAAATAAGTGTAGAAAAAAAAAAAAAAAAAAAAAAAAGAACAGAGATTCCGTAACCCGGTGGAGGCGCACCGGAATTTCCTGGAAGAGGGTCGTGCTCGCTGTCGGTGACGAATTCGCCGACAATAAAAACAACAACACGCACTCACACAGGCTTAAGCCGTTAGGTGCCGGCGGTACACGTGTATATAAACGCGGCCGGGTACCTACAAGATTTTCCTTGCGTGTACCGAGACCCTAGAACCAGCCATATACATTACACCGTAAGGGACAGTGGAGAGGGGGAGGGAATTGTACGTTGCATGTAGTTATGTATGTACAGCCGGTGGTTGTGTATAAGGTTGTGTACGTGCTTTCAAACGAGCGAGCGTAAGTCGCTCAAATTGGTATGGATTTCCAGTCCAACACCTCGATTGTCCCCGCGTGAAGAGTGCTTCGCCCGAGCATACATGAATTCACGCCTCGAACACTGTCGCGCATACACTCTCGCGCTCTCACTTTCTCCTTTTTTTTTTTCTTTTTCTTTTTCTTTTTTTTCTCTCTCCTTTATCCTCTATCGTGGCTTTGCTCCTCTTTCTCTTTTTCCATCTCGTTCTCTTTCACGCAGTCTCTCAATGTACGACACACTCTGTGTCGTGGTCCAAGCTTAGCAACCTCACCACCACCACCATGATCATCATCATCATCATCCACCACTACTAGTCGAAAGATCTTGTAGCCACCAGACTCAACGCGAGTTGCGAGCTTGGTACCTGGCTGTGATGATATTGTAAGCCCCGCGAGTCGCCCCTATTTTGAATGCCTTTCCAGCCGGAGTTTCTCTAAGTAGCAGCTTATTCCGCGATCCTCTTCTTCCTTCACGTCGTCAGCGTCGTTGTCGACGTCGTCATCATCAGCGTCGCTGTTGAAGCTGAAATATGTTAGAGAGCGAATGAAAGAGGCACGATTGGGGTGGAGAAAAACAAAACTAGAAAGTAGAAGAGATATTTATTGTTAAGGGGAGGGAGTCAGGTGAAAAAAATTGATTTTGGAAATTCAATATCATCCAAATCCTATTGCATATAAAAATACGCAACGCACTATATTGTTTGTGCTCGATGAAAGGATTTTTTACTGTCGTCTGACTTGCATATGGTTTTTAATATTATCTTAAGCAAAGTTCTTAGGTTTTCCATTCTGCGCATGATTCAGATCAAACTACTAGGCAGATTGGAATGGTTGGCGTCTCATTTTCTTCTTCATGAAAAGATACACCGGCTAAATGGAGCAAACTATTTTTTTTTCATTCTGAAAGCAAAGTTAATCACTGATTTAGAAAATAGCATAAAACTTATTTATTAATAATTGTGTCACTTAAAAAATATTACCTTTTATTAACATTTGCTCCATTTAGCCGGTGTATCTTTTCATGAAGAAGAAAATGAGATGTCAACCATTCCAATCTGCCTGGTAGTTTGATCTGAATCATGCGCAGAATGGAAAACCTAAGAACTTTGCTTAAAATAGTATTGAAAAGCATATGCAAGTCAGACGACAGTAAAAAATCCTTTCATCGAGTACCAACAATATAGTGCGTTGGGCATTTTTATATGCAATAGGATTTGGATGATATTGAATTTCCAAAATCAATTTTTTTCCCCTTAAAGAGACACTTCACCGTTTGATCGATATGGGGAGAAAGACAAATCCTTCAAATATTCATAACAGAGTAGGGCGGAATTTTTCTGTCTATTAAAAATCTGTCTTTATTTAAAAAAATAAATATTAAAAAATTTCTGTATAATACAGAAAAATATGTATTTAAAAAAGTACTCATGAGGCTTCTGTATTTTTTAAACCATCAACAAAGTTTTCTCTATGCGAAAGTATATTGCTTCTTTCTAGATAGACAATGGTAGAAATTTTATAAAGTTTGCAACACGTTTAATATACAAAATTATATAAAATAAACAAATCATGTATATTAAATTATTATTTATATACGCTGCAATGAAAAGTCTGAATATTGCAAATTATTTTTCCAATTCCAAATTATTTTCAATGTAACAGTAAAGTAATATTTTTGCACATTGGTCAATGAAATTTCATGTACTGTAAATACATATACATTTTAATAATCTTTAAATAAAAATGTTAAACAGTGTTCACTTCCACCACCTGCTGAACGATAATTCATTCAATTCATTCTCTGATTTTCCCCGGAGAATTTGTATAAAAACTGTAACGGCCATCTAAACGATTTTCCATTACGCACTTTAAAAGTTACCTACATTCAGAAAACTGCTTTAGTATTTTACTATTAAATCGTCGTTTATATTTCTCGGCGCGTTTTTTATTGAACGAGTGGGTGGACGCTGTACTCCGGTTTTCTCCTTTTCCGGCTTATATGTTCTGCAACCCTTGCTTAAAAAAGTCTATGCTTAAAAAAGTCCATCTAACATAAATTATTAAATATCGTAAAAAATAAGTAAATTTTTTTCGAGAATATATCTGCCTGATGTATGTGAAAATATATTTGATATAAACAATTTTTTTTGTTGGTTATATATATAATACACGTCAATATATTTCAACAATTTTTTTATTTACGTTTTATATGTTAAATCCAGTGAAATATATTTTCTTTTATTTTCTCAGTGATTTTAGCGATTTATAGCAAAAACTCTGAGATAAATACAGCACCAAGCGATGGTAATAACCCTTTTGGTATTACTTCAAGTAAGAGACTGCACAATTATTGCCCACTTGAAAAAAAAAAGAAATTGCCGTGGGCAATAAGGTAATTCGAAGCGTAAATTTCAAAGTGGTATCCGCAAAAGAAAACTGAAAAAATACTTTCACGCCTGCCCTTATTTTATTTTGAATACAATTTTTTAATGAGGTAAGACCCAGATACCATTGAAATTGAAAACCAGTTGAAATATTCGAAAATAATAATTATGATTAATTATTGCCTAGAAATAGAAGAATTTTGCACGTTTGTAATGCATTAGAATAATTTGGATTAAATATTTTTTCTCAATTAATTATAATAATTCTTAATTTTCTCTAAACCACTTTTCGCAATGTTTTCGACTATGTCATGAAAATCTCAAAAAAAGAAAATTCTTTTTACGTAAACTCTTCCTCTACGACGCAGCAATTTTAACATTTAAGGTAGTCCTTTCGCACTACCTAGTTAAATGACAGTCCATCGTCGAAATATAAGAAGAAAAGATTTTACTACATTGTAATAATAAAAAAATATATAAAATATGATTTTACACGAATGCACAAATTATATTTAATTACTAACTGATTTAGAAAAAAATTATGTTTGTCGCGCACTTGGACTCGGTATTCTCGGCCATGTGGCCATTTTGTCGACAGATGAATACGTTTGGCAACGCCGCAGTAACAGGTCGCTTGTCACGCGATCTTTTGCGACATAAAACTCGCGCTGTAAATGGACGTACAAATGGACGTTTCGTTTTTCAATCGAAATTTAATTCAAGACAAAATATGGTTGCAAAAGTGTCACCAAAATCACTTGTAAAAATACCAGAAAAAACCTTTCAAAGGTTTTTAGGTAAAATTTTCACTGCTTTGACCAACACTGCATTAAATTCATGTACTTATCTATTACTTACCCGCGTAAAAATAATTATATCAAGTTGTAATAATAAATTGACATATCTCAAAAAGCGCCTTTTTTGAGACGCGTTAAGACGAAAAATCTTAGACAATTTCAAAGCGATTTTGAAATCGATTTTTCGAAAATTTAATTGTACATTTGAAAGATCAAAATCAATTGTACAAATTACGTTTCAAATTACTGATATCAAATTACGTTAGTGATATCAAATTACAATTTGATATCAGTAAACGTGATATCAAATCGACCTCAAAAACGCTTTGAAATTTTCTAATATATTTCGTCTTAACGCATCTCAAAATTGGCACTTTTTTTACATATGTCGATTTGTGATCTCAATTTTCCATAATTATTTTTCGCGGATATTCTCGCAAAAGGATTACACTGAGAGAAAAATCTGGTAATTAAAAAAAAATATAGTTAGACCGACGACAATCTAACTATATAAGCTATAATTCCCAGGAGGACCGTCTATATTTTATGTTTATAGCAAATATAAGAAAATAATTGGATAAACCATTAATATAATTCCCAAGAGGAACGTCTGTATTTTATGGTTATAGCAAATATAATTATAGTAGCAATCATCAAAATGATAATAGTTTCAAATATGCCGTCTCGTTACATATACGATTTCAACGTTTGTTTCCAATAACCTTGCAAGTATCGTTTATTGAACCATGTTATCATCGCTTCAACCATAAAACACTGCAAGCCTTCCTATATTCGTTTTATCATGTGAAATCGTTAAATCAACGATATGCTTTTTTTCTCAGTGTTACGTCATGGTTTTTGTTATTGAGCATGAACGCAACGAAGTTAAATTGATTTTTCTTCGTTTCTGGTGATTTTATTTTATGAATATTTTTTTAAATATTAAAACGCAGGTTATTTATTCACTGCACGTTTTTATTTTAACAATGATAGTCACACAGTACACAAAAATCTGTTCAAAATATGAATTTTTGAGAAATACAATAAAATAAAATAATTTTGGAGTGCCGATATCGCAATATAATTAGCGACTGTTAATTTCGAGGGCCGACCGTCGGGTTCGGCCCCAATTTAAGGTTGCACTGAACACACGGCGCAATAACCCGCGTAAAAATAATGATGTCAAATTGTGATCATAAATTGACATATCTCAAAAAGTGCCATTTTTGAGACGCCTTAACACAAAATATCTTAGAAAATTTCAAAGCCATTTTGAGATCGATTTGATACCAAGTTTTTTTTACTAATCTGAGCTCAATTATTGCGCTGAAATTTAATAGTACATTTGAAAGATCATAATCAATTGTGTATATCACGAATATTGACATCAAATTGTAATTTGGTATCAGTAAACGTGATATCAAATCGATCTCAAAATCCCTTTGAAATTTTCTAAGATATTTTGCCTTAACGCATCTCAAAAATGGCACTTTTTGACATATGTCGATTTGAGATCTTAATTTAACATAATTATTTTTACGCGGGAATACAAAAATTAATACTCATACACAGAAAGAAATAAGTAGTTGGTAAAATTGACAAATGGGTTCTCACAACCACCCGGAATAGTTGATATAACGCCAACTCCTCAGTTAGTCGAAGCGTCTACTTAGTTGGTTAAAGGAACCCGTATGGAAATAAATAGAGTCGAAATATACGCCGAAAATAGATAGGAAAACTATAAAATTTATAAGTTGCATATATTCTGGATATATGCCATAAATGAAAAATATATGAAACATATATGTTCAATATGCAACATTTTGGCGCATTTCCTACATAAGGCATATATGTAAGTTGTATGTGTTATATATGCAAAAAATATAAATTAGATATATTCTTTGTACATCTTAAACTATACAAAAGATATACAATGGATATATCGCTTTTATACTTCAGGATATATCCATTATATATGGAAACCACATATAAAAAACCAATAATTATAAAATAATTAATTGCAGTAATTGAATTCGGCTTATCTTGGACTTCTTGGACATTCGGAGTTATTTTGTTAATTAGTAAATATTAATCGCTGGAACATTTTTTTGCCGTGGATGGGAATTGAACCTGGATCGTCTGGGTGTCTAATGGGTGCTTTAGCTGACTCAGCCATTGCTATCTTGAAAGACTGATATTTTCATTGTCTATTTGAAGTACATTAAAAGTAAAAAGACGTCAAGACTACATTCATTTATATTATTGAGACAGAAATATTCAAAATGCAAACACCGTGGGCCGATTATCCTGAAGGTTCAAAATGTAATGAGCTTTGAGGGATACTGAAACATTTAGTCGAGGGTCGGTCACCCATCCATGCACTGACCCTCGAGGAGCTTAGAAAAATGTGGGTATGGGCGGTCACCCATCTCAGTCGTTACTCGGAAATATATGACACTGATGTTTAAAATATACTTTGCAGTCAAGTTGGATATACGGGACATACATACATCATACATTCGATATACAATGCACAGCATACATAAATTATATATTTCTTATTTTTTAAATATATTTTGTAGTCCAGCTATATATATTTTATAATATATGTTTCATATATTAACGAAATATTTGCATAATACATACGAATTATATAAGATTTGGTTGTTACATATATTTTACAGTTAGGCGACATATATTGAACATATATGTACAATACATTGGTGACATATATACGAGATATATAATAATTATACAACATTTTGGCGTCATGTATGCCATCCATATAAAATATATGTTGCATATATTTTTGGCATATATTCCACATCCATATATTTCCATACGGCGAATAAAACAATAATAATGATTTTTTTTTCAAAATTACTTTCTGTAATTATTTATTTGTTAGTTAATTTTTCAATAATTAAAGGTCAACGCCGACGTAACACTCAGTGCAACCTTAATTATACGCTATCTTAATCCCGATAGTGAGAGCATGATGGAACATGGAAAAATAAATAGCTGACATGGTAAGCGGGTAATAGTACGATTACGGGGTATTTACCAGCCTTCGTGACATGATGTATAGACTCTACGAAGGATTCAAGCTTGTAGAACGAACGCACGCCTCTTTCAAAGATAGTATATACCGTAGTAACCGCAAATCCTGGTATAATACTAATAGGAACATAATAGGGTCAATAGGGCTGAGCCTCAGCGTCACTGCCCCGACGACAATAAAGATCTTGTCAAAATACTCCAACCCAGGCGTCTGCGTCGAGTAACACGAGAAGAACCGGGGAAGTGGATTTTCTCAATGGTTCGAGAGGCGGTTTGTGGTCCTCTAACGCGCGCCAGTTCTTCGCTCTGTCTTCGTCATAGCTTTTCCTTTCTCGCTCGTTTCTTCAACCGCATAGTAAAAGGCCCACCAAGCCTAACGTTTAGAAGGGTCGAGGACTATGCCCATTATTAGGTTTTCGGAAAAACGTGAAACCACTCAACAACGACGTGACGAAAGGGCATCACTATGATTGAGGTTTAAGTTTCGTTCAATCACTTTGTCAGACCCCCGTGAGCGGACGCGATGAAAAAAGACGAGAAAAAAAACGTGAATTCTTGAATGGCATTTTGGGACCCATGGGATTTTAAACTACTGTATTATATCGCGACATAAATGACACGCGCTGTATATTATATTCGTCTGGGTTTTCCGTAAAGTGAACAATTCTGGCGGAAACTGCAACCCCAGGAAGAGATCGATCAGTTTCACTGCGGACAATGCTAAATCGGCTATACAATGTCACATTTGATACGCCTCTTTGGGCCTGAACACTCGAGTAACCAATTTGGCAGTACCGTTGTGCGGTGTTAAATATGTTATGATGTTTGACACTCGTTTAATATGCAAAATTATTTGAAATATGCAAAGCTTGGATATTCAATTAGAATTCATATACATTGCAATGGAAAATTAAGACAATATTTCAATATTTGTATTTTTTAATTTAGGTCGACAACATGAAAATTTAATAAATCCGTATATTAAAGTTATGCATTTTGTAAGAAAAATTGAATCAATGAGCCTTTTTGTAATTTTAATATACTTTAATTTGAATTTAATTCAGGTATTATATTAATAATAAAAACCATTAAAACAAATATATTTTTAAAATGCTTTTATCGAATTTACGCTGCTTTTACAAAAACTGTATTAAATCTGCAAGTTTTGTATATGAATTGGATATTTAAACCCCTTTGAAGGTAATATTGATAATTTATTATTAAATTCCATTTTTGCGTTCTGAAATTAATATCTTTTATACTGAAAAAAAAATCATGATCTGAATATGAAAATAATGTGTTTTGTAACGAAAACAGAAATTTATGACGATTATTGCATTTTTAATGAAACTCAATTGGAAATTAACGAACGAGTCTGATAAGAAGCTTTTGGAATGAATTTTCAATGTTATAAAATCCAATTTGGATTTTATAAAAGATATTGACAAGCAAATATCTACAATCTCAAATTTGATTTGCCAATTTATTTTCTAAATTTCATTTATTCTATTTTGAATTCAATATACCTATTAATTAATGTAAAAAAGAATGTTTTTCCAAAATTGACTCACTGTATTGTAAATTTAATTTATTAAGAAGAATTAATTTTTAAATAAAATTGCAACAAAAGTGTCAAAATATTGATACACTATAGTATAAATTTCAAATAATTATCTGTATGTGGAAATTACGATTTTTCAAATTATTTTCAATTTAACAGTAAGATAATATTATGTATATGCATAAAATTCATATATATTTTATGAATTTTCAAATAACAATTTTTTAACAGTATAGTCAATAATTGATTGTATCGTCGTAAAAAAAAACCCAAAAAAATCTGTTCTGATTATTTACGCGGTTTGAACAGTATTATTAAGCGTGTAGCCCTCGCTTTAAGATGCCGGCTCGTTAAAGTCGTTTTAGGGTAAATAGTAAGACGTAGAAAAAGCCAGTGGGAGGCTCGGAGCCACCCTTTAAAAAAATCCACCCTCATTTTGAGGCTCTTCAGGCGGCTTCGCTCTCATTCGTAGATAGGGGTTGGGTATAGGGGCAACTCCGAACTTTCTTAGAGGGTAGAACGAAGGAATCTTTTTCAGTCGATCTCCCCTCGGTATGGCCTGCTTTCTCCTGTTTTTCCTGACTCGTTCCCCTCTCGGTGCTGCCCAGCAGGAGGGAAGACAGCGATGATGGGAGAAGGAAGGAAGGAAGGGCTCGCAACGGCTTTATTAGAAAATGGCTGTGCTGAAAACGTCTTAATATAACGCGAAGAAGCACGAAGAGAGCGTCTTACTTCTTCTCTTACGTCTGGTGAGGTACTCTTGCCGACTCTGCTTTTGCCTCGTACAATTTTACCGAGACTCTTCTCCCCTAACCCTCGTGCGACTCTAAGAAGAACTCGAGAACGGGCTGTGCTCGTTGAAAACGAGAAACGAGCCTTCTCCCCCCTTCTTCATCCCTCTCGCGCCTTAAAGAACGCGACCAATCGACCAACATGGAATCAACGACTAAAGTAGGGTGCCAGGATTTTCACCAGATTTTCGTGTAATTCACTCTCTACGTACACTGTTAAAAAATGTTGTTTGTGAATTTATAAAATGTACATGAAGTTTTATGCATTTACAGTATATGAAAATTCATTGATCAATGTGCAAAAATATTATAATATAAAATGTTAAATTATTATATTATATTGTAATATTGTAATATTACATTTATATGAAGTTTTATGCATATACAGTATATGAAAATTTATTGACCAAAGTGCAAAAATATTATAATATAAAATGTTAAATTAGTATATTATATTGTAATATTGTAATATTAAATTTATATGAAGTTTTATGCATATACAGTATATGAAAATTCATTGACCAATGTGCAAGAATATTATAATATAAAATGTTAAATTATTATATTATATTGTAATATTGTAATATTAAATTTATATGAAGTTTTATGCATATACAGTATATGAAAATTCATTGACCAATGTGCAAAAATATTATAATATAAAATGTTAAATTATTATATTATATTGTAATATTGTAATATTAAATTTATATGAAGTTTTATGCATATACAGTATATGAAAATTCGTTGAACAATGTGCAAAAATATTATTATATAAAATGTTAAATTATTATATTATATTGTAATATTGTAATATTAAATTTATATGAAGTTTTATGCATATACAGTGTATGAAAATTTATTGACCAACATGCAAGAATATTATAATATAAAATGTTAAAGTATTATATTATATTGTAATATTGAAATATTAAATTTATATGAAGTTTTATGCATATACAGTATATGGAAATTTGTTGACCAATGTGCAAAAATATTATAATATAAAATGTTAAATTATTATATTATATTGTAATATTGTAATATTAAATTTATATGAAGTTTTATGCATATACAGTATATGAAAATTTGTTGACCAATGTGCAAAAATATTATTATATAAAATGTTAAATTATTATATTATATTGTAATATTGAAATATTAAATTTATATGAAGTTTTATGCATATACAGTATATGAAAATTCATTGACCAATGTGCAAAAATATTATAACATAAAATGTTAAATTATTATATTATATTGTAATATTTTAATATTAAATTTATATGAGGTTTTATGCATGTACAGTATACGAAATTTCAGTGAACAATGTTTAAGACTAATATTACCGTATTGTTATATTGAAAATTATTTGAAATTTATAGTATAGTGTATGAATATTTTGATACTTTTGTTGCAATTTTACAACAAAACATTTGAAAATGAATGCACTTCTCTGTATCGAATTGACAATATAGTGAGTGAATTTTGGAAAATAAAATTTTAACATTAATTGATAAATATATTGAATTTACACTTGAGTAAATGAACTTTTTTATTTTATTTCTTTTAAATTTATTTTAAATTTATTTTATTTTTTTTAGAAAATAAGTTGGTAATTCAAATTTGAGAATTTAGATACTCGCTTATGAGATTACGTTGCCGACGTCAATATCTTTTATAAAATCGAAAATCAATTTTATTTATTTAATCAAATATTTAAATGCATTATTTTTTTATGTTTCCAGGTTTCTCACAGTCGAAGAGCTCCTTCTCGAACTCGAGTCCCGGTAAGCGATTATTTAATAAATAATCATTTTTATAATCGCACCATTAGTGTTAAACTCGGAACGGTTTTGTATATTCTACCATTTAATTAATTTGGATAACAATTCTAAGAATAATTTAAACATTTTTAATAATAGTTCAGAAAATAAGCTAGACGAATGGATTAAGAAGTATCTCTTGTTTATTGTTAGTTTGATTATTTCTTATAGTTTGTTGTATGTATAATTTGCATTGTGTGCCGGAGGATTATTTGGTCCTAGATTACTAATAAAACTATTTATCAAAGTATATTATATTTATATTTGAAGCTTTCCTATAATTTTCAGAATAATGACTGTATAGGATATATCTATATAATATATAATATAATAATTATTTACAAATAGAAAAAGGGGAATTCCTGAAAAAGGCACTTTGAAAAAAATAACTCTGTAAAGATTTACGTGGAGAAATGTCACCCGATAAAAGGCTCCACTTCTCAACAACGGCCTTGTTAAATGAGTCAAAATAGTTTTTCGAAAATTGTAGTATGTATTTATTTATTTATTTATTGTACATTGGACGAGACAAGCCCTTGAAAACTACAAAACAGCTGGCAAAAAACAGAGAAGCCGGACTAAATTACACAATAAGTTATTATACATATAGCAATTTGTATGTTCGTAGTTTGTTAGTTAAGATATTGGGCTCAACTTTGGATCACAAATTTGAAGCACTAATTTAACCACAAATTAGGACTACAAATTTGGACAACAAATTTGGACCCCAAACTTGGACCACAAATTTGGACAACAAATTTGGACCACAAATTTCGACAATAAAATTGGACAAAACCAAATTTGGATTACAAATTTAGGCCACAAATTTGAACCACTAATTTAACCACAAATTAGGACTACAAATTTGAACAACAAATTTGGACCACAAATTTGGACTACAAATTTGAACAACAAATTTGGACCACAAATTTGGACAACAAATTTGAACCACAAATTTCGACAATAAATTTGAACCACTAATTCGATACAAAACCAAATTTGGATTACAAATTTAGGCCACAAATTTGAACCACAAATTTAGGCCACAAATTTGAACCACAAATTTAGGCCACAAATTTGAACCACAAATTAGGACTACAAATTTGTAACACAAATTTAAACCACAAATTGCGACAACAAATTTGGACCACAAATTTGGAACAAAAATTTGGACCCCAAACTTGGACCACAAATTTGAACCCTACACTTGGACCACTAATTTGAACCACGAGCTTGCACCACAAATTTGGATCCTAAATTTGAACCACAAATTTGGATCCTAAATTTGAACCACAAATTTGAACCACAAATTTGAACCTCAAATTTGAACCACAAAATTGAACTTCAAATTTGAACCGCAGATTTGAACCACAAATTTGAACCACAAAATTGAACTTCAAATTTGAACCGCAGATTTGAACCACAAATTTGAACAAATTGGCGGCTGCGACAGCGAAATATTTTTATTATACAGAGTCCGCATACAATTAATGGGATATTGTCGAGACGTTCAACGCAAATTGGCAATCCTCCAAATTGACAATTAACCGACTTACTACATTGTACAGATGATCAATACCAAGCAATGTTCGCTCGACCCGAGTGCATATTGAGGTGACACTGTAGATTTTGGAATGAAGAAAAATTCGTACCGACTCTGTTGATAGGTAAAATCGACAGAAAAATAAATTTAAACGAGATCGTTTGTGTCAATGTCCCACTATTAAGAGTGTTAATATCAACACTATAATATTTAAAACCATTAAATAATCTACACCACATTGAAACAAAAATATAATTGAATACAACATATATTTCAACTAAATCATTTACTCGAAAAAATTTGAATCATTTTAATTCAATATATATTTATTACAAATTGCAAAAATAAATAGCACTTATATTATTTACTTCATTCAATATAATATATTCTCGATTTGTCCAAATATACAGTTAATTCAAATACCAGTCAATCTAATAATAATCAATTATTAGATTTCCGGTAATTCGATTCAATTATATATTTTTTTCTATGTGTAACAGAATTTTACACCGTGGATTACATACAATATGTTAAATCAAACACTGTACACGTAGTAATTTGAATAATTCGTATTTGACTCAGTGATATTAATACGAAATTTGAAACGTATTTAAACATAGTTAATTGTCATTCCTCCCACCCTTAACCGTTGCCCAACGCACTGTAAAAGTAAAATCGATTTCACGACACAGTTTAGTGAAGCGAATGCGAATTTTACTGACAGATTGCGCGTTCACGAAGAACAAGTCGTTAGGAAGTCACGAGAATATTTCCAACTCTTCTTTCACTTTAGCATCGTCCATTATCTCCTCTCCCAGATACTTTCTCGTATCCACTGTACAGATGGCCCGACGACGTCGTCCCCAAAAGTTAGATGACGTCATAAGCGACCAGTCAGAGAGAAGGGAAAGCTCATTTCGTATTCATACACGCTACCCAAGAGTTGCGGATGATTCCGATTTTTCCGAGCCATTAACTACCGCTCTTGTACTGTATATACTGTCTGAAACACACGCGCGGCCACGATTCTCTCACTTCTCGAGTCCGGCCAACTGATGGTCCACGAAACGAAGAACGACAGGTCAAAAATCCGTTGATCATCGCACACGCCACGAGAGAACCGAAAATATCATCATCATATATATATATTTATGTATATACCAGACACATAAGGAAAAATACAAAGGCGAGAAAAAAAAAGAAATTTGTTTCCTGTCCTTCGTCATAGTTTAATTATTCCTTCATTCGTCAGTTGTTCTTTTTTGCAAAGGAAAAAAGGCTGCAAAGTAGATCTTTGCAAATTGCTTCCTCATTATTGTTGGATTTTTACAAATCTACCTCTATGAGGAAGCATGTTAATCTGTTTTGGCTTCCTCATAGAGGAAGCTTTGTAAAAATCCAACAATAATGAGGAAGCAATTTGCAAAGTTCTACTTTGCAGCCTTGTTTATATTGGCGAAAAGTGTTTGCAATTCCCTCCCATTTTTCGAAAACTTATTTGACCTCAGCTTAATGCGCAAAGACTACCTTAATCGAAATAACGAAAACGGAGTTTATCCTCCGCTTATGTGTAAATTTTCATTTCGATTCGTCACGCCGTTCGAGAGTTATGAGCAATTCTATTTTGGGACAAGCGGTCATTATAAATTTTAAAAAATAAATATTATATATGAAGCAATGTGTAAAGTTCTACTTTGCATTCTTATTTCCATTGAGTACAAACTTTTGTCTCGCATTATCAACTTTTGCTGATGCTAGAGCGAAAATCATTTTTTTTTGTAAATTTCAAAATGTCGTAAAATCTGAACCAGTTTACCGATCATCGTCAAATTTGGTACGTGGCATAGCTGCATGTTCCTTTTCGTCTGTAAAACATTTCGGTTAAATTGGTGAAATTCGACGTGATTTATAAAAAAAAATGATTTTTTTCGAAAAATTCAAACATCTATAAAATCTGAACCGCTTTACCGATTTCGCCCAAATGCAATGCCAAACAACATTGAACGTATATTTATTTACAAACAACTATTTAGCAAAATCGCCTAATTTTTACGAAAGTTAGAGCAACCACGCCCTTTTTTCAAAAAATTAAAAGTATCATAAAATCAAAATGGCTGATTTATTTTTTTCAAAAATCTCAACATTCCAAGCGGGGCAACTACTCCACTTGCGTGCCAAATTTGAGCCATATCGCTCGAACGGTTACTGAGTAATAGTTCATCGAATTTTCGGAGCCCAGAAAACACACACACACACACACATGCGGACATTTTTTCAAAACCACTTTTCTCGACGTTTTGGAAAATTCTAAGCATACTGGCATGAAAATCTCGAAAAAAAAAATTTCATGAAAACAAAGCTTCCTCTATGAGGAAGCAAAATACAAAGACGAGGAAAAAAAAGAAATTTGTTTCCTATCCTTCGTCATAGTTTAATTATTCCTTCATTCGTCAATTGTTCTTTTTTGTAAAGGAAAAATTCAAGGAAACGTTCGGTGGCAAAAAAAGTTGTCCGAATATTTTAATACTCGATTGCAATTATTTATTTATTTCAATTTCGAATTTCTGATGTCAGTATATTAAAAGTGAAAAATTTCTTGTTTCGTGTACATGCGATACTAATTATCTTTGGTCGTAAGTGCAAATGTGGCAACATTTTTTAATCTTCTCTTTAAAATGAAATTAAAATCGTGATGAAACATGAAGGAAACAGCGAGATTCAATTAAAATTACCACGATGAAAGGGTAGAATCTGCTTCACTTCCGCGCCAAGTGAAGTCTGATCAGTTTACTGATCTGTCCGCTGAATCCTGATAGACTTTAGTTTTTTAGTTGCAAAAGATTGAGTTATTTTCCGCAATAAACAAAAACATCAGACATTTTTTTCGACGTGTCAGAGAATTTCAAGTATACTTCGAAATCTTGGAAAAGAAACGTGTCGAAAACGAAGTTTCTTCGATGAAGAAGTAAAATAGTTTGATAAACAAACATTTGATAATTATCTACCGTGATTATTTGAGTATACTACAAAAATCCTTACGTGCAATTTTGCAATCTGTTTTTGGTAAATAAAAAAAAAGTAACGCATACACTAATTTTTTGTACGGTAAAATACCACAATTAGAAAAAAAGTACTTAGACTGTTAAAACAGATTGTAAATTTACTGTCACAAGTAATGTTAAAATTTACAAAACTGGTGTGTGAAATAATGATTAGTATAATATTTACATTAAAATTATCAATTGTAGAGTAAATTAATGTACGTGAAAATAAATTTTTCAAATAGCTTTATTAAAATTGCAAAATTTCTATAGTAACCTATTTATTACATGACGAAATATGTAAAATTTCAGTTCTGTTCTTAATAGTAGTTGAACGTTTTGTAAATTTATATTTACTTTAACATCTGTATAAAAATCACAAATTCATCGTCGCAAAATTTTCCAAAGCGTATTTCCAAAGCGTTAATTTTCATGGGTCTTTGAAACAAAAATATTAAATGTGCGTAATAAATTTTCAATCGACCACGACTATAATTTCAGAACTAATTTCAGGCTTTTGATTTTATAATAAATATGTGTACGAAATTTACAAACGACATGCGAAAAAATATAAAATGTCAATTCCTAGTATTTTTTAACAGTAAATTTCTCAAACCTTTTTCAGCATTGTTACTTTAAATATCTAATACAGATGGACAAGAAATATATATTACAGCTTGTAAATAAAAACTTCTAGTCCATAAAAAAAAACATTTCATTTTTATAAAAAAATTGTATACATTTTTTTTTACCGGACTGGAATTTTTTATTCACAAGCTGTAACATATATAAAAATGGAATTTTTTACAAAAAAAATTGTATAACTTTTTTTTCCATATGTTGAGTTCGCATTTGAGAAAATGAAAAATTTGTAGTTGTACATTCAACGCGACAAATAAACAAATAACAAAATACTTATTGCGAAGATGAAATATTTCTATGCTTTTTTCTTTTTTAAATCTACTAGCGCATTCTGTTCATTACGTGGGTTCTCAATTAGTTTTACTGAACCGGAGAAGTATATAACCGGGAATTTGACGCGAATCTGTGCTAGCGTTTCGTTTCACGTTCCGAACTGCCGGATCCAATCATCTCATTTCTTGGAGTATCGATTTCACCAACCGACAGCCGATATTCCAGGAGCTCACGCGGTTGAAAAGAAACGCATAAGACAGCAGCCACCTAGCCGCGAATACAAGAACAAAAAATGATGCAAGAAACACGCCTAGTAGAAGCAAAAGGAGAAAAAAAACAGTTTGAGCTTGATGCGCGCTTTATAAACGGTTCAAATTTGTAGATGGAACAGAGCCAACTTCCACTCTATATGATTTGTGTATAAAATTCAATAACAGAGTATAAAGGACGTAAAGTATCTCCAGAAGAAAATTGCAAAAATGTCCTTAAAAGATGACGTCTAAGCGTTTGGCAAGCGAAAAGTAACAAATAATGCTAATTATGTCGTTTATAAAAAGTTTTTAAAAATTTACTAGAAAATTACAGCAGCGGACTGGAAGTTTTTATTCACAATCTGTTATAATAAAGTTATAATATAATGTGAATAAAAAATTATTCACAATTTAGTACAGTGTATTAATATTTTGACACTTTTGTTGTAATTTTAGGGTTAAGATTCTTGATTTGGTAATCTTTGTATAATAATATTAATAATTTATTATTAAATTCAATTTTTCAATTTTTCCTGTCATCGCATTTTTCAAATTTCGATCACTGTTGTAAATTTCATTTACTAAGGTAGATTAATTTTTAAATGAAATTACAATGAAAGTGTCAAAGTATTAATACGCTGTACTAAATTGTGAATAATTTTTTATGTGAATATTACGACTTTTTAAATTATTTTCAATATAATAGTGAGGTAATATTTTTCTAAATTGGTCAATAAAATTTCATATACATAAATGTATATGCATGTATATTTTTTTTAAATTTATGTAAATATGTATTTATGCATAAAATTTCATGTAAATTTTACAAAATTTTCAAATGAAATTTCTAAACTGAATTTTATGGGTGTAGCAATTTGAGATGTATAAAATGATTTTTTAAAAATAATTTTCAATTTACTGATTTACTGATAATTTTTTCTTTTTTAAATACACCTTTTGTACAACCGAGAACTATTTGGAAGATTCTTCATAATCCAATTTCCTTTGAAAACGCACGGTTATTATTTGAAGAAATTTTTCTCTCGTACAAACGCGAAGCTTTGTAAAATCTGAATTGATGTTTCGAGAGGGTAGAGAAAGGCTGTGCTCCCTTATAAGTCATTCGAGGGCTCCAAAATTCGAGTTACCAGGACGCGCCGCAAAAACTCTAATCGACATTGATCGCCCGCTCTTCAAAGAGCTTTTAGAGACTTAAGAGAAAATGTGATAGATGTCTAGCGTCTGACTCTCTGAAATTCGCAGAGGGAATTAGAAGCACGACTATTCAGTAGATAAGTGGCTTTTGGACCAAGGGGAGGGGGGAGGGGCCCATGAAAATAAAGTACATTCGAAAATATATCATTTTTATACACCGAGAGAAAAAGTTTCATTGATTCACGGAAATCGTTGCCAATAAAATGAAATACTTGAATTTCAATACTATCTTTTCTTTGAATGATCTCAAACTCAATGAAAAGTAGTGACATTGATTCGAAGAAACATTTCTTTAAACCAATGAACCATTTTCATTGATTTCAAAGATACCGTCTCTGATTCAATGAAACCTTCTTCTTACCAGCTCAAAATTTCGAAACCTATTTTTTCCTGAAGTACGCGGCAGATAATGCTCACATTTTGTGAGTATGTAAGGAAGTATGGCAGAAATAGGCTAAGCTTCTGGCTCCTCGAAAATCGACGCCGTTCGCTCGGGAGAACCGGAAAACAAAAAAGTGAGGTTAGGTGCGAGAGAGAAACCAATGAAAACGCTTGTTTGAAACAATGAAAACTTATCTTTAAAACAATGAAACTGTTTTTTTTTTATTATATGCTCAGTAAGTAAATATTTATTTATAAGCAATGAAATGTTCTCTTTGAAATTCAAATGCACTATTTCGTTGAAATCAATGAAAAAAAAAAATCAATCCACCCATTTCATTGGCGTCAATGAAATATTTTCTCTCGGTGTACTAAATATATTTGCGCCGAAAAATTGTATATATCGGATGTTAGGATATATTGGAAAATATATGAAAGCGAAAAATATATCTGAAGTATCTCGAAAAAATATAAAAAATGTATTATCCGCCGAAAAGTTAATTATATCAGATATATTTTTGCATATATTTCCATGGGGGTAGCTAAAGAGCCGCCAAAGAGGATAATTTTTCATCCGAGTCTCGCTGTGATAGAAAATGAATTTTCTAATAATTGAGTTGCTTTCACAATATAAATTTTCTGACGATTTTGTTGCATTCACAAAACGCTTTTTCTCGAAAATGAATTAGTTTCCGCAGAAAATTCGAAAGTACAAAATGAAAAAAATAGCTATCGGGCTGAGAAAAATTCGTGATTATAGCAAAAATGTTGTTACCATAACCAGCTCGTTTCTATGTTTTTGTATCAAGAAGACATACAAGTTTGATTAAAAAATATCTTTTGCTATGAGCAATTTTTCCATCTCGCAAGTATGAAATTTTTTTTACCGTCTATGCAAATTTTTTAAATAAAAAGTACATTCAAAAAATGAAATTTTATACGTGAATATAATTTTTTGTACGATCGTAATTTTGAATATACAACCCATTAAATAAAGTAAATAAATGAAAAAAATCGTTCTTGAATTTCGGGCAAAGCAGAGGTGCTAAAATTCTGAAATAATTTATGAATGTTCCAGTCACTCTAAACAACTTTTGAAAAAATTATAAAGACTTTTCAATTTTTTTTTAAATCTTAAGATAATATAAATTCTACAAATATAAAATACAGCACATAGAAATTCTAAATGTCCATATATTCTTACAAATATTATACACACTGTCTTATACGTAGCTGATTTTTGCCACGTGGGCAGAGAGACCCAGAGCTTCGACCCTTATTTCCAATTTTTTCTTATTATGCAATGACAGATAGTTTTTTTAGTTTTCGTCGGTGAATGTCGAAGCTTATTAATGTGCAACCCTTGAAATGGGTATTTTTCATCCTCTCTCTCTCTCTCTCTCACTTGCTCAGTGACGTCTACATATATATATAATCGTGAAACTCCCGAAAGAAGACGGAAACATGGTGGGGAACGTGAAGGACGAGGCTGCAACGAAATGGGCAGGGAGGGGAGGGGTTGAAGGGGGTAGGAGAAAACCTGCAGTAGTAACAGCCGCACCAGCAGCAGCGGCACACCGGTGAAGGCGACAAAGATATTAATTAAGAATTAACACGGGTACTGCAAACCACCCTTAATTAGTAACAGTCAGCGCCTGGAGCACGCGGCGCGGCAGTCCCAGTTCATCTCTGTCTAACTCTCGCTCATGGCAGTAAGAGTATATAGCTCGAAGCAGTAGTAGCACTAGCAGCACCAGCCATCACCAGAGAACCAGAACCCTGCGGGTGATTCACCCGAATGGAAATGCGTATACATATAACCCGTTTCGCGTCTCCTCTGGTCGATCATCTCGCGCACGTTTGCACTCTCATGCCAAATCAAACCTAGCGTCAAATTTTTTTATAGACCCTAAATATGCGTGCTAATTATTTTTACAATCAGCCAAGCGCTCAGATTTTTTTTTTGACGTCTTGCACTGGTTACAAAAAAAAAAGAAAAACATTGAATTAATTTATTGACAGGTGAACGAAATACACGGAGAAAAAGGGTTGGTTGGGCTTACTAAGATCTTGGTTAAAAATTTAATCAAGACAAATTTGGTAGGCGCAAATAAGTTATTGGTTTGTCGTACTTAAATATTTGGTTAGCTAAATACAAGAAATTATTTAATACGTGATTTTTTTATTATATCGATAAAATAAAGATTTTGCAGAATTCTAAAATAATCTTGAGTTATTCATAAAATGTTGACGCAACAACCGACGATGAAGTGCTATGTTGTTGTTTTTTTTTTAACGGCGGTTTTTTTTCGTACTGTGGGTCATAGTCCAAAAATGTTGATATGTAATGCAGGATTCTTGAGAATAATTACAAATTTTTTAATCGGCGTGCAACATTTTTTTTATTTAAAAAATTCATGGAAAAAAAAGTTTGAATAAAAAAAAATCTGAAAAAAATTTAAAGTGTTTTTTCGAGCACATAGAATATTATAAAAAAAGGTGGGGTTCAAGATAGCCAATGATTAAAATAGCGAATGGCTAAAATAGTGAATTCGTTAATAATGGTCATTCTAGATTCAGACGTTCATTATATTTAAATTCGCTATTTCAGCAATTCGTTATTTTTACCCACATCTTATTAAAATGCAATACAAAAATAGCGAATTATCAAAACAGCGAACAGCTAAAAAAGCAAATTCCATAATAATGGCTATTCTAAATTCAGACGTTCATTATTTTGAAATTTGATATTTTAGCCATTCGCTATTTTGACTCTCATTCAAAATTTCATATACGCATTATACACCGATCGGGCCACCTTTTACCACGATCGTCGTTGATATAGTTGATTATTTTTATAGTCATTCCCCCGAATGGATGGAGCATGCTCAATTTTTTTCAAATTTTTCGTCGCATAATTCGCGCACTTATGAATTTATAAAAATTGCTCGAATAATGGCGTTTAAAAACTTTCGAATGCACGTATCTTCTTGGATTCAAGTCGTATCGTAAAAAAACGTATATAAAAGCTTTTCATTTTGAAATATACTTTTATGCAAAATTATTCAAAATTATTATATTCAAAATAATTAGTAAACATAAAAATCGATTTTTCAAAAACATAGACATTTTTTATTTTTTCCGAAAACATCTCTAAAATACTACTCATGAAGACGAACATTTTAAGCCTAGACGGGAAATGGAAGAATCCTTTTTTCGATTTTTTATGAGAGTTTAAAAGATAATTAAAAAATGAAAATTCTCATTAAAAAATCGGAAAAAAATTGTCCCACTTTAGGACAAAAAGTTGATAGTGAGACAATTTTTCCCGATTTTTTATGAGTGTTTTCATTTTTTATTTATCTTTTAAACTCTCATACAAATTCGAAAAAAGGATTGTCCCACTTCCCGTCTAGGCTCAAAACGTTCGACTTTATGAGTAGTATCTTGGTGATTTTTTTGGAAAAAATAAAAAATGTTCAAGTATTTGAAAAATGGATTTTTATGTTTATTAATGAAAAATTAATGCTTCGGAGGAATTAAAGAATTTGAAAAATAAATTGACATAAAAGTATACTATAAAATGAAAAACTTTTATATAGATTTTTTTACGACACGACTTATATCCAAGAAGATACGTGCATTTGAAAGTGTTTAAACGCAATTTTTAGAAATTCACAAGTGCGCGAAATAAGTAATGAAAATTTTGAAAAAAAAAACGGAGTAAGCTGCATACATTGGGGTGAATGATTAAAAAAATAATCAACTATATCGGTCATGGTAAATGTTGGTCCGATCGGTGTATAATGCCCCATACATTTTATGAATTTTCAAATAAAATTTTTTTTTTAACAATCCACGATTTGGATAATTTAGACGGTCGTTGCTTCATTGGGGTTCGTGGAAAATAGATTTTATGAATTTTCAAATAACATTTTTTTTTAACAGTCCACGATTTGGCAATACGTCGTTTCTACAGAACCCAATTCTACATGTCACCGTCTCAACACCACCGACTCTACACAACGGCTATTCGACACATGACTCGATTCAACACAACAGCAACTGTACACATCACCAACTCGACAAATGCCTCAATTCGGCACAACCCCAATTCTACACAGCCCCGATTCTGCACAGTCACAACTGTCACGAGCCAAATGCACAACGGCAATACTCTACACAGCCCAGATTCTACACAGGCACAAATGTCACGAGCTAAATTCACAACGGCGATACTCTACACAGCCCCGATTCTACACAAGCACAACTGTCACGAGCTAAATTCACCAAAGCCCCGATTCAACACATCACCGATTCTACACCGTCACCAACTCACATCCAATCATAATGCGCCGATGAGTTGGAATACTTGAACGACATACGTTGATTGGATGTGAGTTGGTAACAGTGTAGAATCGGTGATGTGTTGAATCGAGACTTCGGTGAATTTAGCTCGTGACAGTTGTGCCTGTGTAGAATCGGGGCTGTGTAGAGTATTGCCCTTGTGAATTTAGCTCGTGACATTTGTGCCTGTGTAGAATCGGGGCTGTGTAGAGTATTGCCGTTGTGCATTTGGCTCGTGACAGTTGTGACTGTATAGAATCGGGGCTGTGTAGAGTGTTGTCGTTGTGAATTTAGCTCGTGACATTTGTGCCTGTGTAGAATCGGGGCTGTGTAGAGTATTGCCGTTGTGCATTTGTCTCGTGACAGTTGTGACTGTGTAGAATCGGAGCTGTGTAGAATTGGGGTTGTGCAGAATTGAGGCATGTGTCGAGTTGGTGATGTGTACAGTTGCTGTTGTGTTGAATCGAGGCATGTGTCGAATTGCCGTTGTGTAGAGTCGGTGGTGTTGAGTCGGTGATATGTAGAATCGGGTTGTGTAGAAACGACGTATTGCCCACGATTTAGATGATTTGGACGGTCGTTGCTTCATTGGGGTTCGTGAAAAAAAAAAAGAAAAACGTTAATGAGTTGTCAGCACGTGCTGCGTGTATACGCGCACTCGTCGTTGACATATACTTTATCTCTCGGTGACTGCATGAGTCGCGCACGCTCGATCGGTTGACGGGCCACTCAGGCGCCGCTCTAACGTAGCTCGAGATAGTTATGCGCGTTCACACGCATCACACCTCTGCAAGGGTCTCGCGTGCGACCTCAACGAGAGCGAGAGTACGGAAACGTACAGGGGGTGTGAAAAAAGAGCGAAGCTTGTGTAGGATGACGAAGAAGAGAGGAAAAGAGGGAGTTGGCTGAGAGCAAGAGAGCCCAGGAGAGTGTCAAGAAGTAGCTCTGCCCTCAGCAAACACCCATGCTCATCTATGCAAACACACTTTTACACTCAGCAGAGCACTCAAACTCGAAATTAACAACTATATCTTGGTGGGTAAATCCAGCTGATTTTATAACTGATCGACTTATCGATTAGCCGCGTGGCAACGGTAATTAATTCATCTAATTATCTTCACCGATGATACCTCAGGTTGGCACATTTTTATTTCAGTCTGCACCTTTTTTTATTTTTTTTTATTTTATTTTTTTTTTATTTGGGTAAAATAAGTTAGCTCTTAATTATGAAATTATATTGCGAAGTCGCTTCGAGATAAAAAATTATATGTCGTTTAATATATAGAATTAGGTATACGGATGGGCCATTCCATGCCAAGTTTATCAACGGCCGAAACTTACCTTGTCAAATTTGGTTCGCGATTTTTTGTGGTATTTTTGCTCGTGAAAAATGAAGGCAGCATTTTTTTCAGACTTTTTCTTTCATTTACGTTTTCTAATTATAAATATTTTTAAATAAATAAAAAATGGATCGGTTTAATAATCCGAAAAATTTCAGAAATATATTATGAAAAAAAGAAAAATTTAATCCGCAAGTGAAAGTGGAAATATGTTTTCTTCTACTTTTTATTAATTGAAGATTAATTTGGAAAGCTACTTATCAGACTTCTCTGTTAATTTTCAATCGAGTTAAATTAAAATTGCAATAATCGTCATAAATTATTTTCTTTGTTCAAAAGATTATTTTTTCAGTACAAAAATGGAATTTAATAATAAATCCTTAATATTACCTTGCAAAGTGTTTAAGTATCCGAATCATATGCAAAACTTGCAAATTTAATAAAGTTTTTGTTAAAGTTGCAGTAGCAGTGTAAATTCTATAAAACCATTTTTTTAAAATTCCTTCGTTATTTTTTATTATTAATAATACCTCAATTAAATTGAAATTAAAATACATTAAATTTACAAAAAGATTCTTTAATTTCATTTTCCCTTATAATTTTATATACGTATTAATTATATACGTAATACATACGTCGCACATAATTTTAATATACTAATCTATTAAATTTTCATGTCTACCAAAATTCCAACACGCAAATATTAAATTTAAGACAAAGTTCTTAATTTTCCATTGCAATGTATATAAATTCTAATTTAAAATACATGTTTATTTTTTATTTTGTTACAAAAAAACACTGATACAAAATTTCTTCATATTACGAAATTATATTTAGCTACATTAAGAAAAGAAAAATCTATAACCGACAAAATGCACTGAGAAAAATGAATGTGATAGATTGCAAAATGTAGTGAATTCTCCTATAAAAAATAATGATTCGTGCCATAATTTATTTGTTGATTGCATTAATTATTGTTACAGCAACCATAAAAACATTGTTGTCCTCCCAGGGAAAAATGTGTAAAGTAAACCATAAATTTTTCTGGGTGTGCAGTAATTTTTTACGACCGAAGAAATTACAATGTGCTGAACAAAAAAAAAATTCGGTCGATGGCGCATTCTATCTTTGTTATGGAATTTTCATGTTCTATCAATTGTGACCTCCCAGGGGAGGATACAGCCGTTCTGTTATTGGAGGACACTCAATTCTCTTTTTTTACATTTCGTCGTTCGTCTGTGTCTCTCATTCTCTCAATGTGGTAGGCACATAAACCCAACCGATCGATGGAACGGTGTGCGTATATACATATAACGCAGAGAAATTCGTGACGTCATACGCCGGTGGCCATTTTGGCTCAGCTGGACTCGACAAAAGGACCCCGACGCCGGTACATCCAGCGGGACGCCATGTCCTGTTCGTGCCGTAGCTGGAGTCGCTATGTTCCTGTCCTGATGCTGATGCTCGAAGCCCGGGAGCTCCCGAGAAGAGCTCAGCACTCTTGCACAATGGGCAATGCTCGAGTTCTGATTGTGTGTATCCGTGAAGCTCTGTAAGCGCGTTAACACGAGTCACCTATAACTCTGGTTACTCTCTAAAGAGAAAGAGAAAGACAGAACAGAACTATCGTGAAGTTCCTATGTCCCAATTGTATGCAGAAATGTTAGAACCCTTTGGCTGGAGAATTTGAGGGAGAGGGTTTAAATCGAGGGAGAGAAAACGCGATGAAAGAGGAACCGAAACATCTAAACCCACCATCCAGGGGAAATATTTTGACATCGATGGGCGTGGTGGGTCGCATTGTGAAACAAAATTTTTGGTTTTGGATTTCATCGAGACTTACAGCTTGTTTAGTCGATATGTGCCACAATATATCGCTTGTAAAGCGAGAGGGGTGTGCAAAACCACTTGGTTGGGGCATCTGCTTCCTTGAGAAATATTGAAAAAGATATTATCGACGATATTCAGGACTCCTGACACCTGGTATGTATGTGTGTGTGTGTGTGTTTGTGGATGTTTTTGTATGTGAGCATCATCGCGATGAAATCTTACAGAGGGGTAGATTTAAGGGTTGAATCCCTTGAAGTGGAGAGAGGAAATATTATTCCTTTCGCGAATAATGCAAGAGTAGCTTCGTACGTAGGTGGTGTCAGATAAAAAAAATCGTAAACTCGAGTGGAAGAGGAAAGTGAGGTGAATCGACTCGAGAATCGCAAGGGATCATCCTCCTCCTTCTTCTCCTCCTCATACTCGAGGTTTATCTCTGTTAGTGGCAGAGAGAGCAACGGTTGAGTATCACACCAAGGTGAGGACAGCATTGAGAAGCTATGTATAGCTGTAAAGTATAGAAAGATAGGAAAGGAAAGAGTGAGGCTATGGTGGTGGCTGTCCTCACGGCCTCACGAGCGAAAAGAGCCAAAGAGCGAGCGCGGATCCTCGCGCACATTGTGGGTTTAGGGTCTTCATTGTGCGGGACGCCACTATGGGTATTGTCACCTTTTCAACCGCGGAGATTCACACGTCACACCTTTTCACGGCCACGACGGATTTTTCCACGAAAACCTCGCGGTATTGCAGGGTTGTTGTGCTATTGAGCGAAAGCGCGGGGCAAAATCAACCACCAAAAGATTGCGTCGAATACAACGACAAAAAAAAACGATGAATAAGAATTTGAGTTAACTCCCAATTGATCATAGTCTTCCATCAATTATGATTTTTTTGTTGTTGAGTAGTTAGTAGAACAAAATACTTGTATTTGTCGTATTGCATAATTACAATGTATTTTATTGATCATTTGTTTGTTGTTGATAATGTGAAATTATGAATTGGGCAAATTAATCAACTAGCTTCATCAATATTTTAAAATAGCTTTTGTAATGTTTTTCGCGAGATTAGCAAAAGTTATATCACTTCTTTTCATCATCGTCATTCTGAATGTACAGATTAGTCTGAGATCAATAAATATGATTTATTATTATTATTCTTAAAAAAATCATGTTTGTTGATCTTAGGCTAGTCTGTACATTTAGAATATACACGAAAGACGTTCCTAGCATAACTCAATCGTTTTGGAACATTCATTATGAAATTCATAGCGATTTAAGACAGATGTGAGAAAAAAAATGAATGTTATGTTTTCAATCATGTATAATTAAATAATAAATTAACCGGTGGTCCGAAAAATGAGATACTTGACGGATTAAGTCTGATAGGCAAGTCGAGCTATCTTAGTGAAAAAAAATATTAATTCCTAAATAAAATTTAGACATATTCTAAAATTGATTTAATTTAAAATCACTTTTCGTTGAAAATTTAATTCTGAAAATATAAACAAAGATAAATCTTTATTTTTGCTTCCTCATAGAGGAAGCTTTGTTTTCGTGAAAAATTTTTTTTCGAGATTTTTATGTCAGGACACTCAGAATGGTCTAAAACGTCGGGATAAAGTGGTTTAGAAAAAATGTCTGTGTGTGTGTGTGTATGTGTGTGTGTATATGCACAATTTTTTGGTAGCACGATAGCCGTCGCAGTTTTTAAGATATGGGACTCAAATTTGAACCACGAGTAAACTGTCGTTAAACAAGGTATGGGATTGAATTTGGAGTTAATCCATCAAGGTGTGCGAAATTTATGGCATTTTGAATTTTTTGGAGAATGTCAGCTCGGGCTCTAACTCCCGCAATTTTTATGATATCCAGCTCAAACTTGGACCAGAAGTGGACTGTTATCAAATAGTGTTTCGGATTAAATTTGGTGTCAATCCGTTAAGGGGTTCACAATTTACGGCATTTTTTAATTTTTTGACTTTTTTTGTTCGTGCTCTAACTTTCGCAATTTTTAAGATATCGGGCTCAAATTTGGTCCACAAGTGGACTGTTATTAAATAAAGTTTGGGAGTGAATTTGACATCAATTCATCAAGGGGTTTAAAATTTATGGCATTTTGAATTTTTTGTTCGTACTCTGACTTCCGCAATTTTTAAGATATCGGGCCTAAATTTGGTCCACAAGTAGAGTGTGGGTAAACTAAGCGTCAGTTCGAATCGGGCGAGAATCTGTCAGGGGGTTCAAAACTAATGCCATTTAAAATTTTTTTAAACAAGGCTGCAAAGTAGAACTTTGCAAATTGCTTCCTCATTATTGTTGGATTTTTACAATGCTTCCTCTATGTGGAAGCCAAAATAGATTAACATGCTTCCTCATAGAGATACACGGAAAAAAAAGCTTGGTTGTAACAACCAAGTGCCTTGGTTATATATGCGCCAGACAATTAATTGGTTAGATCAACCAAGTTATTTGTTAGGCTACCAATTTCTTGGTTAGTCTAACCAAGTCACTTGGTTAGCTTACCAAGTGACTTGGTTAGACCAAGAAATTGGTAGCCTAACAAATAATTTGGTTGGTCTAAGCAATTAATTGTCTGTCGCATATATAACCAAGGCACTTGGTTGTTGCAACCAAGCCTTTTTTTCCGTGTAGATTTGTCAAATCCAACCATAATGAGGAAGCAATTTGGAAAGTTCTACTTTGCAGCCTTTTTTTTGGAACTTCCTAATATATATATGCTCATTAGAGTCAATCTATATTTGGTGTACATGGTGCACCCGGAGCATGTGCCAGGGTACAGCCAGCAACATGCACTGTCTGGCGCCAGCGAGGGTTGACGCGTCGCCTTGTGCTTTGCTATGCTCATCTCCTCCCGACTGTGTGTTGTGTTCCAACGAGGCACCGACCGACCGGTTCAGGAATATTGGGTTACTCCACTAACAGGCCGACAGTCAACACCTTCCTGAAACGTTACACGTGTTTTCGTAGAGAACAGTTGTGACGAAGTCGACGAGATACGAAGGCTGTTCTGGCTGTGTCTTCCAGAGTCAATGAAATAGAGAAAGAAACGAAGAACGAAAAAGTCGGAATCAGTGAAATAATTTCTTTTTAAATATAAGATGAATGTCACAGTCATCGCCTATGTACCAATAATCGGCAGAATGTGTTTCGACTGTAGTAAAACTAAAGCACACAACTGAAAATTAGTAGTTTATGGCCGAGAACTAAAACATCCATTCCAATCAGAATTGTAAAACCGCATTAATTCATGAAATCTACTTTACAATACAGTTTGTTTTGTAATTACGATTTCATAATAATAATATGTAGTGATTATAAAATAGAGTGTAAACATTTTAATAGCTGTAAAAAATACTAATTTTCGCTTAAATCTTAGAAGAAATAGGGGGAAAAATCGAAGAGATAATTAATGCATTAATTATGTTTCTTCATTTTTTTTTTAAAGATTACCATGAAAGTTTATTACAAAATAATAATTTTTGCAGCTATTCGAAAGTTTAGTCATTGTTTTATAATCACTACATGTTATTATTATAAAATCATAATTATCGAGATGATCATATCATCATCTTTATTTCTATAAGTATTAGGCATTTACAACTCTGATTCCAATTGCCTTCTATTCCCGCTTAATAACTACATCTCCAAACTCTTTCATATTTTCGTCAGCCATTCTCGCAAAGTTTATGCTTATTGCATAGTCGGGTAGAGAATTCTATGACAAATTTTTTAAAAAATGCAGCTTTTATATTTATAGGATCGATTATTTCGTGAACTTTTATCTTCTCTCCATTTTATAAATGGTACTTTGCGACGGACAGCTCGTACATCTGAGTAAATGATCTGCAGATTCTCAAAGTGCTCTCATATTCCATCCGACGACAAAAAGAAAGTCCGAATCAATCAAAGTTAAATTACGTAAATATAATTGCCCGCTATTCTCCTTTGCATAACGACGTGTATCTCCAACCCCTTTCAAGCCCCATTCAGCAGCGAGATTCCACAATCTTAAAAGTGGAAAATTTTCGTTCATCTCTCCGGTTAAGGACATTTTCGTTGGTCATCCTCGTAAAGTTGATGCTCATTGCGGAGCATCTAGCGGCTGGAGTGGCTGGAGGTTGGAGAAAACGGTTGAGGAGGAAAAGCAGGAGGGACACAGTGGTCAGAGGTCGGAGAGAGGATACTATGGCTGAAGCAGAAAGGGTGTTCGGGTCAAGGGAGGTGTGGGCAGTGGCGAGTTAATGGGAACGGACTGTAGAACTCGATGTTGCCAGAGAGCGAATAAGGCAGAGGAGCGAAGCGATGGAAACAGGAACAGCGAGAAAGGCAACGGGACAAGGTGGTAGTAGTCGCGTTAGGGACGGGGCCATTAAGCTTAATGACATAATGAAGTAAATGGCCGTGCCCCGGGCCTAGGACTCGACTATAGCTTATAACCGCGCTCGAACGCAACCCTTTACCACCCTTGCCCTGTGTGCAATATACCGCGTGCCTGGAATTCCTGACTTATGCCCTCAAAGCCCAGGCTCGTAGAACCGAGCAGTGGAACAGGACGCTGAACCAGAGCAGCTAGTACTAGATTGTCCGTTTGGTGAAAGGGTTCAAGAGAGAAAGAGAGAGATGGTGAAAACGTTTTGAACTAGCTAAAGGCAAATTGGAAGGTTTCTGCTCTGAAGAAATATTATTCTGTTCATGTACACGATAGGAAACGAGAGTTGGTGAGCTATAATTTATTTTACATGCGGATGCGTGGATCAGTATTCTCAAATGGTGGATTCTACCATAGAACCTCGGAAGTTTCGATTCTCCAGTTGTGACCATACTCCATGGTATTCCAAGTGAAGTCCTTGAAGAAATCTCTGAAGTCCCGAGAGGTAAACGCGACAGATCAGTGGGTAGTAAAAGTGGAAGAAATGAGGAACAAGGAGTTGTTCCTTTCTAAGGTAGTCGACTAGATTTGCCGTTTGGCAAAAAGGTTCAAGAGAGAAAGAGAGAAATGATGAAAACGTTTGGAACTGGCTAAAGGCAAATTGGAAGGTTTATGCTCTGAAGAAATATTACTTTGTTCATGTACACGATAGGAAACGAGAATTGGTGAGCTATAATTTAATTTACATGTGGATGCGTGGATCAGTATTCTCAAATGGTGAATTCTATCATAGAACCTCGAAAATTTTGATTCCTCAGTTGTGACCATAATCCGTGGTATACCAAGTGAAGTCCTTGAAGAAATCTCTGGAGTTCCGAGAGGTAAACGGGACAGAGTAGTGGGCAGTAAAAGTGGAAGAAATGAGGAACAAGGAGTTCTCCCTTTCTAAGGGAATAAGGTCCGTAGGCTCGTAGAACCGAGCAGTGGAATAGGACGCTGAACCAGAGCAGCTAGTACTAGATTGTCCATTTGGCGAAAGGGTTCAAGATAAAAAGAGAGAAATTATGAAAACATTTTGAACTACCTACAGGCAAATTGGAAGGTTTCTGCTCTGAAGAAATATTACTCTGTTCATGTACACGATAGGAAACGAGAGTTGGTGAGCTGTAATTTATTTTACATGTGGATACGTGGATCAGTATTCTCAAATGGTGGATTCTACCATAGAACCTCGGAAGTTTCGATTCTCCAGTTGTGACCATACCCCGTGGTATTCCAAGTGAAGTCCTTGAAGAAATCTCTGGAGTTCCGAGAGGTAAACGGGACAGAGTAGTGGGTAGTAAAATTGGAAGAGATGAGGAACAAGGCGTTGTCCCTTTCTAAGGGAACAAGGTCCGTGACACTCTTTTTATCAAACCAAAAAAAAACGTAGGAAGAAGACGAAGAGAAGAAAGAAAAAAAGCTTGTTTTTGGGCAATCAACACTTCCCTCATTGTACACCGGTGGCAGTTGAATGCGTGGCCATCATAATATTCACACCATTCCCGGCCGTCTCGAGTTTCAATATGGCCACGAACGGCTCTAAACTCTCGCAGCAGCGCCTGTAGAATTGAGCATGGCTCGCGCCTTCTTGCAATGCGCTATACCATGGTATTACATTCCATCATGAGTAAAAACACCTTCTAGCCTTGATGGCTTTCTTCTTTCATCTGCGGGATTTGTCGTTGCTGGCCAGAGGTTCATACACGGAGAAAAACGCTTGGTTGGGCTTACTAAGATTTTGGTTAAAAATTTTACCAAGAAAAATTTGGTAGGCCCAACCAAGTTATTGATTAGGCGTACTAAATTCTTGGTTATATTAGCTAATAACTTGGTTATGTTAGTCAATAACTTGGTTGTGCCCACGAAGTTTTCTTGATAACATTTTTAACCAATTTTTTGGTAATCCTAACCAAGTTTTTTCCGGAGTGTAGGACCGTTCTCTGGAAGACTAAAAAATACACCGGATCAAGAGTTTTGGAATAATCTCTATACTTAGTGGACAATCAAACATATTCATCAATATATTTCGGACTACAATTGGAAATATGGAAACTATTACCACATTCGCAAAGTAAACTCTGTGGTCATGGTTCTTATATATTTTTGTTCTAGTCTTCTTTTCTTTGCTCACCTCTCATCTTCTTTTATGTATCGCCCAGTTTAGTTTAAGATTATTTTTTGTACTTCTTCTTTGTCTGCTTTTTGTTCATGTATTTTTTTTTGCCCAAGTCCTTAGGGATTTTTATATCTCAGGATCTTTAATAAAAATCTATATATCCATGCAGAAAGCGCTATTACACTATGGAATCACCAATCAAAGAATCTGGAAACGTCCATACCCTTTCAGACAATGTCCCTCCATCGTAGGGCCAAGTTCGAACCCTTCAAACAGAATCTTCATACATTTTGTTGTTTTATCAGTCATTAGTATGAAAAATATTACGATACTCATAATGACATTTCCGATGAGTTCAATATTCTCAACTTACAACAAAAAAACTCCCACTGTGTAACTTGCTGGTTTCCATTTGAAAATTACACGAACGTACTATGTTTATCGTTATTTTTTTCTTATTTGTCCAGGCACTTATCCATTCGATAAGTAATTCATAGGAGGCCAATAGCGCGTGAGGAAAGGACCGGGTGTTGGTTGGCAAACCCTCTCCCCTGTCTTGAAGAGCCAAAGGAACAAGAAGGGTGGGTTAGTTGAACGATTGAATTGACCAAATTGATTCGACCCCAAAAACATCATTGCCTCGCGTCTGCTGATGCTATATATGGCTTACGAGTCTAACCCACGGCCCAGAACGGCTGTTGCCGACCGACCTACAAGTGTTTTACATGGTGTTTCACGATGTAGCGAGAGTTGGAAGAGTCTATGGTGAAGAGCGAACAAACGGGGGTCCCTAATCTAGCGAAACATCCCTCGGGAGCCGTTTTCGAGACCCGTGTCTGCACTCGATACGCTCGATTCGACCCTGCTCCCACAAACGTGCCCCACTACCCCTCCACAACTTGGCGCCCCTCATCTGGATCTTCCCTTGAGCAGACAAATCGCACCCGTTGCTGTGTACACTGGCTCAATTCGTCCAGCCGATTTCTCTTTTCAACACTTATTACTGAATAACATTAATTTTAAATAGATTTTTTTTTCGTTCTATTCCAGACTTTGTAATCCCTATGAATCTGTGAATTTAGAAATGAGTAAGATTAAGCGTGGCATAAAAATTATAAAATAAAAATAAAATATAAAAATTAAAAACTAAAACTTAATAAAAATTGTGTATCTCAAATAGTCTTCGTTGGTTGGTTTTTAAGGTAGTTCTGTCGGTACGCCGGAGTCATAAATCTCAGAGTTTATATGACATTAAAAAATAATCATACGCATCACTTTGACTGCCTCAATAATAATATCAAAAATAATCGATTATCCTTCGAAATTGTCGTAATCAAATTAAAACGATTATTTGTAAATAGTTGATATGTTTAGTGTGGATTTGACTTCATTTTCACGATAATTAGGTTAGGAAACGTCATTTGACCCGGTATCGTGCACTTTGACCTTGGTTCAATTAAACATTATTCCGGAGACTTCACCTTTTTTCATGATGCATCAATACCTGAATGATTTGCGAATCCCTAGTACTTTTTATTTTTTCTCTATCTTTGATCTAAGTATGATATTTTTCGATTTAAAGATCAATTTTTCCAGCCCTCCCGTGAGCGCCATGTAAAAAGATCGATTTTCAAGTTTTAATTGTTCATTCAAATACTCGGTAATAGCCTTCAAGATTTTGTGCAAGTAAAATTGAATAGCTAAATTACAACATGTCAAAAATTCATGCATATGAGTTTGGATTGTCTTCACGACAGAACTACCTTAAAGAGGTCTAACTGATAGCAGTTAGTCAGAACAACCAATTAAGTTTCGATTTGTATATGGGCCTAACCGGTTGATAATTCCAGTTATCTTATTGGTAATGTAAATTAATATAGTTGAAATAAACAATTGGAGGAAGCAACGGTCGTGAATTTTATATCAAAGACAATGAAAATTTCCAAGTCGGTTGTTTCAACTATCCATTTACTCTCTCCAGCAATTTTTCTTTTTCACTGTCTGATAATTGGATACTATTTATTTTTAAATTTAATTTAAAGAAAGAATTCTTGCTTTTGACGTGGAGGTTAAAATTGAACACGTAATGGTAGTTTAATGGATGAATTGAGGGAGGAAAGTGAGAGAAAAATACTTTTCTCTTTAATATTGAAATGTCCTATTTTTGAACTCGTTTTCGTTCAGCCAATTTTTCTTTTCAATACTTACTACTAAATTATGTTTTTTTTTTAGTAGCCTTTGCTCAATTACATTTATATTTAGATTTGGGGGACAAATTTTGTTTTTGTTCTTCATTCTAGCTAATTTTTTTCCCCGCAGTCTTATAGTCAAATGCTTATTATTTTTTAATTCATCATTAAATTATATATATTTAAACTAGATTTTTTAAATCTTATTCGTGGCTAAATGTTCCTATAAGTTAGCGAAAGGAGAAGCTATTAAATTTATTTAAAGTTAAAAATATTGAAATAAAAATATTCTAAAATTATTTATAGCTTCCTCGTCTTTCTGACATTTTTTTTCCTCGCCATCTTCAACATCTTACATCGGCAACGTAATTTAATAATTGTCTATGTGGATATTACAATTTTTCAAATTATTTACAATATAACAGTAAGAAAATATTTTTGCACATTGGCCAATGAAATTTCATGTGCTAAATATGCATAAAACTTCATATACACTTCATTAATTTTCAAGTAAATATTTTTCTTCCCTTCTTTTCTGTCTTCTCTTGAAACTGAAAATTTAATACCAAACTGGATAATCGATTGGTAGATATTCTTATGTACGTTTTTGCTTATTGGAACATCGTCGTCCAGTTTGCTAGTGTCTGAAGGGTTGTATGACTGCCACGATGACACAGCAACTGGAAGCCGTTGGCAGGAAGGCGTGACGAAAGTCCGACAGCCTTAACAGACCGGATTGCCTGCCCGGCGCTCGCGCCTGTGGCGTGTCAAATCGTCGAGGCGTCCAATGTAATTTCGTCGCGGTGCAACGGCTTGCGAAATAAGCGACTCAATATTCCCGATAAATGACTTTACTGGTGGATTACAAACCATAATAACAAACAAGCCAAGAAAATCATTCCTCATTCTCTTCACTTTTTACAAAGTTACTTATTTTTTTTTTTTTTTTTGCTAATTTACATTATCGGCAATTTGATTCATCAACTGATATATTAAATTTAAGACAAAAATTTGGTAAAATTATAAATTTATAAATTAGTATTGATTTTATTTATTTATTATTATTATTTATTATTATAAGTAAAGCTGCAGAAAAATAACCTAACTTTGATGATTTATTTTGGGAGTATGAAAAAAGGAATAGGAATTTCTCTTCGGAGGGTTTATATAATACGGATTGAAGGACGAAAAAAAAAATGTTATTATAATTTTGATACAAAATGGCGGCGACAGAGCCCATTTTGAAAATAGTTTTTTTTTTAAACACCTTCACGGGAAAACGGTTTTCTCGTAAAGTATAAGACCTGGAACAAAAATCCACCAATTTTTATAACCTATATACTATCAGCTATGGAACTACGCAGGGATTTTTTTAAAAATGAAATATTGTAGAAATGGTGCGGTTTTGAAAAAATGAATCGATTTATTGCTAAAAAATAAGCAGAAAATTGTTTATAAAAAAAAGTTTACATTAAATTAAAAAATGGCTACGTATTTTGATACAGAATGTATTTTTGAAGCTACTATCAAAATTTGAAATCGATACATGCAACGGTGTTCAAATAATACGTCCTCCCAGTTTGAAAAAAGTGATTTCGAGAAAAATGCGTTTAAAATTTTACGAACTTTTACAAAATTCGGTGAATGTCAAATCACATTTGCATTTTTGGTACATAACAGCTTATTAATATAAACGAGTTTCCTTTAGTCGTAATAGAAGCTTGTACAAAATATTTTAAAAATTGTGTAAACTCGGATCTATAATTCATATGCGTGTATATAAATAATATAAACAAGGATGCAAAGTAGAACCTTGCACATTGCTTCCTCATTATTTTTCGCTTCTTACAAAGCTACCTCTATGAGGAAGTATGTTATTCAATTTTTGGCTTCCTCATAGAGGAAGCTTTGTAAAACGCGAAAAATAATGAGGAAGCAATGTGCAAGGTTCTACTTTGCATCCTTGTTTTAATTAGATAAATATACATGTTGTGGATTCGCTTTTTTATTTCGTTATTACGTTATTTCGTGATTATTAGAGCGTTTCCGAAAGTGAATGTGATAATGTATATTTAAAAAAAAAATTCAACATTCCATAAAATCAAAAATTTCATACCGTTCGTCACTAAATTATACATATATAATGGCTGAATATTGTTTCATTTATATACAAAATTTGAGCTCGCTACCTTAAGTTTTGCAAAAGTTACAATAGAGCGATAATGTCAATTTTTTGAAAAATTCAAAACATCATAAAATTTTAACGGTTCAACCGATCTTAACCAAATTCAATAGCGATCACCGGCGTATGAAATCTCAAATTCATACCAATTTTAAGATCAATATCTCGAAAATTGAAAGAGTTATCGCGTAAACAGACATTTTTCAAAAAATTTAAAAACGCGTAATAATTTAACGATGAAGTGGATTTTAACAAAAATCTGTATGAACGATGAGGCTTGATCCCTCTATCTATGGTCCAAATTTCAGCTTGATGTCTCAAGGCATTCCCGAGTTATAAAGGTTTACATTTTTCGATCGTGTAACATACACACATACACACACACACACGCACAAACACACACATTTTTTCTAAATCACTTTTCTCGACGTTTTGGCCCGTTCTGAGCGTACTGACATGAAAATCTCGAAAAAAAAAAAATTTCATGAAAACAAAGCTTCCTCTATGAGGAAGCAAAATCATAAATCGACCTTGAAATCTAGGAAAAAAAATTGGTTTTTATAAATTTAAAGCTTCCTCTCTAAAGGAGTAGAAACACCTCTATAATCGAGTTGAATTAAAATAATTGGAAAGCATGAAAGAGAGAAGAGAAAAGTCAGACAAATACCAAATGCCCAAAAGTCTTTTGCGACGAGTAATCGAAACAAATTTTCAATTACCCTATACAAAGCATCAATTCCCAGTTTAAATCATCATATGGGGCTATGTACGGGACGTACTGTGGGTTTTACGGGACTGATTTGCTCATAGCTTGCCACGTCGTAACCAGTGAAAAGATTCACCAAATTAAATTTCGGGATTAGTAGGTACTGGGCTGAGGATAGGGGGAAGGGGGTGGCGCGCCCTTAGTGCGTACAAGTAGCGTCGCAAGATGTCCCAAGGGGGTGCTACGTGCTACCAGGGACTCTGTCGCTCGCTCATCGATGTCTCACGGGAAAAGTTCTATAGACGATTCGCTCTGTAATAAACGCGACAGCGTGTTGGATATACCTACCCTATTTTTTTCCTCTTTCTTCTCTGAGCAATCTTCCCTCGTAAAACCCTCAAACTTGTTACTATTTTATTTTTTTCCATTAACCCAGTCGTTTTTTACGCAGAAAACAATTTTTAATAATTATTATCACACTTTTTAAAATGTTATGAAATTTGCAACATGTTTAACATACAAAATTATATTTTATATAATAATTAAGTTAGAATTCATTCGCATTGCTATGGAAAATAAAAAAATTTACTTTCTATTATATTTTATATAATAAATAAATTAGAATTCATTCGCATTGCTATGGAAAATAAAAAATGTTGACTTTCTATATTTGCAAAATTTAGATAGATAACATGGAAATTTAATAGATTCATATAGTAAAATTATGTGTTTTTTAAGGAGCAGCGGAATTTTGAGCCTTTTTGTAAATTAAATATACTTTGGTTTGAAGTTAATACAGGTATTATTAATAATAAAAAATGACAGATTAATTTTTTGTAATGTTTTTATCGAATTTACACTGCTTTTACAAAAATTGTATTATTTATTGTTATTTATTATTTATAATTATTTTATAGTTGGAAGAGGTTTATTTAACTATCAAATAATCACATTGACGACAACATTTTTAATTTGTTTACCGTAGTTGAAATCATAGATATCCGCACTAAAAAAAATTGTTAAATATAATATATATGCCAAACAGTGCATTATTAAATTGCATAATAATTAAGATAAAATGTAAATAAACTATTAATTCAAAAATATAAAATACGAAATCTCATACGAATAACATAATATTAAGAATACATAAGTCGTCGAAATAATAACAATGTAGTTTAAAAATTTTGAAGCAGAAAAATTGAAAAAAAGTGTACATAATAATTACGTAGTTCACAGCATCAAAAAAAATTATTTCGGTAAAAAAAATGAATTTTTGAAGAAGACTTTGAAGACCGCCGAAACGTCAAACCATAAAAAGAAGACATGCGTTCGTTAACTGTTAACACAATTTCAACTTCCCCTCATCATTAACAGTCATAAATAAACCATAACTACGGGGAATATTTATATGTAATAAAATATATATATTTTCACCGAAATCTACGATGATTGACATATATTTAAAATCATTTCGGTGAGGTTAGCAACGAGACCATAAATAAACCACGGCTGCCAATTATTTTTCTCAAAATTTAATTTCTTTAATATCGAGACAGTGAATACCTATTTATATGTAATAAAATACATATTTTTTTAATGAAATCTACGATGATTGACATATATTTAAAATCATTTCGGTGCGGCTAGCCATGGAACCATAAATAAACCACGGCTGCCAATTATATTTCTCAAAATATAATTTCTGTTATATCGAGTCAGGAAATATTTATATACAAAAATACATATATTTTCACTGAAATCTACGATGATTGACGCGTGTTTAAAATTATTTCGGTGATGCTAACCATAAGACTGACCATGAAGAGAATATGAGAAAAGTCCGCCTAAATGTACTGGCAAAGGGGGTTGCAGAGAAGACCAGGATAAAAAAGGGGGGTGATAAATTTAAAGCAAAAGCCAAGAGCAGTCGTTGAGGCTATCCATGAAACCATAAATAAACCACGGCTGCCAATTATATTTCTCAAAATATAATTTCTGTTATATCGAGCCAGGAAATATTTATATAAAAAATACATATATTTTCACTGAAATCTACGATGATTGACGCGTGTTTAAAATTATTTCGGTGATGCTAACCATAAGACTGATCATGAAGAGAATATGAGAAAAGTCCGCCTAAATGTACTGGCAAAGTGGGTTGCAGAGAAGACCAGGATAAAAAAGGGGGGTGATAAATTCAAAGCAAAAGCCAAGAGCAGTCGTTGAGGCTATCCATGAAACCATAAATAAACCACGGCTGCCAATTATATTTCTCAAAATATAATTTCTGTTATATCGAGCCAGGAAATATTTATATACAAAAATACATATATTTTCACTGAAATCTACGATGATTGACGCGTGTTTAAAATTATTTCGGTGATGCTAACCATAAGACTGACCATGATGAGAATATGAGAAAAGTCCGCTTAAATGTACTGGCAAAGTGGGTTGCAGAGAAGACCAGGATAAAAAAGGGGGGTGATAAATTCAAAGCAAAAGCGAAGAGCAGTCGTTGAGGCTATCCATGAAACCATAAATAAACCACGGCTGCCAATTATATTTCTCAAAATATAATTTCTGTTATATCGAGCCAGGGAATATTTATATACAAAATACATATATTTTCACTGAAATCTACGATGATTGACGCGTGTTTAAAATTATTTCGGTGATGCTAACCATAAGACTGACCATGAAGAGAATATGAGAAAAGTCCGCCTAAATGTACTGGCAAAGTGGGTTGCAGAGAAGACCAGGATAAAAAAGGGGGGTGATAAATTCAAAGCAAAAGCCAAAAGCAGTCGTTGAGGCTATCCATGAAACCATAAATAAACCACGGCTGCCAATTATATTTCTCAAAATATAATTTCTGTTATATTGAGCCAGGAAATATTTATATACAAAATACATATATTTTCACTGAAATCTACACTGATTGACGCGTGTTTAAAATTATTTCGGTGATGCTAACCATAAGACTGACCATGAAGAGAATATGAGAAAAGTCCGCCTAAATGTACTGGCAAAGTGGGTTGCAGAGAAGACCAGGATAAAAAAGGGGGGTGATAAATTCAAAGCAAAAGCCAAAAGCAGTCGTTGAGGCTATCCATGAAACCATAAATAAACCACGGCTGCCAATTATATGTCTCAAAATATAATTTCTGTTATATTGAGCCAGGAAATATTTATATACAAAATACATATATTTTCACTGAAATCTACACTGATTGACGCGTGTTTAAAATTATTTCGGTGATGCTAACCATAAGACTGACCATGAAGAGAATATGAGAAAAGGCCGCCTACATGTACTGGCAAAGTGGGTTGCAGAGAAGACCAGGATAAAAAAGGGGGGTGATAAATTCAAAGCAAAAGCCAAAAGCAGTCGTTGAGGCTATCCATGAAACCATAAATAAACCACGGCTGCCAATTATATGTCTCAAAATATAATTTCTGTTATATTGAGCCAGAAAATATTTATATATAAAATACATATATTTTCACTGAAATCTACGGGGATTGACGCGTGTTTAAAATTATTTCGGTGATGCTAACCATAAGACTGACCATGAAGAGAATATGAGAAAAGTCCGCCTAAATGTACTGGCAAAGTGGGTTGCAGAGAAGACCAGGATAAAAAAGGGGGGTGATAAATTCAAAGCGAAAGCCAAGAGCAGTCGTTGAGGCTATCCATGAAACCATAAATAAACCACGGCTGCCAATTATATGTCTCAAAATATAATTTCTGTTATATTGAGCCAGGAAATATTTATATACAAAATACATATATTTTCACTGAAATCTACACTGATTGACGCGTGTTTAAAATTATTTCGGTGATGCTAACCATAAGACTGACCATGAAGAGAATATGAGAAAAGTCCGCCTAAATGTACTGGCAAAGTGGGTTGCAGAGAAGACCAGGATAAAAAAGGGGGGTGATAAATTCAAAGCGAAAGCCAAGAGCAGTCGGTGGGTGGAGAGGCTCATAGAAGTAGTAGAGACGAAGCAACTGAGAGGACGTAGAGAAAGCAGGAGAAAGCTCAAAGCAACCGAGAGTCTAGTGGGAGGAAAGCGCGCGCGGGCCGTACGCGCGCTGAGTCTCAAGGCTTTAACAGCTACTAAAGCACAAACTCCTTCCGTCTCGCTCTTAAGCACGGAAAACAAGCCGAGTTAGACGAAGGGGCATTTCGAGGGCCCCCATTGGCTATCCAGTCTCCTTTATAGCTGGTTGCCTGGTAACCAGCAACACCACCAGCACCACCAGAACCACCAGCCGCACGAATACTACCAGCGCACAACGAGAATCGTATAACCCACTACCACTTCCACTGACAACCCCTTTTACGCGAGTGTGTATCGCCGTGCGTTCGCTACTTCGCAAACACACCCTCGTTTCAATACACATAACCATGTACCCTCTCTCCGTCTCTCCTCCCTTCTTTCTCCCTTCCCTACCCTTCGCAAGCTTTACTTTTCTCTCTTTCACTACTTCGACCTCTGCCGTTTTTTCGTTTTTTTTCTTTTTTTTTTACTTCTTGTACAGTCCCCTCATGATTCTAAGATAACGCGACTTTATCCCTATCCGCCAGTTTATCCGTACAAGAGAATCTATGAAAGTACAAATTTATTTTTTACACTGAAAAATTGTGAAAGTACCCAAAAAAAATATTTCGTAATATCAATTAAAATGATCTATTCAACATTTAATTATTTCAATAAACGAAAATTTACTTTCCCTCCAACAAATCTGTTTTTCATTCAATTTTTCAGTTTTTATTATTTACAACATATTTATTTATTTCAATCAATTTTCACTGTGCAGCGGAACTAAAAAAATATGTTATTTATTGCTACCAAATACTTTCTTAAGGGGAGACAGTCAGGTAAAAAAAATTGATTTTGGAAATTCAATATCATCCAAATCCTATTGCATATAAAAATGCCCAACGCACTATATTGTTGGTACTCGATGAAAGGATTTTTTACTGTCGTCTGACTTGCATATGCTTTTTAATATTGTCTTAAGCAAAGTTCTTAAGTTTTCCATTCTGCGCATGATTCAGATCAAACTACTAGGCAAGTTGAAATGGTTGATGTCTCATTTTCTTCTTCATGAAAAGATACACCGACTAAATGGAGCAAATGTTAATAAAAGGTGATATTTTTTAAGTGACATAATTATTAATAAATAAATTTTATGCTATTTTCTAAACCAGTGATTATCTTCGCTTTTAGAATGAAAAAAAAATAGTTTGCTCCATTTAACCGGTGTATCTTTTCATGAAGAACAAAATGAGATGTCAACCATTCCAATCGGCCTAGTAGTTTGATCTGAATCATGCGCAGAATGGAAAACCTAAGAACTTTGCTTAAGATAATATTGAAAAGCATATGCAAGTCAGACGACAGTAAAAAATCCTTTCATCGAGCACCAACAATATAGTGCGTTGGGCATTTTTATATGCGATAGGATTTGGATGATATTGAATTTCCAAAATCAATTTTTTTTACCTGACTCCGTCTTCTTAACCCGGAAAAAAGATCTAGTTAAAACGACCAAATACATATATTAGATATTTTTAAATAAAATCAATTCGAACTATCTTATAATCCAATATATATTTATTTCCGTTCATCATTGGAGTTTATTATTATCAACATGCTACATTTATCGATTTGATTTCATTCTTGTCGTATATTTATATAAAAATTATATATTCTTTAAATCGGTAGCAGTGGATGCGCGGTTGGTGTGTGGCTCGACGATCCCTAGACTTAAGCAGCATTATTTGCGGTCATAACTTGGATGGGTGACAGCTTAGCCGCCCACTGGTTTGCGCGTCAACTGCTGAGCGGGAGGCAGTTTCCGAGCTTCTAAGGGATAGTGAAAAATGTCCCAATAAAATTTTTCTTTTTTTTTTAATCAACATTTATATAACTGTCGACCCAAATAAATATTTCTTAGATTTGAATATATTTACTATTCAACAAGTATATTAATTACAAATAAAATAATTTATTTGAGGTGAATGGAAGTCTAGTAGGTCGGCATTCAAAAAAGAAATTTTATTTCCGATGAGTAGATTCTAGTCCCGTTAATAAGATCTTTTTTCTGGGTGTATAAGCAGAGGAATTGGTCTCGTGGGTTTATTTCAATCAAATGTGGAATGTATTTCGAATAAATGAAATTTTATTTTAATCAATAAAATTTAGTAAAAGTTAAAGTGTTTATTATTATTAATATATATTTATATGTTTATAATTAATAATATTTATTATTATATTATTTGTTTGCAATAAATTCTACTTGATCGAAATAAAATACTATTACGTCAGTTATTACATAAATTTTGTATTCACATTTTAGCATAATAGTATCTTATTTTGGATCATATAGAATTTATTTCATTTAAATAAACTCATTTTAAGTAAGTTTTATTTAATCGAAATTAAATATTATTAATATGAAATAGAACACGTATTAGATTCAAATAAACCCATCAAAACTCTTGGATTTATTTTAATCTAATATGGGATGTATTAAAAAAAAATGAAATTTTATTGGAAGCAAATAAATTTTATTAAAAATTATATTCATTGATTTGAATCAAGCCTCATAAAATGACTTACAATTTTTTTTTAAATCATTTTTTGACTCACTTAAAAATTCCCTTATCAATTTGTCGGTGAAATGATTAAAAAAATTGTAATCTCTATTTTCACATGAATTTTGTCCTCTATTTTATCCCACTCGAAATATTGACATTAAATTCTTACAAATTATTAAATTATCAGAAAATTTTTAAAAAATAAAAATTGCTAAATACCATTTTTTAAATCGTTGAGCAGCCTTCATATATTTCATACCAGATTAAACATTTGAGAAATACATTGTCGAATTTTTAAAAATAAAAAATAAAAATATGGATGCGAATAAAAATTAAAAAATATATTTGTAAATATTATCACTCTTATATTTTGAACTTTTGCTATAGTGACAATTTTCAATTAGGCGCACTTTATTTGTATAAATTTATATACCCAAAATTCAATAAATCCTTAAGCCTAATTGTCATACATATATCCTAAAAAAAATGGCGTATCCTCCTTAGTATATAATTCATCGAAATAGAGTACCGCACAAATTTTAAGAGTGAGTTCTTGCTGTCAACAGAAACGCCGTGAGCGACCGTATAGGAAACCCGAGAAAGCGTGAACTTTTTAAAAAGAATATCAACTCCGCGTAGTCGACTATCCTCGGAGTCTCTTGAGTAGAAGATGAGCGGAAGACGGCGAACATATGGCAGACGTCTAAGAGGGCAACGCTGTTCACTTCCCCTCGTTCTCTCCTTCCGGGCTGCGGATATTTTCTTCCAATGTTTTTCTTCGCCTTCGACGTTTCTTTTTATTTTATTGTATTTTCTTAAATATTCGACCCAAGCGAAACGGGCAACCGAAAACAGTCTTAAGTCATCTTCTTTTCTTCGCACTATAGACGTAGCACCTTGCTCGTCACTTATGTCTCTAAACTTTCGAAGTATATACTTCTAAGGTTCGTTTTGTCTGTTTTATATATTTCTATATATTTTTGGTTTTTTATTTTTGACCCAAGTGAACCGGAATCCAAATTTAATCATCTTCTATTTTCAACCACGAGAGGCGCTACTTACGTCTTCTCGGTATACAAAGCCAAAAGTCATTTTGTCTTATTGATATATTTTTGATTTACGAAAAAAACTACTTAATTGGACCAACTAACTAACTTTATAATTCGTGTATGAATTTGTTATAATTAACTGCCTGATCAGTGTATAATGTGTACGTGTGTAGTGTAGCTAATACACCGAGAGAAAAAGTTTCATTGATTCACGGAAATGTTTGCCAATGGAATAAAATACTTGAATTTCAATACTATCTTTTCTTTGAATGATCTCAAACTCAATGAAAAGTAGTGACATTGATTCGAAGAAACATTTTATTAAACCAATGAACCTTTCACATTGATTTCAAAGATGTCGTCTCTGATTCAATGAAACCTTCTTCTTACCACCTCAAAATTTCGAAACCTATTTTTTCCTGAAGTACGCGGCAGATAAAGCTCAAAATTTGTGAGTATGTAAGGAAGTACGGCAGAAATAGGCTAAACTTCTGGCTCCTCGAAACTCGAAGTCGGGAGTTCGGGAGAACCGGAAAACAAAAAAGTGAGGTTAAGTGCGAGAGAGAGATCAATGAATTTCTTTGAATCAAGAAAGAGATGAGAGATTTGAGAGATGAATGAGTTTCTTTGAATCAATGAAAACGTCTCTTTGAAACAATGAAGCTGGTTCTTTATTATATGCTCACTAAGTTAATCTTTATATACAGGCAATGACATGTTCTCTTTGAAATTCAAATGCACTATTTCATTGAAATCAAAGAAATATTTCGTTGAAATCAATGAAAAAAAAAAATCAATCCACCCATTTCTTTGGCGTCAATGAAATCTTTTCTCTCGGTGTAACCGAGTTAATGGTTTCATCTACTAGGTACACTCGGAGAAATCGTAGTAACACAGTCAACTATAAAGTGACAACTATTAATTTTTAGTCCATGCAACTATTTTCATAGTTACGGTAATTAGGAAAATAGTTATGGTAACTATTTGATAGTTATAGTAACTATTTGATAGTTGTGGCGACTATTAAAAAATTGGTCGTACGAATTGAAAATGAATAGTTGTCACTTTATAGTTACTAATACCATTATTTTCTCTTACACGAAAAAAAGGCTTGGTTGGAACAACCAAGTGCCTTGGTTATATATGCGCCAGACAATTTATTGGTTAGACCAACCAAGTTATTTGTTAGGCTACCAATTTTTTGGTTGGACTAACCAAGTCACTTGGTAAGCTAACCAAGTGACTTGGTCAGCTAACACTTGGTGAGCTAACAAATAACTTGGTTGGTCTAACCAATTAATTGTCTGGCTTGGTTGTTCCAACCGAGCCGTTTTTTCCGTGCAGTGTAAAATTTTGGAACCAAGCGAACTGGGCGATCAACGACAATTTTCAATCTTCTTTTCCTCTTCATTCCGCGAAAAAACGGGCGTATAAAAACAATATTTTTTAAATAGTAAAAGAATCATGGATTGTGTAAAATTATGAATAAGACATACCGAACAATATCCCGCCCAAATAATGAAAGTGCTAAAATGATATTAAAAATGGTATAAAAAGTAAGTATATATTTATTGGACTGCACTGAGAAAAAAATATAGTTGAATGGACTAATTTAGCGTACACCCTCGTTCAACTGAATTTTTTGTTGGTATAACAAATATTTTGGTTACCGCAAATAAATTTTAGACAACTGAATCTAACGATTATTAAAGAAACTAAACATTTGGTTGTCCTAACGAAAAATTCATTTGAACGAGCGTGTACGCTAAATTAGTCCATACAACTATATTTTTTTCTCAGTGTGAATACTAGTAAAGAGTATTAGATCACATTATTATTATTTAGGTCGATATCTCCATAACTTTCGGTGTCCAAATCGATATCTCCATTATTCTCGGTATCCAAATCGATATCTCCATCGTTTTCGGTGTCCAGTTCGATATCTCCATGGTTTTCGATGTTCAAGTCAAACGTTCCTTAGTTGGAGTTGGCTAGGTCGATCACTCCATAGTTTTAGGTGTCCAGCTCGATGTTTTCACAGTTTTCGATGTTCAGATTAACATCTCCACAATTATTGATATACAAGAGAATATTTCCGTAGTCTCCAGTGTGCAATTGTTTTTTTTATATGTCGATATCGACCTGAACACCGGAAACCATGGACACATTGACCTGTACACCAAAAATCATGGAAATTTCGACTTGGACACTCAAATCCATATAAATACTGAATTGCACACCTAAACTCATGGAGATATCAACTTGGACACCGAAAACCATGGAAATATCAACCTGAATACCAAATTCCATGGAGATATCAACCTGGACACCTAGAGCCATAGATATATCGTCCTGGACGCCAAAAGGCATAGAAATATCGTCCTGGACCCCGAAATCGGTGGAGATATCGACCTGGACACCAAAAATAAATAATTCGGTTTAATACCCTTTAGGATTATTCAGTTCAATAAATCATACTTAACACTGTTTTCAATACTGTTGTAATATCTGAAGTAATTCTTCAATCTTAAATTCTTCATTCGGTATGTCTTGATCCAAATCAGCCTTGGCATACATAATCCAAGATTCTTAATGTTACAAAAAAAATGACTGTTTCCATACTTCCGTTTTTGCTACGTATAGCACAAGCACCTTATTCGTAACTCTTGTGTCTCTAAACTTTCGTGGTACACATCCAAAGCTCGTTTCGTCTGTCTCTGATATATATATTTCCGGTTCTATTATTCCTGTCTCGTCGCGTGGCGCACCAGAGCTTCCAGAGTAGTCTTGACGTCAGCAAACGTTACGTTTTCAGAGTCCAATTAGTAAAAGGGACGCATAAATGGAATTAAGCTTTTAATTAATAGTTAATTAGCCGAGCGAGAGAGAGAGTGTGCTGCGGAACACGTTGACGCCCCTCCTGTAAAGCTGAAGCTGGGACGCCCGCCCGACTGACTGGCTGCCTGCCTGGCTTTACCTACGGCGCGCGTGCAAACGCGCTGTTTTCTCATGCACCGGCCGGCACTTCATTGTACAAAACCGTGTGTGTACCCAGCTCTGGCTCTGGCCCGGCAACGCGCCACAACCCAGTCACTACCTCGTTAATTCGAAATTAATTTATAATTGATAATTATTTTCGGGCGAGCAGGGATCGCGCGCGAGCCACACCCGAGTCCACCCGCTCTCAAACCTCCTGCCCTGTGTGTGTCAGTCACGGTGGAAAATTAGCGAACCACGCGCTCGCTAAAACCGACCCGGAAAAGCTCTTCGCTACTTGACAGTTGAGCCAGTTAAAAAAAAAATGTATATATATATATTTCCTCTCGTCTCTAATTTTCTGCCAACACGAAAGATTTTTCTGTCGCGTCGGCTTTAAATTGTAATTGGGAGAATTATTCCTAAAAATTGTGCTTTTTTTTCGAACTAGGATATAGTTGAGGAAAATTTTAATTGTACGAAATATTTTTTTAAATCGCGCAGCTAGTTATTGATGTTCTATTCAGCACGAATTACGCACTTGAAAAAAAACGACCCGGAAAAGCTCTTTGCTACTTGACAGTTGAGCCAGTTAAAAAAAAATGTATATATATATATTTCCTCTCGTCTCTAATTTTCTGCCAACACGAAAGATTTTTCTGTCGCGTCGGCTTTAAATTGTAATTGGGAGAATTATTCCTAAAAATTGTGCTTTTTTTCGTAACTTGGATATAGTTGAGGAAAATTTTAATTTTACAATTTTTTTTTAATTCGCGCAGCTAGTTAATGATGTATTATTTAACACGAATAACACGCTTGAAAAAAAACGACCCGGAAAAGCGCTTTGCTACTTGACAGTTGAGACAGTTAAAAAATATATATATATATTTTTTTATTTTATTAAAAAAATAGATATATATATTTTTATTTTATTTAAAAAAAAATATATATATATATATTTTTCCTCTCGTCTCTTATACTCTACCAACACGAAAGATTTTTCTGTCGCGTCGGCTTTAAATTGTAATTGAGAGAATTATTCTTAAAAACTGTGCTTTTTTTTCGTAATTAGGATATAGTTGAGGAAAATTTTAATTGTACGAAATTTTTTTTAAATATGCGCTGCTAATTATTGATGTACTATTCAGCACGAATCACGCGCTTGAAAAAAAAACGACCCGGAAAAGCGCTTTGCTACTTGACAGTTGAGACAGTTAAAAAAAATATATAATTTTAATAAAATAAAAAAATATATATATTTTTTTTTTCCTCTCGTCTCTAATACTCTGCCAACACGAAAGATTTTTCTGTCGCGTCGGCTTTAAATTGTAATTGGGTGAATTATTCCTAAAAATTGTGCTTTTTTTCGTAACTAGTATATAGTTGAGGAAAATTTTAATTGTACGAAATTTATTTTTAAATCGCGCAGCTAGTTATTGATGTTCTATTCAGCACGAATTACGCGCTTGAAAAAAAAACGACCCGGAAAAGCGCTTTGCTACTTGACAGTTGAGTCAATTAAAAAAAAAAAATATATATATATATATTTTCCTCTCGTCTCTAATACTCTACCAACACGAAAGATTTTTCTGTCGCGTCGGCTTTAAATTGTAATTGGGAGAATTATTCCTAAAAATTGTATTTTTTTTTTCTAACTTGGATATAGTTGATGAAAATTTAAATCGTACGAATTTTTTTTTTTTTAGTCGCACAGTAATTTATTGATGTATTATTCAGTACGAATCACGCGCTCGAAAAAAACGACCCGGAAAAGCTCTTTGCTACTTAACAGTTGAGCCAGTTAAAAAAAATATATATATACATTTTTTGTTTCCTCTCGTCTCTAATACTCTGGCAACAGGAAAGATTTTTTTGTCGCGTCGACTTTACATTATAATTGGGTCGTGAGAATTATTCCTAATTTTTTCTTTTTTTTTTCCTGACTCGAACATAGTTGACGAAAATTTTAATCGTACGAGATTTTTTTAAATGATTGCGCGGCAGTTTATTGATGTATTATTACACACAGCACGAAGTATGCGCTAGCAAAAAACGACCGGGAAAAGCACTTCGCTACTTGACAGTTGAGGCTGTTAAAAAAAGTATATGTATGTCTATGTAAATAATTTTTTATTTTTACCTCTCGTATCTAATACTCTGTCAGCACGAAAGCACGATTTTTCTGACGTGTCGGCTTTAAATTGTAATTGGAAGAATTATCCCTAAAAATGGAATGTTTTTTTTTCCTAAATAGGATATAATTCACGAAAATTTTAATCGCACGAGATTTTTTAAAAAATAATCGCGCAGCAATTTAATGATATATTATACAGCACGAAAATTTTTCGGGATATTTCGTGAGATTAAATCTCACGGTGTTTCATTGAGCATCAACATTTCGTTCAATGAATTCTGTAAATACAACAAAATATTTTTGTAGCTATAGTGAATTATTACTGATAATTACGGGTGAAAAATTCTATTTTTCTACCTCTATTTTAATACCGAACGGCCTTTAACATTACTTTACCTGTAAATAAATATTTAGCTCATTAGCCAACAAATTGGGGCGACCAAATCTCGCATAGATTTAAAAAAAATTAAAATCTCATAAAATCGAAATTAATTTATAATTAATAATTATTTAAAATCATAATTCATTGTAAATGCAAGCATAGAGGAACTTACAAATCGGTAACTAAAGTTTAGACGAGTTTACGTCGATTTGCATTTAAAAAAAAAACAATACTAAAAGATCAATAAAATTTGAAAGACACAACATTTTTCAACGAAAAATTAATCTCTAATTATAAGAGATTAATTTTTTTTCCGATTTCGCTAAGATATCGTACATTTCAACACTAGAGAGAAATACCTTTTTTTTAAATTAATCTCTTACTTTTATCCAATGATTGATACTCAAGCGCAATCCGGTTTCATTACTCCCAAGGGAGAAAAACGGTTCATTTCTACTCTCGAAGATTCAGATAAATTGAAGTATACTGACACGAATGTCTCGATAAAAAAAGAAAATTTCGTACTATGAAAAAGTAAAAGATTGATAACAAAATAATGATAATCGATATGTGATTCGCGAAGTCCATTATTGGTTTCGTACACCGAGAGAAAAGATTTCATTGACGCCAAAGAAATGGGTGGTTTGATTTTTTTTTCATTGATTTCAACGAAATATTTCTTTGATTTCAATGAAATAGTGCATTTGAATTTCAAAGAGAACATTTCATTGGCTGTAAATAAAGATTTACTTAGTGATCATATAATAAAGAAACAGTTTCATTGTTTTAAAGAGACGTTTTCATTGGTTCAAAGAAACATTTTCATTGATCTCTCTCTCGCACATAACCTCACTTTTTTGTTTTCCGGTTCTCCCGAACGAACGGCTTTGACTTTCGAGGAGCCAGAAGCTCAGCCTATTTCTGCCGTACTTCTTTACATACTCACAAAATTTGAGCTTTATCTGCCGCGTACTTCAGGAAAAAATAGGTTTCGAAATTTTGAGCTGGTAAGAAGAACGTTTCATTGAATCAGAGACGACATCTTGGAAATCAATGAAAAAGGGTCATTGGTTTAATAAAATGTTTCTTCGAATCAATGTCACTACTTTTCATTGAGATTGAGATCATTCAAAGAAAAGGTAGTATTGAAATTCAAGTATTTCATTTCATTGGCAAAGATTTCCGTGAATCAATGAAACTTTTTCTCTCGGTGTAAACTTATTTAGGCATGAGGCGATTGGAGCGAGAGAGCAATCGACGGGAGTGTAAAGCTAGGGGCAAAATTCCTGTTGCGCTATCGACGCTGTTATAATAGGTAATTTGATATTCGAAGTATACATGTGCCTCCGTTAGATAGGACGCTCTGTGTATACGCAACTCCCGTCCCCTACTTTTCGTCTCCGCTTTAATCATCAATTATAGAAGCGTGCGCTTTCTATCTTCGTTTATCTCCACGAGGAAATAACGAGCCTCCAATAATCTAATACTGTTGCTGCTTTTGTTACCGACGACAAAGGAGTTCAGCAGCAACGAAATAATAAAAAAAAATTACTTTTTAGTCGTTTAACGGATTTTTTAAAATTCCAACGTCCATTTTTTTCTACCACATGGAGTGTAATTGTTATCCATTTTTATTTCGTTTTATGCAAATGTATAAATATGTATAAATTCTTTCAATGCAATTTTGAATTATCCAAACTAGAATATAAAATCGTTATTATATAATTTTGCAAAAAATATTTGTTAAGCTATTGAAACCTCGATATTAGTGTAAATGGGATTTTTACAAAAATTCAACGGAAAACTTAATAACATAATGAAAAAAAAATTCTTAACCCTTTGAAAGTAAATTGGTACAGAATTCTCTAAATTTTAGTTTTTTTTTTTGGAAGAATATATTCATTATCTTTTTTTAAAACAATTATCAATAAATTAAAGACAAAAATTATTAACACATAATTAATTAAATAGTGATCATTTTTCAAACATTGTCTGTAAGGTTTCCAAACAGACATTTCAAATTCGTAAATTATTGTAAATCAGTTTTGTGCAAGATTTAAGCTCAGATTTTTCTTTCTAATTACCTGAAAATGTGTGAATTTTTCATAGCATTTACAAAAAAACAATATTCGTATAATAAAATATTTTTGATAAAAAATATTTTTAAAAAATTAACAAGATTTAAATATGAAAATATAAAATAAAAATAACAACATTTAAATATAAAAATATAAAATAAAAATAACAACATTTAAATATAAAAATATTTAATAAAAATAACAACATTTATATATAAAAATATTAAATAAAAATAACAACATTTAAATATAACGATATTAAATAAAAATAACAACATTTAAATATAAAAATATTAAATAAAAATAAAACGTAACTTTCTTTTTATATTTTGCAGGTATCGGTCACAGCATCGAATCGGGCAAAGATTTCACGGTCGACGGTCTCTCGGGTTTCAGTAAAAAGAAGAAGAAGAAGCGTCGTCATAGGTGAGTCTCTGACGATAACTTTATATTACGAATGTAATTCGATAAATTATCCAATAAAATACAAATCGCATGGTAATAATTGAAATGAGTCATGAAATTTGAAGAGTAACCACAACGCTTCATATGTGATGATTCTTGTCCTAATACGATAACCAATTTGAACCGACTGATTTGAATTAAGCACAAGCGTCCGATTATCGAGAGAATCCTGTCAAATAACAAATAATATTAATTGAGTCTGAAAAAAATGAGAGGATACATCGAAGGTTCATCACGATCCTAAATCAACAACGAAACGAGTCACGAAAAATAAGCAATAGCGCCATAACCAACATCATCGTCAGACTCGACATGAACGTATCCATTTATTACTTTCTGAATTCTTATTCTCACCAGCGTATAATAAGGTATTGAGCTTAAAGACCCCAATCGGATTTCGGTGGAGGCGAGAGCTGAAGGAAACGGATGTACAATTACCCAATGATCCCTCCTGCCGGAGAGATCCTTGACGGAATGATTACTAGATGTTCAGAACCCGTCTTCTCTGTAACGTGTTCAAGATCTTGGCTGTTGTAGAGATCGAAATCTTGTATTAATTCTAACGCTCTTTGCCGTCACGATTTCAGGGTTGTAATCCTTTATTATTTCATTCGATAAATATTTATCATATATCTATTTTTTAACACTGATAAAAAATTTTATTTGATTATTTTTCCCATCCAAATTTCGACCAATGGAATTGCACCATTCGACGTCACGTGGGGCAAGCTACACGGTATTATACTGATAATTTTTTGATAATTTTTCGTGTTGATTATATAAATAAAACAAAAAATCATTTAGCCGCATCAACCATCTGTCAAACTGACAGATTGAATTTGATTGTGGCAGTCAAAGGATTTTTATTTGATATGAGTAGGTTTGGAGTTGAATCCTTGCAAACTATTGATGAAAAAGTAAAGGGAAATGTCTCTGTTAATACGATTAAATCGAAAACCTCAGTCTGGAATCAATATACAAATGTCTATAACAATTGTGTATTTAACTACAATACTTTAAACATGAATCAAAAGGTTTTTGTTCTGATTATGAAATTTCCTTGTCAGAACGATAATTTTTGTCTCATGGTGCAATTTCACTTGTCGCAATTTGAATAGAAAAAATAATCCCCCGAATACCACTCGAGCTTCGAAATGAATCTGATATTTCCCTCCAGGTTCTCTGCAAACAAATAAACTCGTCAAGTTTTCCAGGAAACCTGGAAAACTTGATTCGTTCATTTGTTTGCAACGAACCTGTCAGGAAATATCCGATAATTTCAAAGCTGTTGTGATATTACAAGTGAAAATTCATAAAATGTATATATAAAGTTTTATGCATATGAGGCATTCCACTTTGTTTTACATAGCCAAAAACCCAACCGACCCCAATTTTATTCTAATTTTTTTCTGTCACTGATCAAAGCGAAACGAGCAACTGTGATCTTTTTTACATTTTTATAGTAAGATTTGTTCGATTTATTTTTTAAAAATGAAAAAAATGGAAAAAAATCTAACGTCAAGTGGAAAAATCATATTGACAAAAATAACCAAGGCAATATTTTCGTGATTCAACACAGTTTACGATTAAAATATTCCAGTTTAAAAAAAAATGTATTGATACATTTTTTTACGTCTACGCTGTAAAAAAAATCTTTCTTAAAATTAATATACTTGTATTGGAAATACCATATGCATAAATTGTGCATTAAATTTCCTAAACCTTTATATTGAATTTTCATATGAATGGTATTGGAAAAAATGTAGCTTTCGATAGCATTACGGCACAATTGTTTCTGGTTTTTCCATCGCTGCAAGATATTTTTCGATGAATATGTTTGAAAATTCATAGACATTACTTTTGATATTTAATGATCTTGTATATTAAATTTCATAAACATTTATGATGAATTTTCATATTAGCGGTATCTGAAAATTCAAATACATAAAAACATAAAAACAGTAAACAAAAATATAAATATTAGTCGGACATAATTTTTTTACACAAATTATTGGGAATTGGTTTTCGTCACAGAAAATTTCGTCACAGAAAATATTCAATTGATTTCAATCAGAGCGCAAAGTGAGTTGGAAATATTTTGAAGTGAACATAATTTTTGGACGAACGGAATCTTTTTGAAAATGTTGAGTAACTTATCAGAAGTCGATGCTAAGTGGTAAATGTTAGCGATCTAGTGCGGGTTTTTTTTCGTTATTGGAAAATGGGTATTAAATTTTTAATCAGTCACTAAAATTTCAAAAATTCTTGTTGATTTTCATGTACTAATTTAGTAATGATTGATTTAGTAACCATGTGTTGTAATTTTATATCACCGGTTTGGTAAAATCCATACACGCATACTAAATTTACTATGCAACTATATTAATGTCTATTTCCTATAGCGAGTTTTGTAAATTTCTCACACTTTTGTGCAGCAAAAACGCAAACATTTTTCATAAAGTAATATACTCATGTAGACAAAATTGCAAATACTTTACTTGGTATTTTTCAATACCAGTAACTGTAATTTGAGTAACTTTGATCTTACATTTAATGGAACAATGTGTATTAAATTTCAAATTGGATACGAAAATTCTGAAAATGCATATTGATTTTCATATACTAATTTAGTAAATGATGATTTAATAATCATGTGTTGTAATTTCCAATCACCGGATTGTCAAAATTCATATATCGGTATTAAATTTACTATGCAAACATATTAATTCCGATTTCCTATACCAAGTTTTACAAAATTCATACACGTTTGTATAGGAAAAACGCGAACATTTTTTACAGTGTAAAGTTTCATGCATATGAGGCATTTCACCTTGTTTCACACAGCCAAAAACCCGACCGACTCCATTTTTTTTCTGTCATTGATCAAAACGAAAAGGGCATCTGTGATTTTTTTTACAATTTTATTGTAAGATTTGTTCGATGTATTTAAAAAAAAAAAAATCTAACGTCAAGTGGAAAAATCATATTGACAAAAATAACCCGGGCAATATTTTAGTGATTCAAACACAGTTTACGATTAAAATATTCCAATTTAAAAAAAATTTATTCATACATTTTTTTTTACGTCTATGACCTAAACATTTTTTATTTTTCCAAATTTGGTCACTTTCGATTTCTTTACAAAAAATCACGTAAATATTATTACATTGAATATCCAACATTTTGAACCTAAGCCCATAATGGAGAAATTATTCCTTCCATTTTGTTTTGTTCAACTTTTCATTTTATCGATATTTTTTTATTTCTTATTTTCATAAATCCTTCGGCTTTTCGGTACTTTACTCCTCCGATGATTGCAATATATTGCAATGCGAGTTGGCTATTGTTGTGTATTTTTTACGTTCTAAAAATAATTTCGGTGCAATTATGAAAAGATTGGCTTAGATTTCCAACCTCTTGTCATTAAATTAACCCGCGTATCAAAGTAATCTGAAAATCGTGAAGAGAAAATTCTTTTTTAATTACTATAATTTGGTGACTAATTTTTTTTAGATTAAATCTTACGTGTTGAAAAGATAATGAGCGCAGTAGATGAGTTAATAAGAATGAATTACTCATCGCGTTTAAAAAAAAATGTATTCAGTTATAACGCCCGGGGGAATATTACTTAACCGCAGATTTACGCAATGTTAGTAATCGTTAGTGTAGAAATAGTATCAAGATTGTTTTATAAATTTTTCACCACGAATGATATTCTTTTGCTTTTTGATCGTGGATTTTCTGATTTGCTCACGGGAATGATCAATCACTATTTTTGAAATTCGAAAAAAAACTAGTAATCGATAACCAAATCAGAGAATTAAAAAAAAATTTATCTGTGCTAAAAAAAATCGTCTCGCATCTTAGAGGAAAATTGAAAATAAATTTTCCCTCCTTACGAAAAGGTTAAGGTAAACGCGCCAATAGCCGCCATCTTAGAGAACAGGAAACTATAAAGTTATATTTTTTATACTAAAATGACCTTTCTATAATTGTAACCATAACTAATGCAAAGCTTAGCTTTTCTACTTTTCGAAAAGCATCCATTAATTCATGTCAGGGGTATAGTTTTTTGTTAAAGTTAGGAAACAATTGAGAAAGTCGATGGACTAGTACCCGACCACCGATTTCAGGTAATGTCTAAATACCCGACCACGCATGCCCCTATACGAAACCACCCGCCGATACGAGGCTATGCGATTCGTTGAAACTTCATTTTATTTCTTAAATTACACGCAACGTTTGGGATAATTTATGATAAATAATAACTAATAAAAAGGCTCACCGTGACGTGCAACCGGCATCAACTTGCCATAGAGGTTATGTTAGCTGAGTTTGTGTTGGCCGGGAATAGGCCGCGGTTGGATATCGGTACAGCATACTGCGGATGCGCCCCAATAGCCAACCATGAAAATTGACGACTTAGCAGTGGTTTTTCGCAAATTTTAATGGAAGATTTATAAAGTCTATTTATTCGCGAATACCACAAGCCACGAATTATTGTGGAAATCGTGAAAATAACAGCGTCATAAGCTTAACAACGTTACGCCAATTCTTAACGAACTGGCTAAAAGATATGCGCCGATCATCTGAGCGACGTCTGCAGTGCACATTATCTTTAAAAAACGTCAACAAAAAAATTAATGACTATTTTTATTATTGGCCTATGCAGACATAAAGACTTGCAAAAATGGTAGCACTAGTTATTTATTTATTTCATATTCATAATTTCTTAACTTTAGTCAATATTTGTGTCAGTGGTTGGAGACTGGTACATGGTTGGGTACCGGGGCGTTTACCGTACACCGAGAGAAAAAATTTCATTGATTCACGGGAATCTTTGCCAATGAAATGAAATACTTAAATTTCAATACTATCTTTTCTTTGAATGATCTCAAACTCAATGAAAAGTAGTGAAATTGATTCGAAGAAACATTTCTTTAAACCAATGAACCTTTTTCATTGATTTCAAAGATATCGTCTCTGATTCAATGAAACCTTCTTCTTACCAGCTCAAAATTTCGAAACCAATTTTTTCCTGAAATACGCGGCAGATAAAGCTCAAATTTTTTGAGTATGTAAGGAAGTACGGCAGAAATAGGCTAAGCTTCTGGTTCCTCAAAACTCGAAGCCGTTCGTTCAGGAGAACCGGAAAACAAAAAAGTGAGGTTAGGTGCCAGAGAGACATCAATGAAAACGTTTCTATGAACCAATGAAAACGTCTCTTTAAAACAATGAAACTCTTTCTTTATTATATGCTAACTAAGTAAATCTTTATTTACAGGCAATGAAATGTTCCCTTTGAAATTCAAATGCACTACTTCATTGAAATCAAAGAAATATTTCGTTGAAATCAATGAAAAAAAAAAAACAATCCACCCATTTCTTTGGGGTCAATGAAATTTTTTCTCTCCGTGTACATTAGCGATCAAATTCAAGATGTAAAATAAACTAGACGCAAAATGGTTTTTATTTCAATCGTCGAACGACAGAAGTAGGTTAATTGGAACGATCAACTTATTGTTTAATATTTAATTATACCGTCTTTTTTTATTTCGACAAAAATTAGGTGCCAGAGAGACATAAATGAAAACGTTTCTATGAACCAATGAAAACGTCTCTTTAAAACAATGAAACTCTTTCTTTATTTTATGCTAACTAAGTAAATCTTTATTTACAGGCAATGAAATGTTCCCTTTGAAATTTAAATGCACTACTTCATTGAAATCAAAGAAATATTTCGTTGAAATCAATTTAAAAAAATCAATCCACCCATTTCTTTGGGGTCAATGAAATCTTTTCTGTCGGTGTACATTAGCGATCAAATTCAAGATGTAAAATAAACTAGACGCAAAATGGTTTTTATTTCAATCGTCGAACGACAGAAGTAGGTTAATTGGAACGATCAACTTATTGTTTAATATTTAATTATACCGTCTTTTTTATTTCGACAAAAATTAGGGATTTGCAACAATCAATTAGTCCCGAATAGCCCAATTATGCATCTAACGTTCTATTCATTAACTCTACTAATGTATATGAGCACATTTAACAATATAATTATATCCAAACGCGTTTATATAATAGACATTAAAGATTCAATCAATTAGCCGTTAATCAAGTTACTCGAATGGGGTCAACGTCAAATTTAGTGGATTGCTCATTCCGCAAAGAGTGACGAAATAAAAAAAATGTTCAGGGCGTGTTTGCTCGGAGCTAAGCGAGGAAACACGACGTGTCTCGTTTACTCATCGTGATCCTGAATTATCATTAAATCCGACGTAATAATGTGGACAGTGTGATTATACACGTGCTGCGTAGAAGAAGAAGTAGTATAGCTCGATGAAAGAGAACAGGGTTTAGAAATAACGATCGTCATTGGGGAATTGACCAGTTGGCTATAGAACTTGACAGGGACAGAAAGAGGAAAAGAAAAAGATAGAGAGAGAGGGAAAAAGACCTGAGGAGAAAATACTAACGAGGTCCGCGTGGCAAGTAGCCGAAGGGACTACTCAGTGACCGAGGAAATGACTTTCGGTTTCTCGAACATCTCGAAGAATCAAACGGTTCACCAGAACTGAATATTAGTGGTACCAGTTGGAGCAGCAGGTAGACACGAGACTCTAGCGCCTCAGAAACACCTTTTTGTATATAGTCTCAGGTCTACTATATCTGTGTGGAGGTGTGTATATATATATATATATATATATGGGGCATTCCATCTCGATTCGACCTGAGTCTGACCCTCGATCTCCCCGATTAGGCTCGTAATTTTTTGAAGGATTGGTTTAGACTCTCAAATGCACCAGATTTAATTTTTTAATTTTTCTATACATTTTTTACTTTTACTATACACTTTTTTAAAATTTATTTTTTTATTTTTTCTATACACTTTTTTTTAAAGCGACATACCATAATTTAAAAATCTGAAAAAATTCTGAAAAATACATTGTTGAATATCAACATTTTCTTGTTTATAGCCAAAGTGGGCAAGATTTTTTTTTCTTATAGCTTTTAAGCTTATTTGATTAAAAAAATTATTAAAAAATAGAAAAAAAAGTTAATCTACTACAGGCGACTATTTTTTTAGTTTTCCATACACTTTTTTAAAATATTTTTTTAAAGTGACATCTGAAAAAATTCTGGAAAATACATTGTTGAATATCAAAATTTTCTTGCTTATAGCCAAAGTGGGCAAGATTTTTTTTATAGCTTTTAAGCTTATTTGATTTTAAAAATTATTAAAAAATAGAAAATAAAATTAATCTACTACAGGCGACTATTTTTTTTATTTTTCTATACACTTTTTTAAAATATTTTTTTAAAGCGACATCTCGAATACCATAATTTAAAAATCTGAAAAAATTCTGAAAAATACATTGTTGAATATCAAAATTTTCTTGCTTATAGCCAAAGTCGGCAAGATTTTTTTCTTATAGCTTTTAAGCTTATTTGATTTAAAAAATTATTAAAAAATAGAAAAAAAAATTAATCTACTACAAGCGACTATTTTTTAAATTTTTCTATACACTTTTTTTAAATATTTTTTTAAAGCGACATATCGAATAACATAATTTTAAAATCTGAAAAAATTGTGAAAAATACATTGTTGAATATCAAAATTTTCTTGCTTATAGCCAAAGTGGGCAAGATTTTTTTTCTTATAGCTTTTAAGCTTATTTGATTTAAAAAATTATTAAAAAATAGAAAAAAAAATTAATCTACTACAGGTCAAACGTTTATTTATGTAAACTCGGATTTTGTAATTTATTTTTTCAGATTTTTAGGAATTTCTCAAATTTTTCTGAACAAAGACTATTACCATCATGCCATAATTTAAAAATCTGAAAAAAATCTGAAAAATACAGTTTCGTATATAGAAATATTTGACAAGTCGTCCACAGTAGATTAATTTTTTTTCTATTTTTTTAAATCAAAAAAGCTTAAAAATTATATGAAGACAAATCTTCCCCACTTTGGCTCTAAGCTAAAAAATGTTGATATTCAACAGAGTATTTTTCAGAATTTTTCAAGGGTCAGACCCAGGTCGAATCGGGATGGAATGCCCCATATATATACATAGGAACGTTGCGGTCAGTTCTCTCGAGTCTCTGGGTAATCTCTCGAATTAACGATAATTGGACGTCTTTTTCAATGACGCGTTGAGGCGTGAATACCCGCCTCCGTATCTTCATATAGTGTCTTGAATATTCCTTAAGGGGTGACGTCTCCAGGCTGACTAGCAGAAACACCCAAGGGTAGTTTGGGTTTTTTTTTTTAGTTTTTATTTTCTTTGCCTTTCCTCTTTGGTCAATTTAATTACGTGTAAATAGACGAAGCCTCGGAAGTGGTACTTTCCACTGTATAAAATGAGCTAAGGTTAGTCTTAAGATATAAGCCGTAATGGCATATAACTAGGTTCACGTAGTTGTTGCTCCAGGACGATCTTCACGTCCCAGCAGCTGGAGGCGCTGGAGGCAGTCTTCGAGGATGCTCATTATCCGGACGTTTATGCACGAGAGAAATTTAATTTAAGAAATAATTAAAATTATTAACCAATTACAAATTATAGAATAGGAAATGGTAAATAATTTTTATAATTATATTGTTTGCAACGGTTTTACAAACAAAAGTATTTGCCATCTGACACAAGTTCATCCGATTCGAAAAAATTGGTGCGACACGATTTATCGCTGGCCCAATACATCTGTAATTATATCAATAATAACTATTGAAAAAATATTTTGAAAATGAATATATGTATTAGGAATTCATTTGCAAATACGGTATATTAAATTTATTAATAAAAGAATAATTTAATTTAATATCCAGATATATGTTCTACAATTCCAATAATTATATTATAAAAACAATTTTTATGAAATGTTTAGTATACTGTATATTAATTTTGCAACAATTTTTTTGTATATTAATTAATATTTGTATCTTAAATTTAATATACGCGTATCCGCAAAGAAAACTTCCAATACTTTATATTAATATTCATACAAAAATTTCTAATGATGTAGCGAAAACACCCAAAGGTAGTTCGGGTTTTAAAAATTTATTTTTATTTTTTTTGCCTTTCCTCTTTGGTCAATTTAATGACGTGTTAAATAGACGAAGCCTCGGAAGTGGTACTTTCCACTGTATAAAATGAGCTAAGGTTAGTCTTAAGATATAAGCCGTAATGGCATATAACTAGGTTCACGTAGTTGTTGCTCCAGGACGATCTTCACGTCCCAGCAGCTGGAGGCGCTGGAGGCAGTCTTCGAGGATGCTCATTATCCGGACGTTTATGCACGAGAGAAATTTAATTTAAGGAATAATTAAAATTATTAACCGATTACAAATTATAGAATAGAAAACGGTAAATAATTTTTATAATTATATTATTTACATGGGTTTTACAAAAAAAAGTATTCGCCATCTGACACAAGTACATCCGATTCTAAAAAATTGGTGCGGCACAATTTATCGCCGGCCCAATACATCTGTAATTATATCAATAATAAATAATGAAAAGATATTTTGGAAATGAATATATGTATTAAAAATTCATTTGCAAATACGGTATATTAAATTTATTAATAAAAAAAAATGTAATTTAATATCCAGATATATGTTGTAAAATTCCAATAATTATATTGTAAATACAACTTTTATGAAGTATTTAGTATACTGTATATTAAGATTCTAAAAAATTGTTGCCGCACAATTTATCGCTGGCTCAATACATCTGTAATTATATCAATAATAAATAATGAAAAGATATTTTGGAAATGAATATATGTATTGGAAATTCATTTGCAAATACGGTATATTAAATTTATTAATAAAAAAATAATTTAATTTAATATCCAGATATATGTTCTAAAATTCCAATAATTATATTATAAAAACAATTTTTATGAAGTGTTTAGTATACTGTATATTAATTTTGCAACAATTTTTTTGTATATTAATTAATATTTGTATCTTAAATTTAATATACGCGTATCCGCAAAAAAAGACTTGCAATATTTTATATTAATTCTCATACAAAAATTTCTAACGATGTAGCGAAAACACCCAAAGGTAGTTCGGGTTTAAAAAATTTATTTTTATTTTTTTTGCCTTTCCTCTTTGGTCAATTTAATGACGTGTTAAATAGACGAAGTCTCGAAAGTGGTACTTTTCACTGTATAAAATGAGCTAAGGTTAGTCTTAAGATATAAGCCGTAATGGCATATAACTAGGTTCACGTAGTTGTTGCTCCAGGACGATCTTCACGTCCCAGCAGCTGGAGGCGCTGGAGGCAGTCTTCGAGGATGCTCATTATCCGGACGTTTATGCACGAGAGAAATTTAATTTAAGAAATAATTAAAATTATTAACCGATTACAAATTATAGAATAGAAAACGGTAAATAATTTTTATAATTATATTATTTACAAGGGTTTTACAAAAAGAAGTATTCCCCATCTGACACAAGTACATCCGATTCTAAAAAATTGGTGCGGCACAATTTATCGCCGGCCCAATACATCTGTAATTATATCAATAATAAATAATGAAAAAATATTTTGGAAATGAATATATGTATTAGAAATTCATTTGCAAATACGGTATATTAAATTTATTAATAAAAAAATTATTTTATTTATTATCCAGATATATGTTCTAAAATTCCAATAATTACATTATAAAAACAATTTTTATAAAATGTTTAGTATACTGTATATTAATTTTGCAACAATTTTTTTGTATATTAATTAATATTTGTATCTTAAATTTAATATACGCGTATCTGTAAAAAAAAACTTCCAATACTTTATATTAATTTTCATACAAAAATTTCTAACGATGTAGCGAAAACACCCAAAGGTAATTCGGGTTTTAAAAATTTATTTTAATTTCTTTTACCTTTCCTCTTTGGTCAATTTAATGCCGTGTTAAATAGACGAAGCCTCGAAAGTGGTACTTTTCACTGTATTATATGAGCTAAGGTTAGTATTAAGATATAAGCTGTAATGGCATATAACTAGGTTCACGTGGTTGTTGCTCCAGGACGATCTTCACGTCCCAGCAGCTGGAGGCGCTGGAGGCAGCCTTCAAGGATGCTCATTATCCGGACGTTTATGCACGAGAGATGCTTAGTCTAAGGACCGATCTTCCCGAGGACAGGATACAGGTGAGTCACTTTTAAACATTTTTTTTTATTTCATTGACTTCTTACGGTTAATTTATTTCGAAATTTAACGTCGCTCATTATTGGATATAAATCGTCCTCCGTTACTATGAGCTAAGCAGCTATGATAATGAGGCAACGGGAAGAGAGAAATTCAACGTCGAGGCGACGTTTTGGCCCTCGCGTGATTCACTGTCCATTGAAATCTTTAACGAACTTTGTACGAAAACGCAATTACACAATGGCTGAGGACAATTATTGCACAGACTATGGTTGAGTTCTTTCACTTTGACCCTTTCTCATTTTCACCCTCACTAAAAAAAAGCCCTCAAACCTTCGTATATATTTTATACTTTCCTTTCGTCGACTTCGACGCTACCTTAAATTCATTAACCTATTCAGCGAATGCACTTTGCTTAGCTGGCACTGTACAATTGTTTTCTGTCGATTTTTCTACAAATATGGTTAGCCAATTTATTTACAGGTTACATTCAGTTATTTTTATAGTTTTATCCAATTTTCCCTACAACAAAATGGTTATGGTAACATCAAAACAATATCGAGATTTTTTAATCCTATTTTTAAAAATGAATATTTATCTTATAAATTACATTGACTTATTCGCTGCGTTGAATTTATGTTTAAGATCTTTAATTATATTTCGCATCGATGCCGTATAAGCTGAAGATTTTAGGACAGTTACGACATAAAATTATTGAGGTCTTTGCTTGGTGGGTTTTTTTAAACGCAAAATAGTTGCGGCTCTCTGAAGTTCAAGCATTGTATAAAAAAAGTGGCCTAGACTATCTAATTGTCAAATAAACCATACAAAGTTGGCTAATTAGGGCAAGATTTTTAAATGTTTCCCAAGATTAAATATTGACCCTCGAAATGCACTTCGATTAACCAACTTGTCCAAAATATGGCGTTTCTGGAAGTTTATAAAAGGTTCTGAAGACCTTGACTCACTTTGCAGAATCTAATTGGAAATCCAAACATATAAAGTTCTAATCCACAATTTTTCATATTCACTCCAAATGAGTAATATCTGCCAGTTTCGAAAGATATCCTTGGAATTATTATCCCATGAATGTTTCCCAATGTCTTGCTGGATTTTTCATAAGATCTGCTTCCGAAAAAAAAAGAATAGCGTAAATGATAACTTGAAAATAATTAATCCATTAAGGGGAGGGAGTCAGGTAAAAAAAATTGATTTTGGAAATTCAATATCATCCAAATCCTATTGCATATAAAAATGCCCAACGCACTATATTGTTGGTACTCGATTAAAGGATTTTTTACTGTCGTCTGACTTGCATATGCTTTCCAATATTATCTTAAGCAAAATTCTTAGGATTTCCATTCTGCACATGATTCAGATCAAACTACTAGGCAAATTGGAATGGTTGACGTCTCATTTTCTTTTTCATGAAACGATACACCGGCTAAATGAAGCAGACTATTTTTTTTCATTCTGAAAGTAAAGTTAATCACTGGTTTAGAAAATAGCATAAAATTTATTTATTAATAATTGTGTTACCTAAAAAATATAACCTTTTATTAACATTTGCTCCATTTAGCCGGTGTATCTTTTCATGGAGAAGAAAATGAGACATCAACCATTCCAATCTGCCTAGTAGTTTGATCTGAATCATGCGCAGAATGGAAAACCTACGAACTTTGCTTAAGATAATATTGAAAAGCATATGCAAGTCAGACGACAGTAAAAAAAATCCTTTCATCGAGTACCAACAATATAGTGCGTTGGGCATTTTTATATGCAATAGGATTTGGATGATATTGAATTTCCAAAATCAATTTTTTAACCTGACTCCCTCCCCTCAAATTCTGTGCTTTGGTATTTTTATAAATACCAAAACTCTTTAGATAGTTCTTGTAAGGTTGAGTTAGAGGTTAACGTAATGGCGGGCAATGTCGACCAGCTGCAAGGAGAGGAACTAGCAGGTGTACCGCAGGAGACAAGACGCAGAGAGAAGAGAAGAGCACCACCAAAGTAAAGAGGGGAGAAAAACGTGAAAGATAGAGGGAATGTGAGGAGCAAAGCTGAGGGTGTAAAGAGGGATAGAAAACGTGGAACAGAGTATACAGAGGAAAAAAAGTGAAAGAGGGAAAGAGAAGCTATGGAAGGCAGTCAGAGAGAGGTCCAAAAAGCTTGGTATATAAAGGGAGAATTTTTCGAACTGACGGTTAGTTACCTCGAGCTGTAGACCGTACGTACTAGAAACTCTCCACGGCTGGTGCCAAAGTTGCGCGGTCCCCGGTTTCCGCATGGCGGCTCCGGAACAAGATCCGTTTTCCCATCGTCCCCTTCTTCACTATTCCTACTTTCTCTGTCGCGTCCACACATGCGCCTCCCGTTTACTATGACAGCGACGTGGCTGAGCGCCACAAATGTAAGATATAGTATGTGCATAGCACACACGAGCTCGAAGCGCTTTTCCTGTCTTTCTCTCGTTAAACGAGAGAAGAAAGCTCTGGATATGGTTGGTGGAATGGTCAGTGGTCGTGAATGCTCTTCCTCTCTCGTAGTTCAGCATACTAATGCTTCCCGGTGGGCATAGGTCGCCCAGTTCTTTGTCGACATTTCTACTCTTATGAGTGAATTGGCACTCTTTCTTTATCTCTCAACCAACTTATTATGACCTGAAATTATTCATTATTAAATAATGTATATATTAGATGAAAAGTTTGAGGGCTTGAAGCCAATTTTTCAATGAAAAGACAATGTTGTTTAGAAATGTTGAAGGAATTATAAGCCAATTATTTGGGTTCTTTGAGGATATTTATTTGAATTATTTGGTTGAATAGGGTCCAAGCGATAAAATTGGTTGTGCCAATAAACTAGTTGGTCGAGCTAATAAACTAGTTGGTCGAGCTAATAAACTAGTTGGTCGAGCCAATAAACTAGTTAGTCGAGCCAATAAACTAGTTGCTCGAGCTAATAATCTAATTGGTCGAGCCAATAAACTAGTTGACCGAGCCAATAAACTAGTTAGTCGACCCAATAAACTAGTTAGTCGAGTTAATAAATCGGTTGGTTGGGACAATAAATTAATTGTTTGGTAACCAACGAATTGGGTGTCACAACTAACTAGTTGGTTGGGCCAATAAATTAATTGGTTGGCAACCAACGAATTGGGTGTCACAACTAACTAGTTGGTTGGGCCAATAAATTAATAGGTTGGCAACCAACGAATTGGGTGTCACAACTAACTAGTTGGTTGGGCCAATAAATAAATGGGTTTGCAACCAACGAATTGGGTGTCACAACTAACTAGTTGGTTGGGCCAATAAATTAATTGGTTGGCAACCAACGTATTGGGTGTCACAACTAACTAGTTGGTTGGGCCAATAAATAAATGAGGTTGCAACCAACGAATTGGGTGTCACAACTAACTAGTTGGTTGGGCCAATAAATAAATGGGGTTGCAATCAACGAATTGGGTGTCACAACTAACTAGTTGGTTGGGCCCATAAATTAATTGGTTGGCAACCAACGAATTGGGTGTCACAACTAACTAGTTGGTTGGGCCAATAAATTAATTGGTTGGCAACCAACGAATTGGGTGTCACAACTAACTAGTTGGTTGGGCCAATAAATTGATTGGTTGGCAACCAACGAATTGGGTGTCACAACTAACTAGTTGGTTGGGCCAATAAATTAATTGGTTGGCAACCAACGAATTGGGTGTCACAACTAACTAGTTGGTTGGGCCAATAAATTGATTGGTTGGCAACTAATAAATTGGGTGTCACAACTAACTGCTTTATCGGTCCAACGAAGAAATTGGTAGTCGCTTGGAGCAAATTTCGCCAATAATTTTTTTTCCGTGCACGTTTGTTACACTTACAAAAAAAATGCCACATTAAGTGAGAACTACTGATTGTATATTTTCATTGACTTTTTAAAAACATCCAATAGTTACGTTAACTGAGGGAACTTAGTATAGTAAAGGTGCAATCATAAGAATAATTCGTTAAATAGGCTCTAAGCGATAAAAATAGATCAGTCGGTTTGGCAGACAAATAACTACCTATGGTAATTTCAAAAATACCCAGATAACTGACCGTGATTAAAACAGTCAATGTATTAAGTTCAATTCTACAAATAGTTATTCGTGCCATAATTTTGTTACATTACTCATTGTAGAAAAACATTATAAGCCCTTCAGTAAAACATGTGTATAGCAAGAGACCAGACATTTTTCTGGTTGAATATTTAAGGTTTTTTTAACTTACTACTTATGGATATTAAAACAACAATTTCCAAGTACTTCAAAATTAATATTATTAAGACCCGTCGGAAAATTCGAATGAATAGAAAATAAAATCTTATAAACGTTATTTTTTTACAATATGCAGAAGAATTTTGGTCTCTTTGGATGGTGAATCGATTCAGTGTGAACACATATATATTTATGTATATGTTCACACTATAAAAGTTGACCGTATATTTTTCTCATTGAATAGTTAACATTTTTCGAATTTACTACACATAGATATTAAAACTCGATTTCCCTCCGAATATCCATGTCACCCCATAAAAAATTTCAAATCACCAAAACATCCCTTAAATTTGTCAGTCCTCCAGAATAAAAATCACCAAAATCCGTCAAAAAAATTCGTATGAAAAGAAAACGAAAACTCTTGTAAACGCGTTTGTTAGAAATACACAGAAAAAAATTTCATACATACACATACACACATACAAATTTATGTATATGTTCACACTATAAGAGTTGACCATATATTTTTCTCATTGAATAGTTAAAATTTTTCGAACTTACTAGACATAGATATTAAAACTCGATTTTCCTCCGAATATCCATGTCACCCCATAAAAAATTTCAAATCACCAAAACATCCCTTAAATTTGTCACGTCTCCAGAATAAAAATCACGAAAAATCGTCAAAAAAATTCGTATGAAAAGAAAACAAAAACTCTTGTAAACGTGATTGTTAGGAATACACAGAAGAAAATTTCGGTCTCTTTGAATGCAGTTAATCGATTCACAGTGAACACATACATATTTATGTATATTTATGCACGCGTTGGTGCTCCAGGGCTCTCGTAAGTGTACAAACACGTATAGGTTATCCTCTCTCTCTTCGGTACAGGGTGCTTATAGTATTTTGATGTAATCGGGTGGGATTGTAGAGGGGTTGGTTGGCGTCGGCGTCGAGAGAATCCTCACCAACGGGCACCAACGGGAATGAGAGTGCGAAGGATGGCAAATATGGAAGGGTGGAAAGTGAGCGAAACGAAAAGAGAGCGCGTGGTGTGCACTACTGCTATGCTGCAGTATAGTGGCAGGGGTTTATACGAGACGAGCGCACTGGCGCGTACACACCGACAAAGCGGCCATTGCAGGGTGGGTGCGGTTCCGCGGGCCAATCAGGACCGCGGGCTGCGAGCCACGTAGCCAATCAGAAGGGACGTTCCCCGTTCGCCTCGTGGAGGCAAACGGGGAACCCCCCACCCCCTTCCACCCCCCCAAACGACTTCGCATTGCCGCTGCTGCGTCTTTTGTTTCTAAGTTCGTCGAAGGGTCACAATATAACGAGCGAAAGGGATGTTAAGGGAGGGCAGAGGAAGGGATGGAAGGGGCGGCTCAGCTCTGAGCTACTACAGACCGCGCCGCCCGCGGTAATCGTTAACGGGTATATTTTTGTAGGGGAGCAGACCGCGCTACCACCACCACCACCACCATCGTCACCACCACCACCGCTACCCCATTCGTTCCATAACCACCTCCAGGGAGGCATTACTTCGCTACCATTACTATACTCACGATTTTTTTTCTTTTTTTTTCTTTTTTTTTTGTACACGTATATATATATTTTTTTTCTTTTTTTTGTATGTTATTGGTAGTTGCGTAATTAGTAATCTGCTATTACTAGTATTCGCTAGGAGCGATTATTATTCTGATAGAGGAATACAATATGGACGATGGTTTAGGGAATAAGGGTAATAGTAATGTTGGGAACTAAGCTGGGAATTAAAAATAAAAGTTGGGGAAAATCTCGTTGAAATTTAATATAGTTCTAGTGGATGTTTGGATAAGAAAAATGTATTTAAAAATTTTATATTTGGCTGATGGAAAATTAATGTAGGAACGTTGAAAAGGTCATGATCAATATTGAAATTATTTATATTTTATATCGTGGTTGAATATTTAATTTAATAGATTTATGTTTATGCATAAAAATTATTACAATCAGTACATTGAATTTTCAAATAATTGACACTTATTACTCTGGCATTATCTTTGTCCAGTTCTCTTCCATTGTTATACTCACGATATTTTTTTCGAACACGTATATATATTTTTTTTCTTTTTTTTTATATGTGTGTGTGTTACCGGTAGTTGCGTAATTACTAATCTGCCATTACTAGTGATGGCTAGGAGCATTTATTATTCTGATCGAGGAATACAATATGGACGATGGTTTAGGGATAAGGGTAATAATAATGTTGAGAAAACTAAGCTGGGAATTAAAAATAAAAGTTGGGAAAAATCTGGTTGAAATTTAATATAGTTCTAGTGGAAGTTTGGACAAGCAAAATGTATAAAAGAATATAATATTTCGGCTGATGGAAAATTAATGTAGGAACGTTGAAAAGTTCATGATCAATATTGAAATTATTTATATTTTATATCGTGCTTGAATATTTAATTTGATGAATTTATGTTTATGCATAAAAACTATTAGAACCGGTATATTAAATTTTCAAATATTTGTTCACTTCTCTGATCTTTCATACAAATATGTGTGTTTTTATTTTTATGTGTGGTGCAAATTATTATTTTTTTAAATTTTGGTTCACGATGCAAATAAAATATAAAAATGTGTTGGCTAAATTAATTAATGTTTTACGGGATTCATTTTGCTGCAGGAATTGTTTGAATCGAATTTTTGAAAAAAAAATTGAAACTTACCGAAACTATTACTTAATTTTTATCTATATACATATATATTATATGGATAAAATGGGACCAACTTTAAAATGTTTGGTTAGTATTACTAATCAGTTGGTTGACTTAGCTAATCAGTTAATTAGTAGTATTAATATATTAATCCAAGATACCGATCAAAACTTAATTGTTTATGCTAACTAAAACATAATTTCCAATAACGTTTAGAAATTCATTCATTCTAATAACAATTAACAATTGAATTAAAAAAACTAAAATTTTGATAAAACATCGGTTTATTATAGAAATCAATTGTTATCCATAGACATCAATAGTACAAAAAAATGAATAAATAAATTCTAAAAAGTAAAATTACTCTAAATAAAAAATACTTGAATTGTTCGCAAAAAAATTTTTTCTAAAATTTTTACTTTACTTTAATTTATTTAGCACACTCTTATAAATTTACGAGAAAAATCGTCACTGAATTTTTTTTATTAGCAGTCTGACTGTATAAAATTGATACAAAAGTGTAATGTAGAATAAATTTGCGGTATACAAAATTAAATGTAGTTTATAAATAAAAGTGTTCACCAATGGTCAAATAAATTGCCATGTACTTTTAACTATGAAAGTTCATGAATTTTGGATTTTAAAAAAAATTGATGTTCATAGTGTGATACTTAAGATAAAATTGCTTGCTAAGTTTGCGTTTCACTCGCATGCAGCAGCACTGTACGCGTCGCCAAATTCCAACCCTCCTCGTGAGGGTTTTTTCCCCCCCTTGCACTCACCCACACACACACACGGAGACTTTCAAATCTCTCCCCCGTGTATAGCTTTATACATGTTGCGTCGGTTGTTCTCTCCGTTGCTCATTACTTCGACTCGCGCGTCTAGCTCTCTTTCGGACGGCTCTTTTCTTCTGCCTTTCTTCTCTGCTTTCTTCTACCACAACAACCCTCTCCGCTCTCGGGCAAAACCCCTTAATCTCTTTTTTTTTCGTTTCTTTTCTTGAACTCGCACTGCAGCCTTCGCGTGTCTATTATTTCGCCAGATGCTGGATTAGACTCGGGGTTTTCCAGTTTTTCATATGTTGCCCAACAGGTGAAAAAAAAATTGTCATCTAAAAAAGAAAAAAAATAATAATAGTCTGTAACCGGAAGTTGAGCAGTCAGCCATTGAGAAGCATTTTTTAAACGTATGTGCTTCGTGGAAAAAAATGGTTATTTAAAAAAAAACCAAAAAAACAAAAAAATGTCAAGCCTTTAACTGGAAGTTGAGCATTTTTTAAACGTATGTGCTACGCGAGAAAAAATTGGTATCTGAAAAAGCAAAAAAAGAAATGTTCAAGTCTTTAACCGGAAGTTGAGAAGTTAGCCATCGAGAAATATTTTTTAAACGTATGTTCTTCGTGAAAAAAAAATAGTCATCTGAGAAAAAATGAACGTCTTTAACCGAAAGTTGAGAAATTCGCCATCGAGAAGCAATTTTTAAACTTATGTGCTTCGTGAAAAAAAAAATGGTTATCTAAAAAAGCGAAAAAAAATGCTTAAGTCTTTAACATCAAGTTAAGCAGTCAGCCATCGAGAAATATTTTTTAAAGGTATGCGCCTCGTGAAAAAAAATAATCATCTGAAAAAACAAAAAAAATGTTCAAGTCTTTAACCGGAAGTTGAGCAGTCAGCCATCGAGAAACATTTTTTACACGTATGTGCTACGCGAAAAAAAAAATGATCATCTGAAAAAGCAAAAAAAATGTTCAAATCTTTAACCGGAAGTCGAGAAGTTAGCCATCGAGAAATATTTTTTAAACGTATGTTCTTCGTGAAAAAAATGGTCATCTGAGAAAAAAAATGACCGTCTTTAACCGAAAGTTGAGAAATTCGCCATCGAGAAGCAATTTTTAAACGTATGTGCATCGTGAAATAAATAATGGTTATCTAAAAAAGCGAAAAAAATGCTTAAGTCTTTAACCTCAAGTTAAGCAGTCAGCCATCGAAAAATATTTTTTAAAGGTATGTGCCTCGTGAAAAAAAATAATCATCTGAAAACGCAAAAAAAATGTTCAAGTCTTTAACCGGAAGTTGAGAAGTTAGCCATCGAGAAATATTTTTTAAACGAATGTGCTTCGTGAAAAAAAAATGGTTCTCTAAAAAAGCGAAAAAAAAATGCTTAAGTCTTTAACCTCAAGTTAAGCAGTCAGCCATCGAAAAATATTTTTTAAAGGTATGTGCCTCGTGAAAAAGAATAATCATCTTCAACCGGATTCAATCAGTCTTTAACCGGAAGTTGAGCAGTCAGCCATCGAGAAACATTTTTTACACGTATGTGCTTCACGAAAAAAAAATGGTCATCTGAAAAAACAAAAAAAATGTTCAAGTCTTTAACCGGAAGTTAAGCAGTCAACAATCAAGAAGCATTTATTAAACGTATGTTCTTCATGAAAAAAAAGGTCATCAAAAAAAAAAAAATGAAAGTCTTTAACCGGACGTTGAGAAGTTAGCCATCGAGAAGCATTTTTTAAACGTATGTACTTCGTGGAAAAAAAATGGTCATCTGAAAAAGCAAAAAAAAAAAAAGTGTTCAAGTCTTTAACCGGAAGTTGAGAAGCTAGCCATCGAGAAACATTTTTTGCACGTATGTCCTTCGCGAAAAAAAAATGGTCATCTGAAAAAACAAAAAAAATGTTCAAGTCTTTAATCGGAAGTTAAGCAGTCAACAATCAAGAAGCATTTATTAAACGTATGTTCTTCATGAAAAAAAATGGTAATCAAAAAAAAAATGAAAGTCTTTAACCGGACGTTGAGAAGTCAGCCATCGAGAAGCATTTTTTAAACGTATGTGCTTCGTGAAAAAAAAATGGATATCTGAAACAGCAAAAAAAACAAAAAATGTTCAAGTCTTTAACCGGAAGTTGAGCAGTCAGCCATCGAGAAGCATTTTTTATAAACATATGTGTTTCGTGATGAAAGGAAAAAAGAAAAAAACATAGATAGAACGTAAAGAATACTTCCGCCCTCCGAAAATGAAATTACTGAAGCGAGGACATATATAGCGTGGCGAAGGCTCGCGATAATTGCGATCGGACAGGCAGTCAAGCGCCTTGTTAGCGTGGAATCGGGCTCGAACTGAAGGCAGGGGAAACCAACTGAGGGATATACAACGACATCGTAGAAACCATAGGCAGTAGGAGAACAACGAAAGCGTTATTACGCGATTAAATTATTAGTCCGAGTCGTGTGGGCGGGTTACCGCTCGTTTCCAGGGACGAATACGAGGACGGTAACACGCCCAGTGAGCTTGGATTAATTAATTATCATTCAACTTCATAGTCATCGTTGTTACAGTTTTATTCGTTCCCACAAAATTCGCGCATGTATGTCATGTACACAATAAAATAAAATATTCGAAAAGTACGATATTATTGTCAGTAAATTGAACTCCCATCATTTTTTTGCTTCCTCATATAGAAAGTTTCGAAATTTTTTTAAAACGGTGGAATTTTATTTTTCATTATTTCAATCGTAGTAACATCAAAATGTCAGAAATAACTTTTAGAAAAAATGTTAGGTTTTGTGTGTGTGTTTGTATGTGAAGTTGTCTGTTAAATAGAAAAAACTTTGTTTATTGTTATTTTTGTCAAAATTAATGCAGAGTTTCGAATTGTTATAGGGCTTTGGATTTTTCGAAAAAATACTGTAATCGCTCTAAATTTCGAAAATCTTGAAATATCAACGTAAATGTTTTTCTGCAACTAAAATAATATTCGAGGACAATTGATATTGAATACGAGCGAAATCTATAAAGAAATATGGATATAATGATATTTTGAATTTTTTAAAAATAATTCCATCCCTTAGTTTTTTGAAAATTTCGAAAAGATTTTATGAAACTTTCTACATAATCAAAGTTAATATCCTATTGCGCCCGATATTAAATTCGAGAAAATTTTACGGAATTAAAATTTTTATTTTAAATTGACATTCTCATATTAACTTTTCCGAAATTTGGACTACGATGCCAAAATTTTGTCCAGAAATGACATAACTTTTACATAAAAAAATAATCATAGAATCTTTAACAATCATTATATTTGGAATGCAATGAAATTTAAAAAAAATTGCTTCCTCTTTTTTTGGCTCGTTATGCATTAAACTTCCTTAAGCTTTTTAAATAAAATTTTTTAATATTATAGGTTTTCGCATCGATTTCGAACTTTTCACTCCAAACGTCTAAACACTATAAGTTAATAATCTAAATATTAATGAAATTTTCCAAAAAAAAAAAGAGTTACTGTAGATAATTACATAGAACATAGTATCTCCTTATACGAAGAGAAAAGTCTGTGTGTAGCTACGCGGGTTTCTGTTGTTAATTACTATAACTTGCTTACCGCGGTGACAAAGGGCTTTATCAAAGTTGTTCCTATACACGTAGAAGCTTTCACAATGTGTATTGTAATCTTTCCGATTTTGCTTTAGTACCATGCTCATTATTCGTATATTAATGTTTCCAACCGAAATTTTACTTATACGTATACGTACGACAGTATTCCCTTTTTATATAGGAACAATTATTAAATTTTTCGTACTATTTTCAATATGATACAGGAATTAATTATGGAAGGATTTTCTATGCGTTCCCTTAAATACATTTAAGGAAGGGGAAATGTATTTAATATGCTTTGCAAGTTAGTGTATAAAAAATGTAAACATTTTTAAAGACGCCATCATATTTTGTAATTCAATTTTGTTTCTCTGACTGTTGTGTTGAAACTGCAACACGCTAGTCAAAGTAGGTCGATAAGTCAGAGTTGTAACTTATCATATGACAACTCGACCAAAAATACAAATATTGGGCAGCTTCACTGTCATGTCTTCGATGTCCCACGAAAGACACTTTTGGGCGAAAAGACTGCTCTTTATATGCGCCGCCGTATATCTTTTCGTTTACGAGAAAAGTCGTGGTTATTCGCCATCTAGCGGCTGAAAACTCACTAAATGTTCTCTGGGTTTGTTTACTATATAAATATGACAAGTCAATGTTTCTTATGGTGTATAGTAATTACAACATTTCTTATACACTCTAGATTCACAGTTCTACTTATTTGTGATGCCGCTAGATGGCGAATTCGTGTACCGATTCTCGTAAATGGAAGTGACTACAGAGACGCATATAAGCGGGGAGGTTTCATGCCGATTCGTCGTGTGGCATTATACCGCAAGGCAATATATCGATTTTTTGTCGCTCTCTTCGGGTCGTTCTAAAATAGTAACGACCCAGCGCTTTTAAAGAAAAGAAAGACTTAAAAAAAACCCCAAACAACAAACGTATGCTGTTAGCAAAATTTTACATATGTACGGGATGAATAAATTCGCGACGTCATCATTAACCATGTTCTTATTTGCGAATCTAAAAAATCCCTACATGTTGATAATCCCAAAGCAGAATAGGAAATTAATACTAATCGACGGTATTAAGTCCCATGTAAATGAAGATTACTCCAATGTTTTCAACTTTCAAAAAGATACAGATACAACGAATTACTATACTGTTAAGGTAGTTCTGTCGGTACGCCGGAGTCATAAATCTCAGAGTCTATATAACATTAAAAAATAATTATACGCATCACTTTGACTGCCTCGATAATAATATAAAAATAATCGAGAATCCTTCGAAATTGTCGTAATCAGATTAAAACGATTATTTGTAAATAGTTGATATGTTTAGTGCGGATTTGACTTCATTTTTACGATAATTAGGTTAGGAAACGTCATTTGGCCCGGTATCGTGCACTTTGATCTTGGTTCATTTAAACATTATTCCGGAGACTTCACCTTTTTTCATGATGCATCAATTCGTGAATGATTTGCGAATCCGTAGTACTTTTTATTTTTTCTCTATCTTTGATCTAAGTATGTTAATTTTCGATTTAAAGATCAATTTTTCCAGACCTCCCGTGAGCGCCGTGTAAAAAGATCGACTTTCAAGTTTTAATTGTTCGTTCAAATACTCGGTAAAAGCCTTCAAAATTTTGTGCAAGTAAAATTAAATAGCTAAATTACAACATGTCAAAAATTCATGCATATGAGTTTGGATTGCCTTCACGACAGAACTACCTTAAGGAATAAGTCATTGTTGTAATCAAGCAAATTTGGGACGATTACTATACGTATCGTAAGCTGTAAGTTGTTTATATGAGCTTTTACAATAGACCCTATGTGTCACCGCCGTACAATATATTCTGCGAGTGGCATCTATATTCGCGGATCCATTTCTCTCCGTGTACTTTCAAATAACATCGAATATCTATAATGCGTTTTCCAAACATTTCCTCTGCAGAATTGACAACGTAATTATAATTGAATTTCGACTATCATAAATACTCTGTAACTGTGAAAACAGATTGTTGGCGAGGCTTTGCAATACGTAATATTCAATTAAGGTGATAACGAGTAATTTATAATATACATATAGTTATATATTTGCCTAGTACAGAAACTGCGTTCATTTATAACTTAACATGTTATAACGCAAAGCACTAGTGAACGGCGTAATTGAATTGATATTCAGTCAGTGCAAGCGTGCGCTGTAACGACTGAGCTGCAAGCGAGTTACAAGAGCTTGCAGTAATATCGATATTAATATTGCTGATGAAATTCGAACATTACGTCGCAACGATGGCTCTTTCCATGGAGTGTAACCACACATACACACACAGAGAAGTAGGCAAAGCTGGAGAGTTTGCAGAGCAAACTTTGTACGTTCTAATTAACGTTGTAACTGTATAGTTTCTGTATTCTCTCAGACTATAGTTGGTTATATATCGATGTTAGCAAAAGCATCGCACCAGCAACTTCCCCAAAGCTCCAGTTCACTCGACGCCTATAATCGAATTATTGAATATATTGTTGCCTGGGAGAAAAGGGAGAGAGAGAGAGAAATAATAACATGAGCCGCTCATAGTGTCATATCGAGGAGGCAACCACAGAATTATACCAGTCACATGCACTCACGTTTACACCGAACGGGACATATATCGCTCTTTTGAAAGAATAATAGGAAGAAAAGGAAAGGCGATACCAAAAAGGTCGGTATGTGTATAACTTTCGCCCTTTCTGTACGGCGATTTGTACGAAATACTATAGAGAACCGACGTCACACCGGTGTCAATAGTATTAGTACGAGAATGAACTCCCCGCGGTGTACTTAATCGAAACGTCTGCCGCAGACTTCCGTTCTATCGTTTCGATTCTTCGATTGCACGAGAAACTCCGTATTATTAAGATTGAAATGAATTAACGTGCTTGAGGATTAACCACACTAGATTATGATACTTACGTTTTGCTTCCTCATAGAGTAAGATTCGTCATGATGATTTTTGCTTCTTCATAGAGGAAGATTTGGTTATACATTGAGAGAAAAGCATATCGTTGATTTAAGGTAGTTCTGTTGTGAAGGCAATCCAAACTCATATGCATGAATTTTTGACATGTTGTAATTTAGCTATTCAATTTTACTTGCACTAAATCTTGAAGGCTTTTACCGAGTATTTGAATGAACAATTAAAACTTGAAACTCGGTCTTTTTACACGGCGCTCACGGGAGGACTGGAAAAATTGATCTTTAAATCGAAAATTAACATACTTAGATCAAAGATAGAGAAAAAATAAAAAGTACTACGGATTCGCAAATCATTCAGGAATTGATGCATCATGAAAAAAGGTGAAGTCTCCGGAATAATGTTTAAATGAACCAAGATCAAAATGCACGATACCGGGCCAAATCACGTTTCCTAACCTAATTATCGTAAAAATGAAGTCAAATCCGCACTAAACATATCAACTATTTACAAATAATCGTTTTAATCTGATTACGACAATTTCGAAGGATTCTCGATTATTTTTGATATTATTATTGAGGTAGTCAAAGTAATGCGTATGATTATTTTTTAATGTCATATAGACTCTAAGATTTATGACTCCGGCGTACCGACAGAACTACCTTAACGATTTCACATGATAAAAGGAATATAGGAAGCCTTGCAATGTTTTATGGTTGAAGCGATTATAATATAGTTCAATAAACGATACTTGCAAGGTTATTGGAAAGAAACGTTGAAATCGTATGTGCAACAAAACGGCATATTTGAAACTATTATCATTTTGATGATTGCTACTGTTATTATTTTAGCTATAACCATAAAATAGAGACGATCCTCCTGGGAATTATAGTTTATAATTAGATTATCGTTGGACTAACTATATTTTTTCCTCAGTGTATGAAAACAATTTTTTTTTTTGGGATTTTCATGTAAAGAGCCTTGGTTCAAAACATCGAGAAAAGTGGTCTAGAAAAAATGTCCAGAAAGTGGAGATGAAATTTGGAACACAAGTGAAGCACTATCTCCTCTTTGATTCTTGCAGTTTTTGACAAATTGCATACACAAATTTTGCTTTTATGAGTTTTTTAATTTAAAAAAAAAGGCCCGGCGGCTCTAATTTTCGAAAAGTTTAGTCTATTTTGCTAAATACCTCTTCATCAGAGCAGGTGCGCTCAATGTTGTTTGGTATTAAATTTGGATGGAATCGGTAAGGTGGTTCAGATTTTATGGAATTTTGAATTTTTAATAAAATTTACGTTATCGCTCTAACTTTTGGAAAACCCAAATTTTGTTTGTAAATGAAACAATATTCGGTCATGATAGATATATAATTTAGTGACGAAAATTAAAAAAAAAAAACAGAACAGAAACATTCTAATAACCAAATAACGAAATTACAACATGTTTTTTTATCTGTTTAAAACAAGGATGCAAAGAAGAACCTTGCTTTCTCATTATTTTTCTCTTTTTTCAAAGTTTCTTCTATGAGGAAATCAAAATTAAGACAAGGACATTTTAAGATAAGGAGCAATGTGCATCTACTTTGCACCTTTTTTTAAGGTAGATCTTACTAACCTGGATTGTTAGATACATTACTGAATTTTTTATATACTGCTAATAATCCATAAAGATTAGTTGTAAAAATCCAAGCACCGGCTACTTATGGCAAATAAATAAATTCACGTTGAAAGCATCGACATCGCCGCGTGAATATAAAGAAATATGAGGAAAAGATAACACATTTAAAAAATGCAAAGACATCTCCTAAGATGGCGCTTAAATAAGGAAGTCAACTTCACATTTCCTTCCAGTGACATGTATACAAAAAACAAAAATACATTATTAGTGATGGAAAACATTCGGATGGAAACGTATGAAAACCGAATTTTAAATAAACAATGACTGACTATTATAAAGGAATAAAATCAATCTTCCACAATAATTGTGAACAGTTTAAAGTATTTTAAATAATGTTTAGCCTAAGTATTTTAAATATTGTAAATCTGATTGAAAATCATAGTTTAGTTTGTGAGATATATCGATTTAAAGTTTCGCTGCCGAAATTCCAGAGTAAGCCACTAGTAGCTCGCGCCATTTTTTTTTCTTCTAAGTTCTTGGCGTCGAGACGTTACCGCGTCGGTTGATACCTTTTTATTCGAGTTTCTGTACGTTGCTGTTGTTTTCTGGTATTTATCTTTGTTGAAATCGATCATTACGATTATGTACCTCAGTGCATATGATACTTATCTCTACTACTTGAGCGTTAAATTAAGTATGGCTTTATTTAATGCAAACAATGCAGCAGTTTCGTAAAAGAATTGCAAAACGGTTGATTTGTAACGCCGGTCACGCTGTTTAAATGGCATGAGCAATATTTACTTAGACACTTGTAATGTGTTCAGCTGATTGCACCGGTGAACACACCATGTAAACTGAAGTATTCACCCCACACGTTTCAGTCACATACTACGTATATGGCAATACAAAAAAAAATACTACAAATCAAACGCATTTTCCTACAAAAATCCAAAATCCAATTTTAAAGTTTAAAAAATGCAAGTCACTAAACCAAATATCTCCGTTTAGCAAATTGATGTTTCATCGCGATAAAAGTCGAATCTGTTAGAAATCATAAATTTTCTCTAATTTTAACGCACTCGAGTACGATAAAGAAAATGTAATACGAAGAGTGCGTTGAGGGTTGGAATTTTCCTCCCTCGCTCGTTAGCTCGTCATCTCGATATCGAAGTACTATGGCAATCGTTTGCGCGTAATATTCTAACATTATTCCGACACTATACAACAGAAATATATATATATACATCAAAAATATATATATATATAATGCGGTGTGACTATCTCGAGTGTCTGATTGGCGAACGAGCGAGAGTGGCGGACAAACGGACTTAATTTCGGGGAACTTTGGGGCTCGCGAAGGTGCGGCCAGAATTCAGTGGCCGCGTGAGGCTCGGGCGGTAATATGTGGACGTCGAAGCGACCGAGGGAGTTTTGGGGGTGCGAAAATTATACTCTGCCTAGGCAAAGAGCAAGAGAGAGTGAGCGAGATAGAACGATTATATATATATAAAGGCGAGCGGGCTTTTGGGAGAACCCACGCGTTAGTATATAGAGTATAGTATAGTATAGTAGCGTAGGATCGATAAGCGAGCGAACGGCAAGGAGTCTGTTTGCCGCGCTCTCCTCTCTTTCGCTCTCTCGCGCTGTTTTCTCACTCGGCTCTTCTTTGCCTCTAGTGAAATTATACCACGAATTGGTATTAGATTATTATTTGATTATAAGCTCGCTGGTAACGTGAGGAGAGCGGATGAAGGAAATCGGGAGAGTTCGCCTTAGTTCCAAGAATATCCCGGGGGTATTAAATCCTAAAAGGATTACAGTTGCCATATAGGAATGCATATACACTGACGCACACAGAGAAAATGAGAGGCACAACTAAATAACGGAATAGCGGTTGAAAATGTTGGTTCGCGAGTGTCAAACGCAAATGATGACACTCGTGCTATTTCTCACAATTACAAGACCCGTAATTTTGCCATTAGTGCTGTCAAGTAATGTATATTAATCTGTCAGATGAGAACAAAAGAGATGGGAGGCAACAAAGTAACAGAGTTCTCGTTGATGGTGCTAAGTTCACTCGTGGTTGTTGAACACAAATCCTGACATTTGTGCCATTTCTAATACCTACAATCACCGTAATCTTATCATTAGCGCTGTTAGGAGATGTTCAATGATCTATCAGTTGGGAACACAAGCGATGATAGGTATAACAAAGTAACAGAATAATCATTGATGGTGTTAGGTCCACTCGCGGTTGTCAAACTCATATTTTGACGCTTACACCCTTTCTAATACCTACGAGCCTCGCAATCTTGTCATGAATGTTGTGAAGAGAAGTACATTGATTTATCAGTTGGGAACAAAAGCGATGATAGGTATAACAAAATAACAGAATACCCGTTGATGGTGTTAGGACCATTCGCGATTGTCAAACTCATATTCTGACACTTGCGTCCTTTCTAACACCTACGAGCGTCGTAATCTTGCCATGAATGTTTCCAAGAGATGTACATTGATCTATCAGTTAGAAACAAAAGCGACGATAGGCATAACAAAGTAACAGAGTTACCGTTGACAGTGCTAAATTCAATCGTGGTTGTTAAAGCCAAATCCTGACACTTGTGCCACTTCTAATACCTACAAGCACCGTAATCTTATGATTAGAGCTGTCAGGAGATGTACATTGATCTATCAGTTGGGAACAAAAACGATGATAGGTACAACAAAATGACAGAATACCCGTTGATGATGTTAGGTCCACTTGCGATTGTCAAACTCATATCTTGACACTTGCGCCCTTTCTAACACCTACGAGCATTGCAATCTTGCCATGAATCTTGTTCACATTTATGGAAACAAAAGCGTTGATAGGCACAACAAAGTAAAAGAGTTCCCGTAGACAGTGTTAGGTTCACTCGCGGTTGTCAAACACGAATCACGATACTTGTGCTATTTCTAACACCTACAATCATCGTAATCTTATCATTAGAGCTGTCAGGAGATGCACATTGATCTATCAGTTGGAAACAAAAGCGATGATGGGCACAACAAAGTAAAAAAGTTCCTGTCGACAGTGTTAGATCCTCTAACGGTTCTCAAACACGAATTTTGACACTTGTGCTATTTCTAACACCTACGATCTCCACAATCTGCCCATTAGTGCTATTAGGAGATGAACATTGATCAATCAGTTGGGAACAAGATAGAAGCAACGCATAACAAAGTAACAGAGATCCTCCGAAAGTCTTAGTTTCACTAGCACCTATCTTTTGCCATTTCTATAAGTTTCGAACCTCGTAATTTCGCTATTAGAACTGTCAAGATACATACGTTGATCGATCAGTTGAGAACACAGGTGATGACAATCATCACAAAGTTGTCTAACACAAATCTTAATTCTCATTCCTTTACGAACACCACCAAATTTTGTAATCATGCTATTAGAACTAGAAGAAGACACGTACTTAAATCTATCAGTTGGGAATGAAAGAAATGAAAGGTCTAACAAAGTAACAGCTTTCCCCCTGAAAGTTCCAGTCTCACACGTGATTGTCAAACATAAATCTTGAATTTTATGCCATTTCTAATACCTCCGAGCCTCGTACTCTTGTCATTAGTGCTGTCAAGATACGTGCAATGATCCTTCAGTTGTGAACAAAGAAGATTAGACGCATAACAAAGCAACAGTTTCTTGTGGTTGTCAAACACAAATCACGATTCTTCTGCCTCAACACCAACAATCTTAACCTTGTAATCTTGTCATTAGAGCTGTCAGAAGACGTACATTGATCAATCAGTTGAGGTATCGTATGTATGAATAATTGATAATAAACCAAGTTGGAGCTCAGTGACTCGAGGAATCCAACGCTCGTCCACCGAGGTCAATTCGTAGTACCTTTCTGCTTCGTCGTCGCCTTTTGAAGGTCTCCTCTATGACTTGGTAGGGTCTTAACCTTTATCCCATTAGCGAAGAATTTTGACACGAGTGTATGCCACGAAGGGTAGAACGAGAAATAAGGCGAAGGTTTTTTGAAGGATGCCAGAATAAGGAAGAGACGAGATTGACTTCGAGTAGCATGCTTGCAGCATAGTGGAGACTGTCGAGTCATTCACCGAGGGTTTTACACTCTCCTCTGTGTCTCTCTTATTCTCAAGACAGTGGAGCACAGCTCTAGTCGACTCTCAGACAGCCCCGCGACTTGGCTCACTCAGCTCCTTCGTGGAGCCTCCGTTCCTCTCGTCACAAGCTAGAATCGCCTTCTTTTCTCTACCATTTTTTTCCTTTCTCTCTCACGAGGTCTTTCTCTCAACAATGGTCGCGCATCTTGCGTGTATATCGCCAGGACCTCTTCCTGACAACAAGGCCCCATTGTCGGGCCTGCGATGGTTTGCCCAGCCCCCCACCAAACCTCCTCGAATCGTCGTCGCCTCTACCAACATCCAAGTATACATTACATTTCGTGCGTGAGCTCTGGCGCCATTGAGAATTTTTGTAATTCGACTCACAGGTAAGTTCAACAAATCCCCGACGTTTTTTTCTTTGTTTTTTTCTTCTTGTCTTTCTTACGACTCAATTGTCAGTAGGACGTTTTATCTGAATTATTAAAATAAGTAATAAATAAAAAATTATAATAAGCGTTTACTTATATTTAAGTTTGTGTTGAGGTTATTTTCAATAATACTCCATAGTTTTTCTTGAATATAACTTTACTGACTATTCATCTAGATATTTTGATAAGATTATCCACTTAGCATTTGTAGACGTTAAGGTCTAGGCCGATGTTAAGGAATTCTGTAAAATATTAAGAAGGTTAATTTGGAGAGTTTTTTTAAGAAAAAAAATAAGCCATTCTGTAATTGAGATAGAATTACGGAGTATCATTGGAACTTAATGATAATCAGTTTATAAATCATCAGCCACTATTGGCTCGCGTACTCGCGATTGGTTGCACTGTTAAAAATATTTAGTATAAATTTCCATTGTGGGTAAAGAAAGTTTTTTCACAGACACTGTGATATCAAGTTTGATGTAAAATTATGTAAAATAAATCCTATGAAAAATAGGAAATTTAATATAAGAATTTATAATATTAATTAACTCCTGTAGCAGAATTGACACGTAGGATCAGTACTTGGATCAATTCCTCCATGGTTCGATTCCTAACACAGCGGTCAGCGAGTTTTTTTTGTAATATTAAGAGAATTATAAACTCAAGGATCAAAATAATAAAACACGACAAACTTACTTAATTTTTTTGTAAATCCATAACTACTAATTTTTCTGTGGATTAAAGGCTTAAGCTTCGATAAAAATTGCGTTCCATTACTGTTATTTAATGAAAACAATTTAGAAAAACGCTTCTAAAAATATGCCACTGGTTTCCCTAGTTTAAATCACTCCAATGCCATAAATCGCCATTTTGTTGCGGTACCTAATGTAGTTTCGAAATAATATGTAAATTAACTATAATCTGACGACATTAATTTACCAATTAAATAATAAATAATAAAAATTAATAATTAAATAATAAATAAATGATAAATTAATATCGTGAGTTTATAGTTAGTTTCCATATTGTTTCGAAATCAAAGTATTTAATTTATAGCTAATCTAACTAGCTATTTAGCTATCAATCGGAAAATCGGAATGACTATTTTATTTCTAACAAGATAACCTTATTTTCACTTATATTTTGATCCGGAAATCTTTAAGTTGCTTAAAGTAAATCGTTGAAATCTGTAACGAAAAAATTTGGCGCTTAATTTTTGTGGAAAATTCAAATTACCCTTTCGGCGAAATGATAGTTGAATATTTACCGTCGGAAGAAAGTGAGAATCTGACGTGTTTGCGGAACGGATTATTATACTATTGCGTACCTATAGACGGTAATCTGTTGGAAGGGGTTGTGAAAGGGATTGAAGAAGGGAGGAGAGTGCTGCGGTGAGGCGAGAGAAGCCAGGACTTCGGAGCGCCGGTACCAGCAGACTCGAACAAAATGGCCGATCATCCCACCCGAGGCAATTCAGCGACTCCTCGAGCAACCCCCGCAAACATATACCTTGTAGCGCGTCTCCACAACACAATATTCACCCTGTTTCTTTTATATCTATTTATTACAAAATTATGATTCTGCGAAATTGCAACATTTCTACTATTTTTACTGTTGTTAAATATTGCACAATATAAATTCAATGTTTTTGTTGGCTAGGAGAAAGCGAAAATATGTATTTCATGAGACTTTTTGTCGGCGGCCATATTTACTCGCTCGACAATTCTTTAACGATTTTTTATAGGCTGTTTATTATTTACAATTTGTAATTCGAAATTTAACAATTCGATAAACAATTAAGAAAGATAATTATCGATTGAAAGAAAGGAATTTTTGATTGACCTAATAATTAATGATATTCAAAATATATTCGTAGATTTACGTTCTGAAATTTGAGCAAAAGAAATTTTAGACTTGGGAGTCTCTAATTTTATTTTTCAGATACAAATTTGTATTATTTTTATCTGTTAATAAATGTCTACGGCTTTTTTATGAGATTTTCAAATTTATTGATTAAGGCAAAAGAAAAGGAAATTTTTCGAAAATTATCTCGCACTATGAATAATTGTAATTGCACCTGCATTTATAAAGAATTATTTTGAAAAGTAGCCGACATTCTGCAAAATTTAGATCGAACGCGTTCTGTTTTTTTTTTTAACTCGAAAAAATATAAGATCTTAATTTGTGTACACAATTTTTCAAAAATTACAATAAGCAAAAAACGATTGCCTCTTCACTTGTACGGCAAATCTTAACTCGATGGCTAAAAAAATTCTTCAACTACAGGCGGTCGAATTTTTTAAACCGTACACACACCAGAGTTGTAAATCCCCATTAATTCATGAGATATACACCGAGAGAAAAAGTTTCATTGATTCACAGAAATCTTTGCCAATGAAATGAAATACTTGAATTTCAATACTATCTTTTCTTTGGATGATCTCAAACTCAATGAAAAGTAGTGACATTGATTCGAAGAAACATTTTTTTAAACCAATTAACCTTTTTCATTGATTTCAAAGATATTGTCTCTGATTCAATGAAACCTTCTTTTTACCAGCTCAAAATTTCGAAACCCATTTTTTCCTGAAGTACGCGGCAGATAAAGCTCAAATTTTGTGAGTTTGTAAGGAAGTACGGCAGAAATAGGATAAGCTTCTGGCTCCTCGAAACTCGAAGCCGTTCGTTCGGGAGAACCGGAAAACAAAAAAGTGAGGTTAGGTGCGAGAGAGAGATCAATGAAAACGTTTCTTTGAACGAATAAAAACGTTTCTTTAAAACAATGAAACTGTTTCTTTATTATATGCTCACTAAGTAAATCTTTATTTACAGGCAATAAAATGTTCTCATTGAAATCAAAGAAATATTTCGTTGAAATCAATGAAAAAAAAATCAATCCACCCATTTCTTTGGCGTCAATAAAATCTTTTCTCTCGGTGTAGTTTACAGTACAATTTGTTTTGTAATTATGATTTCATAATAATAATATGTAGTGATTATAAAATAGAGTGTAAACATTTGAATAGCTGAAAAAAAAACTAATTTTCGTTTTGATATTGCAAGAAACAGTGGAAAAAAATGGAAGAAGTAAGTAATGCATTACTTATTTTTTTCCATATTTTCAAAAGGATTACCGTGAATTTTTATTGAAAAATAATAATTTTTGCAGCCATTTCAAAGTTTAAATATATATATATAAAATTTTAAAAAAGCTTTTTCATAAAAAAAGCTTACTCAGTGAGAAAGCAAACCTGATTGAGATATTATAAACAATCACATTGATCCCCAATAGATTATCAAATACACAAAGCTGAAAAAGAATATTAATTTGTGTGGTAGAATTTATCCAAATTCACGGAAATATAAATTTTCATGGAAAAGTTCACCATTATATGCTCGCTGCATAAATCCAGTAACGCTTTGTACAACAAATTACGTTCGTCTCTCATAAAAAATAAAAAACCAAAAATATTTCATGTTATTGAGCAATCAGAATTGTTTGTGGGTTTATCGGAAGTGCAGAAATTCTATATGGTGCTTCATTAAATCGTTACATTTCACAAAGAGCTCCATGCAATTTTTAGTTTATACATTTTTATGATAAAATTTACCGAAATCCACATATTTGCGTGTTTTTTGCGGGGAATATAATGTTGATTAAAAAAAAAATTCACCACGATTTTTCCATGAACCGGAATTTAACAAAATTACAAAGTACAACCTTGTACTTTGCTTCCACGATAGTTTTCACTTTCTTAATTATTTAATTATTATAAATTAGACATTTGAAGCTTAATGATGAAGCAATATACAAAGTTCTAACTTGCAGCCTTGTTTTGAATAAATTTACAAATTTCATTTCCAAATAATTACAAAAAAATCTATCGCATTTGTTATTAGCGTGACTCGAGTTATTTTTCTGTACATTAATTGCTCTACATTTTTCTATTCGTTAAGAAGAATCTTTTTAATGCAGATTCACTTTCCTTTTTATTAGTTTCCATTCGAAAAATGGATACAAACAATTTTTTAAATCTTGGTACTCAATCGATCTGACTGCACCATCGATGCACTAAGAAAAAGACTTAGTTGGGCTTACTAAGATCTTGGTTAAAAATCTTACCAAGAAAAATTTATTAGGCGCAACAAAATTATTGGTTAGGCGTACTAAATACTTGATCGTCTTACACCGAGAGAAAAAGTTTCATTGATTCACGGAAATCTTTGCCAATGAAATGAAATACTTGAATTTTAATACTATCTTTTCTTTGAATGATGTCAAACTTAATGAAAAGTAGTGACATTGATTCGAAGAAACATTTCTTTAAACCAATGAAACTTTTTCATTGATTGTAAAGATATCGTCTCTGATTCAATGAAACCTTCTTACCAGCTCAAAATTTCGAAATCTATTTTTTCCTAAAGTACTTGGCAGATAAAGCTCAAATTTTGTTAGTATGTAAGGAAGTACGGCAGAAATAGGCTAAGCTTCTGGCTCCTCGAAACTCGAAGCCGTTCGTTCGGGAGAATCGGAAAACAAAAAAGTAAGGTTAGGTGCGAGAGACAGATCAATGAAAACGTTTCTTTGAACCAATGAAAACGTCTCTTTAAAACAATGAAACTGTTTCTTTATTATATGCGCACTAATTAAATCTTTATTTATAGGCAATAAAATGTTCTCTTTGAAATCCAAATGCACTATTTCATTGAAATCAAAGAAATATTTCGTTGAAATCAATGAAAACAAAATCAATCCACCCATTTCTTTGGTATCAATGAAATCTTTTCTCTCGGTGTACCAAATTCTTCGTTATATTAGCCAATAACTTGTTTGTGCCTACCTAATATTCTTGGTACCATTTTAAACCATATTTTTGTCAGTTCAAATCAAGCCTTTTTCTCAGTGTGTCTCAAAAATAGTGATTTAAACCGGAAATGAAAAAAATAAATAAAAATTACATTTTAAATTACTCATAAATCAATAACAAACAAACCAGTGATCCAAAAAATCAGAAACTTAACAGGTTAACTCTGCAAACAAGTCGAGCTAACACAATGAAAAAATATTAGTTCCAAAATAAAATTTAGATATATTTAAAAATTTATTTAATTTAAAATGACTGTTGCAATTTTCTTTTTTTTTTTTTGGAAAATGATACTTTAAAAAATTTAGCTAACCGATTCTATGTGAAGAGGTTCATATGGAGGACACACACTTTTGCTTAATAAAAGAATTTTAAAAAATTAATTCGAGACAACCATCTTTAAAAAAAAACCCCCACTTGAAAAATCGAGATACTGCGAGTATCTTGGAGTCTTGTGCCATCATCTGAATTATTCGTACGTTTCCACCTATATAAGAATCGTTTCTCCTTTCTGCGTTTGCTGGAAACGGCAGTAACTTGGACGATAACGGTATTGGACCAGCAACAACGATCGGGTAGTGAAGGCAAAGGCGAACAGAGTGGTTATAGGGTTGGAAGGAGGTAGAGGGTTGTAATCTTGGAAGAAAGGAGCGTGTAACGAGAAGACGTTTACACTGGCGAGCGTGAGGCGAACGTCTAGAGAACGTAGCAGCTTGGACCTCGTTTCCTTCCGCTGCTTCTTCTTCCTCTTCTTCTTCTTCTTCTTCTTTGACCCCCGCTTTTCTGGAAAGCTTGCAAAGTCCGTTTTGTCGGAAAGGCGAGTCCAAGAGGAGGGAGAAGTGGGCAAAGGAAGGAGATGGACGCGGGGAGCAAGACGAAGAAAGCTAAGAAAGGGTAATGGGGTGGAAACGGCTCAAATGACCCGCGAATTCAGGCGCCCAGACTCGCCTCGACGTCTTCGCCGTTGTTTTCTCCCTCTGACGATTTTCTCTCTTTCACTTGCCCACATGTTTATGTTTAGTAGGCTCCGTTCACTAAAACCTCTCTCGAGTCATCGTACCCATGATAGTCCTGAAAATTATTCCCGCTGTTATTATTACCATTTTACACGAGAGATTTATGGTAATTTTAACGACGGTACTGCCATTACTTGCGGTATACGTGCCGGGTACTAATGAAGCCACAAAATTTTCGAGACACTTATAAATTAATAATCACACGAGTTTTCAGCGCTGTTTGAATAATTTCAAAGCAAATTTGAGAAATTCACTGTGGCCCTACACCGAGAGAAAAGATTTTATTGACGCCAAAGAAATGGGTGGAATGAGTTTTTTTTCATTGATTTCAACGAAATATTTCTTTGATTTCAATGAAGTAGTGCATTTGAATTCCAAAGAGAACATTTAATTGCCTGTAAATAAAGATTTACTTAGTGAGCATATAATAAGGAAAGAGTTTCATTGTTTTACACGGAAAGAAAGGCTTGGTTGAAACAACCAAGTTCTATAGTTATATATGCGCCAGACAATTAATTGGTTAGGCTACGAATTTCTTGGTTAGACTAACCAAGTGACTTAGTAAGCTAACCAAGTGACTTGGTTAGACCAACCAAGTGACTTGGTTAGACCAACCAAGAAATTGGTAGCCTAAAAAATTACTTAGTTGGTCTAACCAATTAATTGTCTGGCGCATATATAACCATAGCACTTGGTAGTTCCAACCAAGCCTTTTTTCCGTGTAAAGAGACGTTTTCATTGGTTCATAGAAACGTTTTCATTGATCTCTCTCACACACCTAACCTCACTTTTTTGTTTTCCGGTTGTCCCGAACGAACGGCTTCGAGTTTGGAGGAGCCAGAAGCATAGCCTATTTCTGCCGTACTTCCTTACATACTCACAAAATTTGAGCTTTATCTGCCGCGTACTTCAGGAAAAAATTGGTTTCGAAATTTTCAGCTGGTAAGAAGAAGGTTTCATTGAATCAGGGACGATATCTTTGAAATCAATGAAAAAGGTTAATTGATTTAAAGAAATGTTTCTTCGAATCAATGTCACTACTTTTCATTGAGTTTGAGATCATTCAAAGAAAATATAGTATTGTAAAATTTAAGTATTTCATTTCATTGGCAAAGATTTCCGTGAATCAATGAAACTTTTTCTCTCGGTGTAGTAAAAATACGTTGAATTGTCAGTGACTGTTGGAAATTCTATTCAACTGGCGCTTGAGGAAGGAAACTGTTTGAGATGACAGGTTGAAGCACCGGCTCTAAAAAAAACCTTCGCACATCACTGGAACGAGAGACTCTTGCTCTAAAGCCATACGTAAACATCTCTCGGCCACTTTTCGGAAAATTAGCCGCAAGGCCTGAACGACCGCGCGAGGTAAATAAATATTATCGTATTTGAGGATCGTTAAAGGATTATCCATAGCAGGTACTTCACTAATTCAGACTTCGGTGACTGGGGAAAAATGAAAAGGAAATTAATATAAGGCGTGAATAAGAAATTCCAACCTTTGAGGTTGATGGACATTTTTGTCATACGCATCTATTTGCAGAATATCGTTTTTTTAAATCCCGTACCAATGACTTTTTATAAATGAAAAAAGAAATGTTACCGGAATTGTATAAATATTGTTTAATTAAATAGAAAGCGTGTTTTTTGAAAATTCAATATACTTTTATAATTCCAAGCTGAAGTATTTCAAACATGATTCTTTAAACCTTTTAAATATACAAGTACATTCATTTAACACAGAGTTGTAAATGCCTAATACTTATAGAAATAATGATGATGATACGATCAGCTCTATAATTATGATTTTATAATAATAACATGTAGCGATTGTAATACGATGATTAAACTTTGGAATGGCTTCAAAAATTATTATTTTTCAATAAAAATTCACGGTAATCCTTTTAAAAAAATGGAAAAAAAAGTAATGCATTAATAAAGTAATGCATTACTTATTTCTTCCATTTTTTCCACTATTTCTTGCAATATTAAAGCGAAAATTAGTATTTGTTTCAGCTATTAAAATGTTTACACTTCATTTTATAATCACTACATATTATTATTATGAAATCATAATTACAAAACAAATTGTACTGTAAACTATATCTCATGAATTAATGGGGATTTATAACTCTGGTTTGACATAATGTTTTTATATTAAATTCAATACAATTGTCAGTCCATAAAAAATTTCTAAGTACATTCTGGAGAACATTCATCGTATGATTTGTTTATTAGATATTATTTGTAAAAACGAGCTGCAGTAGTGGAAAAAAAATTGAATGAAAATATACTTATTTTTCGAGTTTTTATGAAAAAATTTTATATTAATTATAGCATAATCAAATATAACACTACATATATATTTTCAATTGTTCTGCTCTTACAGAAAAAAAACTATTGGAGTCACCAATATATTATTGAGACCAAATAATTAATATAATAATTTTTAATATTGATCCACTACATATTTTCAATTGTTCTGCTCTTACAAAAAAAACTATTGAAGACACAAAAATATTATTGAGACGAAATAATGAATATAATAATTTTTAATATTGATTCACTATATATTTTAAATTGTTCTGCTCTTACAGAAAAAAGAAACTACTGGAATCGCCAAGATATTATTGATACCAGATAAATACTATTAATTTTTTATATTGAGAATATTAAATGTTAAATGTTAATTGAAGAAAGAAAACTATTGAAGACACAAAAATATTATCGAGACCAAATAATTCATATAATAATTTTTAATATTGATCCACTACATATTATCAATTGTTCTGCTCTTACAAAAAAAACTATTGAAGACACAAAAATATTATTGAGACCAAATAATTAATATAACAATTTTTAATATTGATCCACTACATATTTCCAATTGTTCTATTCTTACAAAAAAAAACTACTGGAATCAACAAAATATTATTGAGACCAGATAATTACTATTAATTTTTTATATTGAGAATATTAAATGTTAAATGTTAATTGAAGAAAGAAAACTATTGAAGACACAAAAATATTATCGAGACCAAATAATTAATATAATAATTTTTAATATTGATTCACTATATATTTTAAATTCTTCTGCTCTTACAGAAAAAAAACTACTGGAATCGCCAAAATATTATTGAGACCAAATAATTAATATAATAATTTTTAATATTGATTCACTATATATTTTAAATTCTTCTGCTCTTACAGAAAAAAAACTACTGGAGTCACCAAAATATTATTGAGACCAGATAATTACTATTAATTTTTTATATTGAGAATATTATATGTTAAATGTTAATATTAATGATAAAAAATTATTAGTAACTATATTTAGTCTCAGTTGTATATTGGTGACTCCAATTTTTTTTTTTTCTGTGAGGCTGGTAATAGCCTATGATCGATGTCTCTACCCATAATTCGTCGCCGCTGGCCGACAACGTGATTTGGCATAAATAGATTAACCGCGCGTGATCCTCGTCATCTCTTTATTATCTCCTTTGGTAATATCTCTCTTTCTCTTTCTCGCCAGTCACAGACGACGACGAGCCTCTCGTTATTGATTTTATCTCTTGCGGATGTTACTATACTATACGTATACGAGAAATTCTGCTGTCGCAGTTTATCTCTGTGTGCGTAAGTACTGTATAACAGCGAACACATAAACACACGGGGTTCAGTGAGAGAATAGACGAGCAGCTTCTGGCTGCGTATATGTGACGAGCAAAAGACAGAGAGAAAGTGAGATAGAGAGAGAGAAAGAGCAAAGAGGGGTTACAAAGCTAGAACGCATTAAATACTCGAGAGCTTCTGTGTCCTCGGACGAACATTACCAGAGAGGCATAACACAGCGTGCGGGAGCGAAAAAGGAAGACATAGAGTCTCTAAAATTGATTGCGTCTAGAACTCGACGGATCCACCACTTTTTTTTTTTATTTTATTTTTATGTTCAATTCATTGTTAGCTGTCTGTTCGTCTTTTTTTTTTCCTCGACTTTTAGCTTTCTGCAAGGCAGCTTTGTGTAGCGAGTGACAAACGTCAAAGGAAAACGAAAAAGTGCTCAATATTTGTGCACATACATATATATATATATATATATAATTTTTTTTTTGCTTGCTCATAGAGGGAGCTTTGCGTGAGGATTTTTTTGTTGAGTTTTTCATGTGAGGACACTCAAAATGGTCTAAATCAGCGAGAAAATGGGTTTAGAAAAAATGGATGGTTTTTATGGGATTTTGAATTTAAAAAAAATGTACGCTCAAATACTCGTGAATTCTTGACAAATCAATTGAAATTTTCTACAGATGAAAAATAATATTCAGCGTTGCTACGTACCAAATTTGGTGATGATCGGTAAAGCGGTTCAAATTTTACGGAATATTGAATTTTTCAAAAACTGTAAGGGTAACGAAAAAAAAATTGAAGATTGACAAAAAAAATGATGCTTTCTAAATTATGCTCAAATTTATTTTCTAATATTTACATACATATATATTTATATATATTTTTTTTTGCTTCCTCATAGAGGGCTTTGCGTGAGGATTTTTTTTTTGAGTTTTTCATGTGAGGACACTCAAAATGGTCTAAATCAGCGAGAAAATGGGTTTAGAAAAAATGGATGGTTTTTATGGGATTTTGAATTAAAAAAAAATATACGCTCAAATTCTCGTCAATTCTTGACAAATCAATTGAAATTTTCTACAGATGAAAAATAATATTCAACGTTGCTACGTACCAAATTTGGTGACGATCGGTAAAGTGGTTCAAATTTTACGGAATATTGAATTTTTCAAAAACTGTAGGGGTAAAGAAAAAAAATTTGAAGATTGACAGAAAAAATGCTGCTGTCTAAATTATGCTCAAATTTATTTTCTAATATTTTTACCTTGAAATGATAAATTATTTTGATGTTGAACAAAATTTTTATAAGGGATTGAAAATAATCCCAGGTTTACTTACAGAATTTGTAAATGTAACAAATTTAAATTTATTATAAAAATGTCTTTATTTTAGGAAAGTATTTTTTAGAATAGCGATTCATTTTTTTTCATTCCAATTTTTGTAACTTTGTGTGCCGAGTGACAATCATGAACGGAAAACGTATAAATTCTCAATATTAGTGATCAGCATTTAAAAAAAAATTCAAGTTCAAAACAAATATGCTGCCTACAAAATCCAACTTGAAATAAAAAATGATCATGATATTTAACAGAATTTTAACAAGTAATTCAAACTGATTCATATATAAACTTAAACGGTTTATAATACTAAATTTTTAGTTCCTTATACGAAAGAAAAGGAGTCATTTTTTAAAATAAAGAAAATAAAAAAAATTATTGAATTAACAGCCTAATCGAATTTATATAACACAAATAAATTATATTTGAATCGAACAAAATTGTGTTTAGTCCAAATCAACTTTATACACCGATTATTTCACGTTTTTATAAAATGCTCTCCGTGTGTCAGAAAAAAAACCGTCAATTTTTATTTTCTTAAAAGAAAAAAAAATATTCCATTCCCGAAAAAAATTTCACTTGTACCCGATCAAAAAAACGTAGCTAATATTGTATTCTCAAAAGCTGCTCTCGTTATGGCTCTATCAAGTAAATAAATAAATTATAAATTATATTTCATTCGAACAAAATTGTGTTAAATTCAAATCAACTTTATACACCGAGAGAAAAGATTTCATTGACGCCAAAGAAATGGGTGGATTGATTTTTTTTCATTGATTTCAATGAAATAGTGCATTTGAATTTCAAAGAGAACATTTCATTGCCTGTAAATAAAGATTTACTTAGTGAGCATATAATAAAGAAGCAGTTTCATTGTTTTAAAGAGACGTTTTCATTGGTTCGAAGAAACGTTTTCATTGATCTCTCTCTCGCACCTAACCTCACTTTTTTGTTTTTCGGTTCTCTCGAACGAACGGCTTTGAGTTTCGAGGAGCCAGAAGCTTAGCCTATTTCTGTCGTACTTCCTTACATACTCACAAAGTTTGAGCTTTATCTGCCGCGTACTTCAGGAAAAAATAGGTTTCGAAATTTTGAGCTGGTAAGAAGAAGGTTTCATTGAATCAGAGACGATATCTTTGAAATCAATGAAAAAGGTTCATTGTTTTAAAGAAATGTTTCTTCAAATCAATGTCACTACTTTTCATTGAGTTTGAGATCACTCGAAGAAAAGATAGTATTGAAATTCAAGTATTTCATTTCATTGGCAAAGATTTTCGTGAATCAATGAAACTTTTTCTCTCGGTGTATTTGATTCGAACAAAATTGTGTTTAGTCCAAATCAACTTTATACAACGATTATTTCACGTTTTTATAAAATGCTCTCCGTGTGTCAGAAAAAAAAGCGTAAATTTTGATTTTCTTAAAAGAAAAAAAAGTATTCCATTCCCGAAACAAATTTCACTTGTACCCGATCAAACAAACGTAGCTAATATTGTATTCTCAAAAGCTGCACTCGTTGTGGCTCTATCAAGTAAATAAATAAATTATAAATTATAAATTCAAATCAACTTTATACACCGAGAGAAAAGATTTCATTGACGCCTAAGAAATGGGTGAATTGATTTTTTTTCATTGATTTCAACGAAATATTTCTTTGATTTCAATGAAATAATGCATTTGAATTTCAAAGAGAACATTTCATAGCCTGTAAATAAAGATTTACTTAGTGAGCATATAATAAAGGAACAGTTTCATTGTTTTAAAGAGACGTTTTCATTGGTTCGAAGAAACATTTTCATTGATCTCTCTCTCGCACCTAACCTCACTTTTTTGTTTTTCGGTTCTCTCGAACGAACGGTTTTGAGTATCGAGGAGCCAGAAGCTTAGCCTATTTTTGCCGTACTCCCTTACATACTCACAAAGTTTGAGCTTTATCTGGCGCGTACTTCAGGAAAAAATAGGTTTCGAAATTTTGAGCTGGTAAGAAGAAGGTTTCATTGAATCAGAGACGATATCTTTGAAATCAATGAAAAAGGTTCATTGTTTTAAAGAAATGTTTCTTCGAATCAATGTCACTACTTTTCATTGAGTTTGAGATCATTCAAAGAAAAGATAGTATTGAAATTCAAGTATTTCATTTCATTGGCAAAGATTTCCGTGAATCAATGAAACTTTTTCTCTCGGTGTATTTGATTCGAACAAAATTGTGTTTAGTCCAAATCAACTTTATACAGCGATTATTTTACGTTTTTATAAAATGCTCTCCGTGTGTCAGAAAAAAAAGCGTAAATTTTGATTTTCTTAAATGAAAAAAAAGTATTCCATTCCCGAAACAAATTTCACTTGTACCCGATCAAACAAACTTAGCTAATATTGTATTCTCAAAAGCTGCTCTCGTTCTGGTTCTATCAAGTAAATAAATAAATTATAAATTATATTTCATTCGAACAAAATTGTGTTAAATTCAAATCAACTTTATACAGCAATTATTTCACTTTTTAATAAAATGCTCCTCGTGTGTAAGAAAAAAAACCGTAAGTTTTTATTTTCTTAAAAGAAAAAGAAATGTTCCATTCCCGAAACAAATTTCACTTATTATTGAATTACCAGCCTAATCGAATTTATATAACACAAATAAATTATATTTGATTCGAACAAAATTGTGTTTAGTCCAAATCAACTTTATACAGCAATTATTTCACTTTTTTATAAAATGCTCCTCGTGTGTCAGAAAAAAAACCGTCAATTTTTATTTTCTTAAAAGAAAAAGAAATGTTCCATTTCCGAAACAAATTTCACTTAAACCCGATCACACAAACGTACATAGCTAATATTGTATTCTCAAAAGCTGCTCTCGTATTGCGGCTCTATCAAATTAATTTCGAATTATCGGATTAGCATGTGATTTTCGTGAACGAGCGTATAGTAATCCGGTGCGGAATGGTAGGATGGATGACGGGGAGGAAAAGGGGTGGAAGGATGGCCGAGGGTTGGCAACCCCATTGACGCATCGAAATCGAGCAAAAAGAGAAAGACAGAAGGAGAAAGGGACCATAATCGTACAGACTCATGAATTTTTCTCGCCTCGTACACACGAACACACGAAATGATCGCATGATATATATATGTCTCTGTCTCTATGGCCACGCTCGGATGTCTCTCGACTGGCTTTTGACTCTTCGCGCTGTTCTCCTCGTCGCATACGAGGGGTTCGCAAGCTCGTTTACGAGTCTGCACCCCTCTTGCTGGTGCATCATCTATTATTTATATTAATAGGCAACACCCGGAGGTTAAGTCGATGTGCGTGCTAGCAATAAATTTGTCCCTCGTTGTCCGTCATAAGGACATTCCTAATGTCACATTTGCTCCACCGACTATCAATTTAAATAGACCGATCATATTCGTTATATATTTCGGCTGAAATAAATTATCAGCGTATTTGATATTTATATAGATGATTGATTATGTCAATTGCTTTTTTTGTAATACATTTTTTTCGCAGTTTCTGTAATCTTAGAAATGGAAATTGAAAAAAAAATATTAACCTTCATTTTAGGTGGAAGATTTACTGGAAATTGTCAAAAACACTCAAACTAATATACTGACAGATCATGCGGGAAAAGTGCATTTTATTATAGCAATAAAAATTTAATTAACATTTTTGTGTCTGCAGTTTAATTTTCTTTAGTCTGACAAAAGAATGAAATTTTTTTGTTAATTCAGTAAAATCACTAATCTGGTGTGAAAGAGAACACATAAAACTTAGCAATAAATTTATCCCTCGTTTTGTCCGTCATACGGAAATTCCTAATGTCACATTTGCTCCACCGACTATCAATTTAAATAGACCGATCATATTCGTTATATATTTCGACTGAGATAAATTATCAGCGTATTTGATATTTATATAGATGATTGATTATGTCAATTGCTTTTTTTATAATACATTTTTTCAGCAATTTCTATAATCGTGAAAATGTAAATCAGAAGAAAAAATATTAACCTTCATTTTTGGTGGAAGATTTACTCGTAATTGTGAAAATTACTAAAACTAATATACTGACGGATCTGCAGTTTAATTTTCTTTAGTCTGACGAAAGAATGAGATTTTTTTGTTAATTCAGTAAAATCACTAATCTGGTGTGAAAGAGAACACATAAAATTTAGCAATAAATTTGACCCTAATTTTAATTATGTCACATTTGCTCCACCGACTATCAATTTAAATAGACCGATCATATTCGTTATATATTTCGACTGAGATAAATTATCAGCGTTTTTGATATTTCGATAGATAATTGATTATGAATTTCTATAATCGTGGAAATGCAAATTAGAAGAAAAAAATATTAACCTTCATTTTAGGTGGAAGATTAACTGGATATTGTGAAAAAATACTCAAATTAATATACTGACAGTTCATGTGTTAAAAGTGCATTTTATCATAGCAATAAAAATTTAATTACCATTTTTGTGTCTGCAGTTTAATTTTTTTTAGTCTGAAGAAAGATCAAATTTGTTCAGTTTATGAAAATTTTCTTTTTCCTAACATTTTGTTTCATCAAGTTAAACGACAAAATATAGTTTTTCGAAAAAACCGCCACTGTTTATCATTTTTATATACTCACGGAAAAATTCTGTTTGAAATTACGAAATTTTTGAGGACCTATGCAGAATGACAAGGCATTTTTAACATCCTGAATTATTACGTACAGCTTGAATTACGTAGTACTTTTCGAAAAAAAATACCTGCATAGGGTCTCAACAATGTTGTTATTTAACGCAGAATTTTTATGTAAGTATATAAAAAATATAAAAAGTGTCGCTTTGTTGCAAAACGATAGTTTGTTGTTTAACGACATATAAGAAAATTTTAGAAAAACTACAATAACATTTTTTTGTATACATTATATAGCCCTCTGCAAACTGAACCAATTTCATCTTAGACATTTTTCGATACGACTGTTAATTTCCAAGATATTAACGATTAAAATAATATTAACACCGAAAAATTCAAACTTTTACAAAATTTCGTCTGTCGGAAATATTGGTCGTAGAAAACAAATCGTAAACAAAAAAATACGTGTCTCTTCTTTTTCAAATTACTTTTTGATAAAAAATTGTCAAAATTATTGATGGAGGTCAGGGACAGAGCATGAAAAATTCAGCTGAAATGCCACAAATACCGTCCTATTATTAGTCAGCATTAAAATAAGAAAATTTATTTACGTCAACTAAAATCTAGTACGGTTTACTAAACCTTTTTTTCTGGGTGTAACAATGGGTGGGGGTCAAAATAGCGAATGCCTAAAAGAGCAAATTTGAAAATAAGGAACGTCTAAATATAGAATGGCCATCATTATGAAATCCCCTATTTTAGCCGTTCGCTATTTTAACCATTCGCTATTTTGATTGCATTTTAATAAGATGGAGGTCAAAATGGCGAATGATCAAAATAGTGAATGGCTGAAATAGCGAATTTCATAATGATGGCCATTCCAGATTCAGATGTTCCTTATTTTGAAATTCGCTATTTTAACCATTCGTTATTTTGGTCATTCGCCATTTTAACACCCACCCGTAACAATAGCCCTTAAATAATAGCGAAAAAAAGCCTCACGATAAAACATTTTTATACGTTAAATCTATTCTACCCTGTGGATAAAATTCGACAGAATTTTATTTTGCTCGAGACTTTAGGAAAATCGTTGAGCACGCGGTATCGGACAAAGCGATAAATTCCGGGTGGTCGAATCTAGCGCGCTCTCGGAAAAATTGACCAATATACTGGACATCACGGATGGATAGAGCGAGATAGAGTGGAGCCCTTGGAGCAACTACGCTCTGGGTGGCAAATAAATAAGGGTTCGCGGTCGGTTAAACGCGAACCCGCGACAAATCCGTATTCATAGTGCTTTTGCTATAGGGTATGCAGTACCCGAGACACTACAGTCTGTTACACACTGAGCAATTTGGGCGTCTCGTTCACGACTGTCAACCTGGGGCGCTTATAAATTCTAATAAAGCAGGGGTGGCACCGCGACAGCCGCAGATAACCGCGGGAACAAGTGCTACAGAAGAGAAGAAGGTTGTGGTCGTGATGATGCTGGTGGCCAAGCGACAGAGAACGAGGGAAGAGCAAATTCTAGTATATCCAACAACGGGATAGATACTGCCAGTGAAAGATATAAATCTCGTGGATAACCAAATTACGTTAGAAGCATGGACCGAGAGGAGAACCGGCTTTCGCCACGCCCACGAAGCCCGATGAAGCGCCATCGAATGTCCTCGTGCAATTTGCAACTCTCTCGCTCTCCTCGTGAGTCCTTCTTCCTTCGCAGCTCGCGTATTTCGCCGATTTCACTGAGGACTTACCGAACAACAAAAAAAAAGGGAATTTAGAGGATCGGGATATTCTGTTTTCCAAAAACAATGGTCCTGCAAGTTTCTAATTATCGAAAGTTGATTTATCATTGCATGAAAAACTGGATGAATAGCCTTGAAGATATGAAATCTTATGACTAATTCATCAAAAAACGCGGTAACGTCTCGACGCCAAGAACTTAACAACAAATTTTTAATGAATCGAAATCAGCGAGACTTTTACCGCTCTTTGCTGTCGCGAAGATTTGGGGTATCAAATATAAAGTACTTGATTCAGAAGGAAATGTTCCATTAGCATCCTGAGTAGAAATTCTGATACTGATGCAACAAGGGCATTATCAGGTAGGCCGTCGTTCCTTATCAGGCAGTGTCAAGGCAACCGGATCGGGCCCGCTGCCAAAACGTAACGTTGGGTTTGATACGGCCATGATCAGGGAGACTGTTAAAGCCATGATCCGGGATCTGCTCAGGCCATAATCGGAGAAATTGCTCAGGTCATGATCAGGATACCTGTTCGAGCCGTGTCCAGACTCGAGTAAGACCTAGACAGTTCCCATCTGCACGCAAAAAAAGGCTTGGTTAGAACAACCAAGAAATTGGTACCCTAACAAATTACTTGGTTGGTCTAACCAATTAATCGTCTGGCGCATATATAACCAAGGCACTTGGTTGTTCCAACCAAGCCTTTTTTCCGTGTGAGTTTAAGTGTGCCAAAATTGCTCGGACTTCTCGATTGTAATTTTACCTTAAAAAAAGTCGCGAAATGAATTTTAAAAAATCGGAACATAAGTGCATCTAGTAAGAGCCTCGTACGGTTTCCTGATCAAAATTGGTGCACAAAATAGCGCTGGGGTTAATACGGAATGATAATACGTATCTAATCAGGACCTTCTACGACTTCCTGACCAAAGTTGACCCGCGAGATGGCGCTGGGATTAATACGGCATGATAATGTATATCCAATCAGGGCCGCGTACAGCTTCCTGACCAAAGTATGCACACCAGATGGCGCTTGGGTGTTATCAGGCACAAAATCAGGTCCTTGTAAGGCATTCCACAGAAAGGAAAGCCTTAAGATTTCCCGATCGCGTCCTGACTAGTCTTCAAGCACCCGTGATAGAATTTCAACTCGGGATAAGGTAAAGGACCCGGTTTCTAACATCTTTAGAGCCGCTGTATTTATTATTATTATTATTATTATTTATTGTTTTTTAAATTTATATATATTTCATTCATTATTATTATTTATTTAATAATTACATTATTGCTGTAATTATGGTCGTCTCCTGCCGGGGTTACTGATACTATTGAATCAAGCATATCCCAGTTTCTGACGCTTTGACATTTCACAGTTGAAAAATGTCAGATTATTTTAGGAATAGGAACAATAAACAATTTTTTAGTTAGCTCGTAAGGTAAACGCCCCAATAGCCGGCCATCTTAGAGAACAGGAAACTGTAAAGTTATATTTCTTATACTAAAATGACCTTTCTATAATTGTAACCATAACTAATGCAAAGCTTAGCTTTTCTACTTTTCGAAAAGCATCCATTAATTCATGTCAGGGGTATAGTTTTTTGTTAAAGTTAGGAAACAATTGAGAAAGTCGATGGACTAGTACCCGACCACCGATTTCAGGTAATGTCTAAATACCCGACCAACCATGCCCCCATACGAAACCACCCGCCGATACGAGGCTATGCGATTCGTTCAAACTTAATTTTATTTCTTAAATTACACGCAACGTTTGGGATAATTTATGATAAATAATAACTAATAAAAAGGCTCACCGTGACGTGCAACCGGCATCAACTTGCCATAGAGGTTATGTTCGCTGAGTTTGTGTTGGCCGGGAATAGGCCGCGGTTGAATATCGGTACAGCATACTGCGGATGCGCCCCAATAGCCAACCATGAAAATTGACGACTTAGCAGTGGTTTTTCGCAAATTTTAATGGAAGATTTATAAAGTCTATTTATTCGCGAATACTACAAGCCACGAATTATTGTGGAAATCGTGAAAATAACAGCGTCATAAGCTTAACAACGTTACGCCAATTCTTAACGAACTGGCTAAAAGATATGCGCCGATCATCTGAGCGACGTCTGCAGTGCACATTATCTTTAAAAAAACGTCAACAAAAAAATTAATGACTATTTTTATTATTGGCCTATGCAGACATAAAGACTTGCAAAAATGGTAGCACTAGTTATTTATTTATTTCATATTCATAATTTCTTAACTTTAGTCAATATTTGTGTCAGTGGTTGGAGACTGGTACATGGTTGGGTACCGGGGCGTTTACCTTAGGTATTATATTTCATCTCCATCCATGTAAAAAATATATATATAAGATAAATGAAATACTTTATTGCTCACAATCAGTTTAACATGGTAAAGTTACTTTTCTTTATTTTTTCACATTGTCTCAATAACAGCAGCTTTTTTTCTTATGCCTATGTATATCATTAATAAATTTAAATATTTGAAAAAAATTATATAAAGATGTTCCCGAAAAATGTTGTAATCTTGTGGTATTGTAATACTATATACCCTCAGAAAAAGTACTAAATTTCAAGAGCCTTACGATATTCTGTTTTCAAGATAAACCGTTTAATTATACTTTGTCTGTTGATATTTGGTTTGATGATATCACGATAACCCCATAGCGTATTATAACGTAAAAAGTACGAAAATTCTCTTTTTTTTACGTACTATTTATATATTTAGTTTCCAAATTTATTGAATCGCGCCAACTTTTATTATATATTTTGTTTAACTTTCAATCTAAGTTTTCTAAGTAAGGGCCTTCCTCGATTGAACTGATTTTTTCTTTTTATTTCACTGACCCATTATGAAGGCGTATGCAGAAGAGCTAAGTGGAAAACGCAATAATATACGAGATATAATTCGATTATAGGTTTTTATTCTTTTCATCTAAATTTTCTAAGCGCCTTCCTCTATCCAACTGATTTTTTTTTCTATCTTCATTGATCCATTATGAAGGCGTATGCAGAAGGGCAAACGCAATTATGCCACGAGATATAATTAAAGAATAATAAAAAGGATTAATTTAAGAATAATTTTATAAAAACCTATAATGAAATTATATTCAGTAACCGCGATAGTGTCAGAAACTGGGTATTTTACCCAGTGGAAGAAAGCTCATTTTCAGTTTCCTTATTTATTTAGTATCAACCCCGTGTTGTAAACCAAAAGCCATAAGTATCTGTTGCGGAGACGCCCGAGAATAAGTACATAGAGTGTGATCTAGGAAACTGGGGTTCGTAGGTAGTTTATCAAAGTCCTATCGTCGACGGACCCTTAGGGACGAGCAGCAGCAAGTGTCTCGGGTAATGATGTTGAGAGACGCGTGCCGGATCGCAGCGGGGAATCCCCGAACCCCACAAGCTCAAGCCCGGACCGAGCCTGCCACTGTGTTATACTGTATTATATAGTGCACGCACGGTCCATCCGACTTAACTATTTACTGGCCGGTATTGGGCGTCCCTAACCCAGCCCTGACACGCGTATTATGTGGTAAATAAGGCGCCAGTTTCGCGCTGCACACTCTAGCCTCTTCCCGCTGAGTATACTCGTTACTTATTTGCGAGAAATTAATTGGCTTATGGATCCCACCGGGACGACCAGTTCTGTGGGAATCTAATCGCAAGAGCAACGCGTTGTCACCCCGTAGATAATTTCGTGCCTTTCAAGAATCATTTATGGACTCCTATGAAAGTCATATGCAGCCACAAACCAACACATAAAATTTCAACCCGTCATATTTATTCATTATATAGATCATTTGACTCTTTCTTTCGTTTCGTTTATTCTACGGTATTGGTAACAAAAAATGTGGGAGATTCTGTTGAATAAAAAGAATTTTTTGTTATTTAAAAGGTGTCCCAAAAATTCAAGGCTGTTATTTTTTTCCTTATGGCATTTCGGAATAAATTTATGGATAAAAGTATGGTTTATTTTTTAATTCTGTGTTTATTTATTTATTCATGCGAAATTCCATTCCAATCATCGTTTTGTGTTAGTACATATATGATGAAAAATTTAAAGTAATCTATGAAAATACTTCGAACATTTTCTGTTTTGTTTTCATGTCACCAATTCTTTTTTTTTCCGATTTCCGAAGCAAAATGCCGAAATAAATATTGGAGCCATTCCTTAAATCAAATTCATCTATGATGATAAATTAAAAATATAAAATGAATATATATATAAAATGTGAATGATAATCTGAAAGAGTTAAAATGATTGCGTGAATTCTAAAAAATATATAAAATTGTCAGAAAATTGAAATCACCCAATCGACGCTCGGCAAATTTAATAAAATCAAAAATGTAATATGAGTCCACATGTGTGAATAATTTCAGCGAGATATCTCAACATTTGGAAAGCGTAAAAAACTTTTCTCAAATATTTGAAAATGCTGTAACATTTGAACATATTAACCGATTCGTGCCAAATAAAATACCAAATGGTGTTTAATCGTACTTATATGCCAAATTTGGGCCAAATGTATTAAAAATTGTGAGAACTAGATCTGCACACACACACACACACATTCCATTCTTACCCGCGTAAAAATAATTATGTCAAATTGAGATCACAAATCGACATATGTCTCAAAGTGCCATTTTTTAGATGCGTTAAGACGGAATATCTTAGAAAATTTCAAAGCGATTTTGAGATCGATTTGATATCAGTAAACGTGATATGGACAACTGATTTTTATCTTTCAAATGTGCAATTGAATTTCAACGCAATAATTGAGCTCAAATTAATTTAAAAAAACAAGGCTGCAAAGTAGAACTTTGCAAATTGCTTCCTCATTATTGTTGGATTTTGACAAATCTACCTCTATGAGGAAGCATGTTAATCTATTTTGGCTTCCTCATAGAGGAAGCTTTGTAAAAATCCAACAATAATGAGGAAGCAATTTGCAAAGTTCTACTTTGCAGCCTTGTTTTTAATTTTTTTAAATGGCATTAGTTTTGAACCCCTTGACATATTCTCGCTAGATTGGAACTGATGCTTAGTTTACCCACATTCTACTTGTGGACTAAATTTGAGCCCGATATCTTAAAAATTGCGGAATTTAGAGCAAAAATAAAAAATTCAAAATGCCATAAATTTAAAACCCCTTAACGGATTGACGTCAAATTCACTCCCAAACTTTATTTAATAACAGTCCACTTGTGGTCCAAATTTGAGCCCGATATCTTAAAAATTGCAAAAGTTAGAGCACGAACAAAAAATGTCAAAATTTTTTTAAATGCCATAAATTGTAAACCCCTTAACGGATTGACACCAAATTTAATCCCAAATATTATTTGATAACAGTCCACTTCTGGTCCAAGTTTGAGCCGGATATCATAAAAATTGCGGGAGTTAGAGCCCGAACCGACATTCTCAAAAAAATTCAAAATGTCATAAATTTTGAACACCTTGATGGATTAACTCCAAATTCAATCCCAGACCTTGTTTAACGACAGTTTCACAGTTGAACCACGACAGAACTCGTGGTTCAAATTTGAGCCCGATATCTTAAAAATTGCTTTTTTCTAAACCACTTTTCTCGACGTTTTAGACCATTCTGAGTGTCCTGTCATGAAAATCTCGAAGAAGAAACATTTCACGAAAACAAAACTTCCTCTACGAGGAGGCAAAACTTGCTATCAAGTCGATCTCAAAATCGCTTTGAACTTTTCTAAAAATTTTCGTCTTAACGCGTCTCAAAAATGGCACTTTTTGATGTCTAATTATGATCACATTTTGACATAATTATTTGTACGCAGATAACCACTTTGATCGACATTTCAGACTATTTTTAGGAAAACTTTTAATAGAATAAATAAAGAAATAAAGTGAGTTGAAAAGTAATGGGATGATTATAGCTCTGTATGAAGTCACTGGTGGTGAATTTGTATCCTCTCGCTCTTTATTCAGTTTCATGCGAACAGGACAGTTTTACACATCATTTGACATCACTTTTGTTAGGGGAGTATTTCTGGGTACATGCGTTATCGTTATTAACTGCATTCAATATCGCGTTATACGAGCCTGAATTCTATCAATGGTTGTGTGATATAATTTTATGACTCTTGTAGAGCTCGGGACCGAAAGCAATGATTTATAGAGATCGTTTTCCACGAGCCAGTCGTTCAACAAATTACGACTACTGAATTTCTCACATTAGAAATTTATCATATATTACCATTATTCGAGCGGTGACTCGTATTTCATGCTAGTGAAATATATATAAAGCGGAGGGGGAAAAAGTCAAGAGGGATATGTTGAGTGCCCATATAAGAATTAACAAGCATATCCCTGTGCACTTGAGAGAGAATGCCAACGAATGAGAGTGAGAGGAAGAGCCCGCATATAAACGTATAGGGTTTAACGTTTCTTGCATATCATAATTTTTTTTTAAATTAAAAAGTTCATTTTCTCGTGCACTACGCCCGCATATAATGGCAATGTGTGTAAAACCCTCATCACTTTTTCTACAGTCTACTGGAGCCCTTCGTAGGGCTCGCAAAATCTTCAATAATTATCGCCAAGTCGTAATACTCATAATTCACACAGCAAAAAATTACTTCATTACACGAATTAATTTTTCTATTAGCAGGTTCGATACTATCAATGATAATCATTACTTGTACTATCTTATCAAAATACTGTTGATTAAACTTTCTAATATAATTGAAAATAATAGGATATACATTTTTGTATTAGGAATATTTTATTGGAATAAAAAATAAAAAACAAAAAATGTTTTTGTATATAAATTTAATCTATATTTATTGTAAAAGTTAGTTTTGTAAGTACGCAAAATAAGCGAGTTACAATAACCTGTTAATTATAGCAGAATAGGATGGAATTGTACTTTGAGTATAGTCGGAAATTATTTACAGGTACTTATGGCCACAACTGGTGGAATTACTGACTTTGTACATTTTTTTCTCATCTTATTTGGTTTAATTGGAAATTAACAAATTCTAAAACTACTAATGTAATTATTTGGGAAATTATTATATTCGAATTATTATATTTAAGATAAATAACGTTTACCATTAAAAAGAAAATCTAAAGACGATAGGTTATTAATTATCAAATTCAAGAACTCAGATTACATGTTCCTTATCTATATTGTGTATTACGCAAAATTGAACTTTAATTTCAAAGTTAGTTACTATCTATCAAAATTCGATAATATTAATATCAATGATAAATGAATAGATTTACCAGATAACGATATTACAAAATAAATTATCCCATTTATTTAAAAAGATATCTCATAAAATAATAGATTGTACGCTTAAAAAAAAAATTACTAAAAATGCCTTAAACAAAAATCAAAATATATTAAGCTCCAAATCTGTACACTGATAAAAGTTAAGGTTAGAGTTGTGCTTATTTGACAAAATTTTGAGACCCTTGTGTCTCACCCCCTAAAAGTCTTCCATTTCATATTTAAAAGAATGTGTGTAAAAGTTCAACAGGATTGGAGAACATTTACCAGTGCCGCATTGCACTTGAATATTGACCTTCGATTTTAAATGGAGGAAAAGAAGGTTTTGGTCTTTTCCATGCTCCGAGAGAAGAGTTTGTTAACAGTTAACAAGTCTTGGTTAAATATGGCGAAATGAACCATTTAGTTATTCTTATTGAATCTCACTTGAGCCAAATAAGATTTGTTAACTATTAACAAATGTCAGCGACCTTCATTTGCGACAAGCAAATTTTATTTAGCTCAAGTAAGATTCAATAAGAATAACTAAATGGTTCATTTCGCCATATTTAACCAAGATATGATAACTGTTAACAAACTCTTCTCTCAGTGTATAACTAAACAGAAAAAAACCCTGCAAAATTGAGGTTTACACCATGTTTACTGTTAGTCTTTGCGAGTAAAACAAGCCTAGTTAGATCGTGAAAAATGATATAACAACTGAGTTACAGGATCTTTAATATATGAAGAATTATATCAAAAAGTTTTAAAAATCATTGTTTGGCATGATTTTGTTGACAAATCATCGCGAAGGAACATCTCAGCAATATATTAATAAATGTAATACGAATTATTGATAAACTTCGGAATGGATATATATGGGGCTCGACCTCTTCATTATTTATTGTTATTGTTCCAACTCTAAGAGGCAACCATAATTTTTATTTAATGTTTTTTTAAACATTTGATATAGTTATGATTATTTACAATCAAAATATCGTTTGACATAATTTTAAAATCAGTTTATTCACCAGAAGATTAAATTCTAAATGTTAACACAATCATTTGAATAATTTGAACCTATTTATACCTAGAACTACATTCCACGCTGACATAACTACACCCATTGATATCTCCTACGCTTAGCCCAAATCTTTATTGACAGTGAATCCAAAAATCCGAGAGACGATCGATAATTCGTCACGATTCGTCGGACACAGATTATTCCCAGGGAAAAACAAATCCTATTGAAGCGTCATCACAACCAACAGTACCGATCTCGTTTACCGCACTATTTTCCAATTTCATCTCCCTTTTATCGCTTCTTTCCTAGTTCCCACTCTATTCTTTTACCTACTCTTCATCCATTCATTCTATTTTTTTCCCTACTAAATACTACGATCGTTCGTGTATCGAATGAAAAAAAAGGCTTTAGAGTCGGAAATCTCGAGTACCCACTTGTGTTACGTGAGTCCTGGTGGATCGGTGAGTTCCGATCCTGATAGAGCATTGCAACGCTCTGTATCCTACACAGGAGGACATCAGTTAATGCGAGAGAGTGGGGAGTTGGATTCTTTACCGTTTTTCAATAGATCGACATGGCATAGCGTCGAGTAGTTGAGCTTGAAGCGGATACAGAAGAGAATCAGTGGCGACACACAACACGAGTATATAGCAGATCGTGAAGCTTGCAGTTGGCTCTCGCCTCCTCCTCCTCCTCCTTCCTCATTCCCATGATCGCTTTACTCCCTCTACATTTATCTCTTACATTTTTTTTTCTTCTTCCTCTCCCTAAACCTATGCTCATCCCTTCATGCCCCTTTTCAGGTTGTCTCTTCTCTCGTACGGTTCGTATTTCGTTGAAGGAAAACGTCCTTTCCACGACTCTTCATCTCGTTCCCATCAGCAGTGTCTTCCCTCACTCTTCCTCATCAACTTTTCTCATCCCCCTTCGTTTCCTTTCTTTCCAGCGCATCAACCACTTTTACCTTCCTTCTCTCTTTTCCTCATTCCCGGAGCTTCAGTTACCAGCTATCATGGTGACTTTAATCCGGACTGTGTTGGCGTATTGGTAATCCATAGGAAGTTACCGCCACTACCTCCACTACCACCACCATCACCATCACCACCACCACCACGATCACCACCAACGCCCCCTAACAACACCAAGCGACTACGTACGTCTCCCGCCCTTTCTCTCATTCCTTTATCTCTCCCTCTCTCTGCTGTTTTCACGATGCTGCCAGGCTGAAGCAGGCAATGCTCACTCCCATTCCTCCTCTTCCCTCGTGGACAGAGAGAACCAGAGACAGGATGAGAGAGGGAGAGGGAAAGGGAGAGTGAGATAGAGAGGAGTTTGCCGTTTCGCTCCCTCTTTATTCCCATTCCCATTCTCATCCTCTTGTTTTGGTCCAATAGTCAGTCGCCGGTCTGATCGATGATACGCCAACAGAGAGTACTGCGCATGGCCGAGCTGGATATAAACTCGCTCCTTATTATACAGCGGAGGTATAGTGTACGAATGCGAGCGAAGCGCCCCTCGTGAAGATGATAGGGAAAGGGGCAAGAGGGTGAGTTTAGGGGCTGGTTGTACCGAACTGTTAGAGCTATATAGATACTCTTTCTGTGTTACTGTCCGAAAAGTATAAGTATAGGAAACTGGGAAGAAACGAGCTGAAGGAAACTAAGCTGAAGATTCTTGGCCATCTATGCTTTCTACTGTGGAACTTTTAATAGTTTATTGAAAGACTCCGCCATCGTTCTGTCTACTCACTGAACTGCGATACTGAAATTTAGTCAATGGATCGCTGGGATAAAGTTGATGCACCGTAGCGATTTTTATATACTTGCACTGAGAGAAGAGTTTGTTAACAGTTAACAAATCTCGGTTAAATATGGCGAAATTAACCATTTAGTTATTCTTATTGAATCTCACTTGAGCTAAATAAATTTTGCTTCTCGCAAATGAAGCTCGCTGACATTTGTTAATAGTTAAAAAATCTTATTTGGCTCAAGTGAGATTCAATAAGAATAACTAAATGGTTCATTTCGCCATATTTAACCAAGATTTGTTAACTGTTAACAAACTCTTCTCTCAGTGTGCCGAATTTAACCGTTGAATGGAGGTTTTGTTTATTTAAATGATATTTGTTTATGGGATAAATAATTTGTTATCAATAAAGCTATATATGTTTTAAAAAAAACGATGTTCAATGAACTGCGATACAGAAATGTAACTCAATGGATCGCTGGGATAAACTTAACGCAACGATTTTTAGCGATTTTTATATACTTGCCGAATTTAACCGTTGAATGGAGATTTTGTTTGTTTAAATGATATTTATTTTTCGGCGAAATAATTTTTTTATAAATAAAACTATGTTAAAGAAGAATTGGTATTGAATTTTGGATGAATCTATAAGTAAATTCGAATTTTGGAATTATAAAATGGAATATAAAATAGAATTTTTGAATTTTTAAAAAATTTACGTTTTGCTCACGTCAAATCTCACCATATTAATTGAAATTTTCTGCACATGAAAAATAAATTTAAGCTACCTACAATATTTGGAGATGATCGGTAAAGCTGTTCGGATTTTACGTGATTTAAAATTTTTCCAAAACTATAGAGGTAACGAAAACATTGCAAAGTTGAACTTCGCGCATTGTTCTCTTATTAATTTTAATTTGACACTAATCTTTCTATATGAGGAAGCCAACATTAGAATAAAATAGAAAAGAAATGTATTAAGTCCTGGGATAAATCTCTGAAGGTCCGAGCGATACATTAAACATAACATAAACGGAGTTTAGGGCAGAACTTAAAAACTAAACGGAGAAGTAAAGAGTAAACAAAGAAAAAAATGAATGGAAAGTAAAACCTTGCACATTGCTTCCTCATTCTTTTTCGCTTTTTACAAAGCCGCCTCTATGAGGAAGTTTCTTTATTTTATTTTTGGCTTCCTCATAGAACAAGCTTTGCAAAAGATGAAAATTATTGACGAAGTTGATGATTTCTGACGTTTTACGAAATCCAGAGCGACACCAAGAAATTTTTTAAAAAATTCCAAATCACGTAAAATCCGCACGGCTTTACCGATCATCACCAAATTTAGTACGTAGCAGAGCTGAATGTTATTTTTCCTATGTAGAAAATTTCAGTCGATTAGTTGAAATTTTACCTGAATTAGAGCAAAACGAAAATTCTTCGAAAAATTCAAAATCTCACAAAAACCGAACCGCTTTACCGATTTGGCCCAAATTCAATACCAAAGGTCGTATCACTTTGTTCAATTTTAATACGAAGTTTCAGCCCAATAGCTAAAAATTCGTTCGAGCTAGAGCATTTACGTATTTTTTTTTAAATTTCAAAATTCTTATAAAAATGAAATGCGTTGAGCGATTTTTGTAAAATTTATACCAATTTAAGATTAGACAGTACTGTACATGTTGTTTAAATTTTAGCTGATTTGGTCGAATACTTTGTAAGTTACAGTTATATGAATTTTTGGTTTTTCATCACACACATACATACATCCGGATAATTTTTCTAAACAACTTTTCTCGACGTTTCCGGCCATTTTAAACGTTTAAACATGAAAATTTCAACAACAAAAAATTTTATGAAAACAAAGCTTCTTCTATGAGGAAGCAAAAAGAGAGCAAGTTGAAAACATGAGAGCGATGACTAATCCTAAATATAAAGGATAAGTAAGCTACTAATAATAAGCAAATTTTATTTAATAAATAAGCTTACTCATAGAGGTGGCTTTATGAAAAATGAAAATTAATAAGAGAGTAATGTGCAAAGTTCTACTTTGCAACTTTTAAAAATTTGATCCACATGTTATGGCTACCGCACTTCTACGCTGCAGCGAATAAAAATGATGTGCACTATTTGTTGCTACATTATTCGTAGCCGCTGTGACAATTGTTAACCCACTTTATGCCAATTCTATTGTTAAAAAATTTGCCCGAAAATGTGGACGCACCTTGACGCAATGATTGCGAAATTGGTTGTAAAAATTTGTCGACTAATTGTTGCATTCTTGTCGACAAAATGTTATACGGAATTATGGTAATCTCCCGAGTATAATATGCTAACGATTATTATTTCACCATTTTTAATTAACCCAATTTGTCTATTAAATAAACTAATATTTTCAGTCGTGAGTTAACAAAAATTTTGTATTCTTTTGGGTGCGTTGCTACAGTATCCGTAGCCGCTGTGACAACTGTTAACATATTTGAACCAACTTTTTGCCAATTTTATTGTTAAGGACGATCGCTGACGACTGTCAAAGTCAAATCAGAGATAAATTTTTGTAATCGATTCTTTAAAGTTTAATGCATTAAATAATAGCTGTGGAGGGTGATTTGTATTGAAGCATGTAGACTTAATCCAGAGAAAGATTAATAGTGACGGATTTGCATAAATATTAACTGATTAACGTTTCTTTTCAATGGGATACATTTTCGTTCAGTTTTTTTCAAGTATAATCTGTAATTCTTGGCCGATTTGAATGAGTGACAGCTCATTCTCTACCTTGAAAGATACTCTACGAATTGACCGCCTAGATATTTCGTAATGTTAATTGTTTAATAATTCTAGACTGTTGTTTAACAGAAATTAAAATACTTTCATAAACAACAGGCTATAATTACAAAACGATGAACACTATGAAATATCTAGGAGGTCAATTCGTAGAGTATCTTTTAAGAAAAACAATGAGCTATCGTTCATAAAAATCGGCAAAGAATTAAAGATAATACTTGGAAAAAACTGAACGAAAATATATCATACTGAAAAGAAACGCTAATCAGTTAATCTTTATGCAAATCCGTGACTATTAATCTTTCTCTGGATTAAGTCTACATGCTTAAATACAAATCACCCTCCACTGTTATTATTTAATGCATTCAACTTTAAAGAATTGATTGCGAAAATTTATCTCTGATTTGACTTTGGGAGTGGCCACCGATCCTCCTTAAAAAATTTACTCGCAAATGTGAACGCACCTCGACGCAATGATTGCGAAATTGGTTATAAAAATTTGTCGTTTGATTGTTGCATTCTGATCGACAAAATATTACATGGCATTGTGTTAATCTCCCAAGTATAATATACGAACGTTTATTATTTAGCCATTTTTAATTAACCCAATTTGTCTATTAATTAAATGAATATTTTCAGTCGGGAGTTAACAAAAATGTTATAAACATTCGTTGCTTAGTGCGTAACATTGTAATGAAAAAAAAATAATAAAAAAGAGAGCGAAGGGTAAATAAATACAGGTACATTGTATTTCATCGATGTCGTGAATTAAAAAAGTTTCGATTTAGTTACTGGCTGGCGAAAAGGTTAGCTTGCTGCGCGTTCGGCAGAGCAATGGAGAGATCTCAATGGTAAATCTAGGCACAACGAGAGAGAGTGGCATGCGAATACTCTAAGCGGAAAGATAATTCGGGGTTGGCGTGGAGCAAATTGACAGGGCAACGCGCGTTTCCTATTCATTCAAATTACATTCCAATTCTGTCGGTGACTTTAGCATTGTTGCTACAAATTGGTAAACGCCCTGGCCTCCGGGCGAGTCGTGCGAGAGTCGCTGCATCCACACTAACCCTCCTCTGTAAAGCCCCTCATCGCTTTACGTCCGACATTCCCGCCCTTCTGCCTCGAACACACGTTCCGCGCAGTGTCAGCACGTATATTAATACCAGAAACACACGAGTCTCGTGACTCGCAGCTCGCTGGCCTCTAAATAATAGTCTCGGATGGTCACGTACCTCTCGCCTCTCCCTTTTTCTATCAGCAACCCTTCGATTAATTACCAATTCACGAGAAACCGATAATGAACCCATTACAGAAACTTTTGTCTCTTGTTCTGAAACTGTTGTTTATTGTTCAATAAATAATTGTATCACAATTATTTAAAAATCTGTGACACAATAATTCAAATAATTGTATCAAAAAACTGTGAAAAAAAATTGTTTATTATTATATAAATAATTGTGTCACAATTATTAAAAATCTGTGACACAATAATTCAAATAATTATATTAAAAAGCTGTGAAAAAAATTGTTTATTATTCTATAAATAATTGTATCAAAAAGCTGTGAAAAGAAATTGTTTATTATTCTATAAATAATTGTATCACAATTGTTTAAAAATCTGTGACACAATAATTCAAATAATTGTGTCAAAAAGCTGTGAAAAAAAATTGTTTATTATTCTATAAATAATTGTATCACAATTGTTTAAAAATCTGTGACACAATAATTCAATTAATTGTATCAAAAAGCTGTGAAAAAATTTGTTTATTATTCTATAAATAATTGTATTACAATTGTTTAAAAATCTGTGACACAATAATTCAAATAATTGTATCAAAAAGCTGTGAAAAAAATTGTTTATTATTCTATAAATAATTGTATCACAATTGTTTAAAAATCTGTGACTCAATAATTCAAATAATTGTATCAAAAAGCTGTGAAAAAAGATTGTTTATTATTCTATAAATAATTGTGTCACAATTGTTTAAAAATCTGTGACACAACAATTCAAATAATTGTATCAAAAAGCTGTGAAAAAATATTGTTTATTATTCTATAAATAATTGTAGCACAATTGTTTCAAAATCTGTGACTCAATAATTCAAATAATTGTATCAAAAAGCTGTGAAAAAAAATTGTTTATTATTCTATAAATAATTGTATCACAATTGTTTAAAAATCTGTGACACAATAATTCAATTAATTGTATCAAAAAGCTGTGAAAAAATTTGTTTATTATTCTATAAATAATTGTATTACAATTGTTTAAAAATCTGTGACACAATAATTCAAATAATTGTATCAAAAAGCTGTGAAAAAAAATTGTTTATTATTCTATAAATAATTGTATCATAATTGTTTAAAAATCTGTGACACAATAATTCAAATAATTGTATCAAAAAGCTGTGAAAAAAAATTGTTTATTATTCTATAAATAATTATATCAAAATTGTTAAAAAATCTGTGACACAATAATTAAAATAATTGTATTAAAAAGCTGTGAAAAAAATGTGATATGTAAAAAAAAAATGTTTAATATTCTATAAATGTTTCTATCACAATTATTTATAGAATAATAAACAATTTTTTTTTAATATTCAACCAAATGTCAATCGATTTCCAAATATGTCAAGATATTCTGACCAGATAATTAATGTAAATAATTTTACCGAATAAATAAAGAAATAACGATAAACGGAGAGACAAAAGTCCGAATAAATAATTGAGAAAGTGTCTTGACATCTTTATAATAAAATGTATTGACATTTTTTACCTTGAACATACTTTCCGCGCAGTGTCAGCATGTATATTAATACCAGAAACACACGAGTCTCGTGACTCGCAGCTCGCTGCCCTCTAAATAATTGTCTCGAATGGTCACGTACCTCTCGCCTCTCCCTTTTTCTATCAGCAACCCTTCGATTAATTACCAATTCACTAGAAACCGATAATGAATCCATTACAGAAACTTTTGTCTCTCCGTTTATCGTTACTTCTTTATTTATTCGATAAAATTGTTTACATTACTTATCTGTTTAGAATATCTTGACATATTTGTAAGAAAATGTATTGACATTTGTTAAAAAATTGTTTATTATTCTAGAAATAATTGTATCACAATTATTAATTCGGGAAATATCTTAACATTTTTATGAAAATGTGCATCGACATTTTATTCAAAGCAGAAAAGAAAAGATTGTGTTTATTTTATTTAAAAAAAGTTAATTTTTAAAAATAAAATACCACAAAAATCAAAGTAATTGACTATTATTTTTTTACATTGTTCCTTATTATTTTATCTCGACATTTGTGTCAAAGATAATAATTCGTTTTGCAAATACATTTAAGACGTAACGATTTTTCTTAAACATGAATTATTTGAAAAACTTAATGAAACAAAATAGTAATAATTTCTAATAATGATGGCCGGTATTTAATAATTATTTCTTACAAAAACTGTTTTTTGTTTCTTCATTTTATAAAAATGGCCATCAATCTGGTAGGTTATTCTAACAAAATAAAAGATATTACAGTTTTTAATCAAAATAACGTCGATAAATAGATATGTTTAAAACTCACAAATTACAAATCTGGTAGTTATATATATATAGTGAATGACGTGTTGTTACAGCGTAGCTACTCCCTTTCCCTCTCGTTAAAAAAATGAAAGCACGTTATGGCCACGCGACTTCACCCCGGGTGGTCAAACGATTCGCAGAACGTTAACAAGTATCTTTGCGGTGGTTTTGCTCTGTCTCGTGGAGCATGAAAAATAGGATAGTCGGTAAAGTAGACCCCCGGTGAGTTTCGCGTTGATGTACCGCTCTGAGCGTACCAGTTAGCGAAAAATGGAGATGGATCACTAACCGCTCATGCATTTACCGGTAATTGGATAAAGCCGATGGTGCACAGTCTCTGAAGAATGAACTTTTGTTGTTACAATTGATATACGTAGTATCCTACACTCCAATTTTACCGAAGCTTGTTTTACTGACGTATTTTCGAAGATCAATTGCATTTCAACTATTGCACAGTTACCCAGTAAACACAGTAATAGTAAGGTTGAAATTACTGCAAAAAACCCGCAAAAACCACCTCAGTTTTTTCTGCACTTTTCCACACAGCAATTCACTGCAAAATCATTGAGCGTTTTTTTTTTTTTTTTTGTGGCGTCGGTACACGGAAAGAAGGATCTGTTAAAATTTACCAGACGCTATGGAAAAAATTATTAAACGCGCCTGGTATTGAGAAGCCATAGCCGACACCTAACGAAAGATACGAAAACTATGAGAATTTCTATCATATATATAGAATTTTTTACCATATTTCGTGGTAACAATTTTCGTAGTTCTCGTACTTCTTGATAGGTGGCATCGTGGCTTCCCTGTACCAGGAATTTACGATAATTATTACTAGAAATATGGTAAAAAGTATCAGATCCTTCTCTCCGTGTAGTTTTGCTGTTTTGATCACCGAAAAATCTCGAAATTTCGTAATGTTTTGTAATTTGTATAAATAACAGTAGAAATCACGGCTCGATGGAATTTTCAGCGCCATGGTAATTCGCAGAATCCATCTTGCCACTGATAAACAACAGTAAAAATGATCCACCTCAGTATATGGACGGACGATAACTTACGATCGCCCGTACTTATACCCAGAACGGCAAACACTCACTTGCGAGAAACGTTTCTCGTCCCGTTCGCCATCTAGCGGGCTAACTTCGGTTGCAATCGAAACGACGGTCTTACATACACGTCTTCCAACTCTTATGGTGGGGGGTGACTCGCTTCTCGAAATTCGACCGAAAGAGGCGCAACTATCGTGTGCTCCTCCATGTGATAGAGATAGACTGTTTTTTCCGTGATGTGCCGTTTTATCGCTCTCTCTCTCTCTCTCTCTCTCTCACACACACCACCATGATTTCCAATGGCGTTATCTCTCACGGAAAGAAATGTTTGGTTGTAGCAACTACGTTTTCGATTTGCTGTACACGATGTCTAAAAAATTAGTTGCCTCAATCATATCGAATAGAACTTCAACTATTCACGATTAGTTCTCGCGAGATTAAGTTAGGTTAACTAATCCAATCGTTGGGACTACCATTGGAATCGTCGGTATTATCATTCGAATCGTCGGTATTACCAATCGAATCGTTGGTATTACCATTTGAGTTGTAAAATAAATAGAATAATCGATTGGTTGTGTCAACTCATTTCTTGGTTATGGCAACTAATTTTTTTTTTTTTCGTGCTCTCGCGCTCACGGCTGTTCACTCAGAGTAGCACATCACCTTAACGGCGTAAAAAATGCTAATCACTTATTACACTAATTACTAAACGTATATTCCGAGATTCCGAGATATGATTACGCAAACGATGCAAACGAGAAGAACAAAGAGACGCTGTTAAACAAGAAATTTACAGGTTATGTCGCTAAGGTGCAGTCGATAGCAGCGACACATCTAGGCGACGCGAACAACTAAAAATTGCTTAAATTTCCAAGTGACCCCCACCACTGAAATTTGCCAGAGTTGCAAGACCGTGGTCGAAACTCTCAAAGCACTCGAGCCACAATAATAAATAAAATATAAAATCGACAATATTCATAACTTACAAAAATGATCTTCAGCCTGTGATACGCATAAATTAATTCTAGGGCCACATTATTTATTTTCCAAAATATGCTATATCGAAAATACAGTTAACAAAAGCGACTTTTGTAAAATTCTTGTTTCAGGTGTGGTTTCAAAATCGAAGAGCAAAATGGCGCAAGACCGAGAAATGCTGGGGCAGAAGTACCATAATGGCGGAATACGGTCTTTACGGAGCGATGGTACGGCACTCGCTTCCCCTACCGGAAACCATCCTAAAGAGTGCGAAGGAGAATGAATCAGTGGCGCCTTGGTTACTCGGTAAGCATCACGATTCTCCATTTTAATTCTCTCCTCGACGAGAGACAACATGGAAAACAAGTACACAGAGCACAGCATAATTTAAAATCCACCGCGTATTAATTAACTCACGTGAATTGGTTCTTGATTTTTTAGTCCATTCGTTTTTCTTTTTTCTTTGATAATAAAGAGCATGTTTTTGTTTGTTTTATTTATTTCAAATTGTTCACGAGCAGAAGTGGCTTACGAAGAATTCGAAACTTTTTTTCTGTCCGTCTCTATCAGCGCAATCGTCTAAGACAAGCAGCTTTAGCCAAGATTTCGAAACTAATCAAGAACTGATTGACTGTGGCCCCGTAGGGATGCACCGAAAGTCTATCGAGGCGGCGGAGCATCTCAAGTCGGGTGGAGAAGACAGCGGAAACGATCAGGCCGGTAGCGCCGGAAGTCCTCATCACAATCATCATCAGGGAGGTCCAACGAGCTCGGAGAGTGGACAAGAAAGCCAGGATGGCATGGGTCCTTCATCCTCGACAGGCGAGTGTTAAACGTAAATAATAGAAAGCCCCACCTCCATTGGAACTTAATATCCACACACCCTTTCCAAACTGTCCATTGCTTACTTCCAGTACTTTGGTAATTCTGTTTAACGTTTAGAAATTCCGTGAAAGAGAGAATCTGCCTCTCTATTTCGGAACACTATTCATTCATTGTCTTGTGTCCGAGATTCAATTTGAATCGAAATGTAATCGAACCTGCACAGAGTGTCCAATTGTATGTCTAGAGTCGTTGCTCAACGCCTTCGACAAAGACAATCCACTGATCACAAAATCCTTTGTAATCTAACGGACATTCGGACTGTTTCGTAGAATGATTTATTTTATATCGTTGATGGAATTAACTGTTTATTTGACAAATTTGAAGATTTTTTATCAATGGAGAGAACGATTTTGTAAAAATTACTAACGATTGGATAAAATATCATATCTTATACATGCTGAGAAAGATGTTTGAAAAAATACTACACCAGTGGAAAATCCTCGCAGACTCGCCTCATTTGGAATAACCAACAACCAACGGTTGGTTGGAGCATTAATATCAATTCTAATCCTAATTTTAATTTTTTTTAAAGTTACTTTTGATCGGTTCTTCACAGATCCGACTTTTGGTCGGAAAATGTAACCTAAAGAACCTATATTTTCTTTTCTTCAAGATATCGAATGTTAGCCTTCACTATCGTTCTCAAGTCCCATATTGTACTTCAGAAAGTACCGGTTACACGCCTGTTGACGAAGAATGTTGAAAAGTCACTTTTGGTCGGTTCAGAATTCGCAGATCCGACTTCCGGTCGGAAAATCCAACCTAATTTTATTTCAAATGATATTTTAATAGTAGTATAATTTCTATCCATGCACCGCTTCTAACAGCAATTCACGAAATTAATAAAATGGCATGAGTTCTTATATCGAAAATGCAAGTTATTTGTGGATACGATAATCTGTAAAAGTCGCAGTACGCTAGTAAAAATGTTAGTTGGTTATAAGAATAGGTGCACTCAATGTTGTTTGGTATTGAATTTAGCTCGAATCGGCAAAGCGGTACAGATTTTATGGAATTTTCAATTTAAAAAAAAATGACATCACTCTATTGTAACTTTTGCAAAACTTGAGATAGCGAGCTCAAATTTTGTATATAAATGAAACAATATTCAGCCATTATTTATGTATAATTTAGTGACGAACGGTATGAAATTTTAAAAAATCAAAAAGTCAATTTATATTGTACAAATAATTAGTAAAATAATTGATAAGTTTCATAATCATCTACATAATATTTACATTTTAAAAAAATCATATTATTTTCAACATTAAAAAGCAGGCTCCAACCTAAACGAGTCGATTTATAATTACGGTCAAACTTGTAGATGCTAATACTTATTTAAATAAATATGATGGTACAATACACATAAATATGATGATACAATCAGCTCTATAATAATGATTTCATAATAATAAAATGTAACGATTATAATACAATGACTAAGCTTTCAAATAGCTGCAGAAAATATTAATTTTCAATAACATTTCATGGTAATCCTTTTTTAAAAAAATGGAAACAAAATAATTAATGCATTAATGATCTCTTCCATTTTTTCCACTATTTCTTCCAATATTTCAACGTAAACCTGTATTTTTTGCAACTGCTCATTGAAATGTTTAAACTCATCACTACATATTATTATTATAATGTCGTAATTACAGAACAAACTTAAAGCATATTTCTTGAATAAATGAGGATTTATAACTCTGCTTAAGGGTTTAATGACACCTTAATTTCAGAGTTGAAAATGCCTAATACTTATAGAAATAATGATGATGATACGATCAGCTCTATAATTATGATTTTATAATAATAACATGTAGCGATTGTAATACGATGATTAAACTTTGGAATGGCTGCAAAAATTATTATTTTTCAATAAAAATTCACGGTAATCCTTTTGAAAAAATGGAAAAAAATAAGTAATGCATTACTTATTTCTTCCATTTTTTCCACTATTTCTTGCAATATTAAAGCGGAAAATTAGTATTTTTTTCAGCTATTCAAATGTTTACACTCTATTTTATAATCACTACATATTATTATTATGAAATCATAATCACAAAACAAATTGTACTGTAAACTATATGTAGACGGCTTAATTTCACATAACTTATAGAAAGCCTTTTGAAAAATGGCAATATGTAATTTTTTAATTTTTTTTTTTTGTTCACAGGTGTAGTTCAGGACACGGAGCAACTGAGAAACGAGAGTATCGCGTGTCTGAGAGCGAAGGCGCAGCAGCATCAGCTACAGTTGAGCTTGCAACCGGCGGGAGCTCCCGGAAGTACGTCATATCCGACGGGACCGCAAACCAGTACTTTACACGCCACGGTTTAATCGAGCCGAATATTCCCCTAATTTCCTGACGGCTAATCGTCAGGATTATCGTTAGCGTGTCTAACCGGTTGATCGTCAGGATATCTGCAGCATCGATTGCTTCGATTAGCTCGATTTTCATGGTATCACATTACGAATCGACGATTAATATCAATCGCTCCACGACATTTTGATTATCATCGAACGAAAAACCGTAGATGTAAAAAAAAATGTCACCCTCGATTCGGAACAAAAAAAAAAGACTTTCCACGAGGCAAATCGATGAAAACGAACGCAATATATTTTATTTTCGCTGACGCGACTCACAATCCCGTGGGATCAACGGGAAAATCCGGTACGACGAACTAATACGCACTTACGAAGCGTCAACGAGCACAATGACATACTAATGAATTTTAGTACTCATCAACGAAACTCACCGACGGCCTAAAGCGCAAATGGCCTCGATGCGACGAAAATAATCAGTGGTGTACCTAATTACAACTCCTCTTTACTACGAAAATAAAAAATCAAAAAAATTGGTCATTTTTTCACCAGTATTTTTTTTTTCGGTCAAGAGGAGGCAACGAACGTAAAAAAAAAAAGAAAACATAGAAGCCGGTTTTGGAGAATTAGTCTGTTATCGATTATAACGAACGTGAAGCACTCTGAGAAATTGTGGTAGTATCGGCAACTATAAATTACAACTATTTAACTTTGGTCAATGCGACTGTTTTTTTATAATCGTTACTTTAAGATTTTCCAATTATTCAATAGTGACGGTACTCGAAAAAGTACGGAGGAAAATTGTGAATTACCAAGAACCAACTTTGAAACCAGAGAATTAATGATAGTTCGGTAAATGATCTTATTTGTTGGACCAACCAATTTTTTTTAATCGGTTTATAACGTTTAAAATAAGGTGATCTTTGTGAATTTTTATGCAAGGAAGTATTAAGGGTATTTGTTATTTTCAACTTTACGGGTATTTTGTTCAGTATTGAAAGAGGAACAATTAATCTTGTCGATAAAGGGATGATCTATGGAAATATGTTCGAGAGGGTTTTATGTTTGCGGAAATTTTCGAGATTTTAATTTCGTCTGAAATAAATAAACAATTTTTGTCTTACTTTTCACTAAATTATGTCATCGATAAATCTAGAAATGAGGAAAAAGTACAAAGGTAACGATTTTGGGGAAAAAAACCATTAATCTCCAAATATTTTATTTTTTTTGTTTTTGTTCGGAATTAAAATCTCGAAATTTTCTGAAAATTCCAGCAGTTATTTTAGAAATGTTCATATACATCCGTGTGTACGATTTTTTTCGTCGTTACGATTCAGTTGTATTTTTTAAATATAAAATAAAAACATCCTTGAAGTTTTGATAAATTCGACTTAATATTTCCTCAAAAAACAGTTCATAGAATTCACTCTATTTTGAGCACCCTAAACCAGAAGCTAAGAACCTAATAATTTGTACATTATTGAAACTCTTTTACAGAAACGAATATATTAAATTTGGTATCGAAGTAAAATGTGAAATTACAATAATTTCTACTCAATCCTAAAAAAAATCGGTAATTTACCATAAAAATTAAAAATTTTGTTGCACTCGTGTATTAAATTAAATATATTGTATTAAAAACCCAATTTTCGTTAATGTAAATTTGCAAACATTTTTCACAGTGTATTATTAATTTTCTGTCAGTCCAATTGGTCCTGGTAATTCATTATTACTCACCGTGTAACTACTAACTATTAAATAGTTACTGTAACGAACAATTAGTTACAGTAATTATAGTAGCTTGAAAAATAAAGTTGAGGTTTTGTTAAACCTACTATTTATAGTTATCAATACCATATTTTTCTCTCAGTGACGAGAATGCAAGCTCGCACATTGCGATTAACGAACGTAAGAAACAAACGTAATTACAATTAGCGATAGATGCTTCAATAGTAAAAAAAAAAAAGAAAAGAAATAAACAAACGAATTAATGAATGAACAAGTGTTGGACGAATCAGGCAGAGAGAATGATAAAAGAATGCATGTAGAGGAGACAATGAAACAACATGTAACAAAAATAACGAAGACTAAGCCTTGAAATATGTCGAGAAGAAACTGGAAGAAAATCGCAACGAATTTTCGCCTCCGCCATACGAGAGACGATTTACAATACGAATAATAAAAAGAAAAATTAACAAAATCTACAGAAACATCGAACGAGTTTTGAGATACCTAAGTGACGCACCATCGAACCACGAAGTAATAAGCTGATAATTAAGGGTGTAGAAAAGTGTGAGAATGATTTTTTCGTGATGGCAAAAAAGGCGATAAAGATTTTAGAAAACTATTCCTATACCCAAGTATGTACTTAAAGAGACGTAACTGTTGTCAAATGTGCAATATATCGATATAAGTTTATAGGGTAATAAGGCATGAATAATATCCCGCGTAGAAATAAAGAATCTTTTAAAAAATCTTTTAAAAAATCTTGAAAAAATCTTGAAAAGAATCACGTATAGGATCCGAAGCAAGATTCTTTTCAGGATTCTTTCTATCCGAGAGCGTTCTGAGAATCTTTCAAAGAATCTTCGAAAGAATCTTAAAAAGCGTCTTTAAGAGAATCATGAAAAGATTCCATCCATTAAACAGAAAAATCGTTGAAGGAACCTTAATAAAATTCTTCAGAGGAATCGAGCGAAAACTGTTGTTGCTTTCCCTTGGTGTCGAGACAGTACATGGAAAGAAATGTTTGGTTGTGACAACTACGTTTTCGATTTGCTGTACACAATATCTAAAAAATTAATTGCCTCAACCATATCGAATAGTAACCTGAAATATTCACGTTTGGTTCTCGATTGGATTAGTTAGGTTAACTAATCCAATCGTTGGGACTACCACTCGAATAGTTGGGACTACCATTCGAATCGTCGGTATTATCATTCGAATCGTTGGTATTACCATTTGAGTTGCTAGGGAAATAGAATAATCGATTGGTTGTGTCAACTCATTTCTTGGTTATGGCAACTAATCTTTTTTTTTCCGTATACATTTCGGTACGTCAACGAAGGGAAAACCCCTCGTGTATAGTCGAACTCAGGGGTAAGACTCCCAACTTTTCACTACTGTGTCGACAACGTAACGGACGAACGCACGGGTGAAACTGACGCTGTTGTGTCGAGAATTCGGGATTGCGCAGCCAACTTCAAATGCGATGACAGTGCGTGAGCGAAACATAACCTTATTCATAATATTATAAAAGGTTATGAAATATAATAAATTATGCAGTGATAGTCTAAAACGTGAAAAATAAACTGAAAATGGAGAAAGACGAGGCGAAAAATAGATTATTATTATATTTCATAACCTTTTATAATATTATGAATAAGGTTATCTTTCTTGAACTGATTTGAAGTTCGCTGCGCAATCGCGAATTCTCGACACAGCAGTGTCAATTTCACCCGTGCGTCCGTCCGTTACGTTGTCGACACAGTAGTGAAAAATTGGGAGTCTTACCTCAGGGCTGCGTTCCGAATGACGAGGTGTTTTGTTGTTCGATGCGCATGCGCAATGGTTTTTCCCGAGATTTACGGTGAATTTTAAGAAGTATAATAAAAGTGGAAACATAAAAAAACCATTGCTTTATTTATACTGGTACTGAAGTATGAATAATTAGATTTCTCATGAATTTGCCTATTTGTAAAGAATTCAAATATTATCCTCGTCTCCTGATCGGACGACAACTATTTATCCTACTCGCAAGGTACGGCAAAAAGTTGTTGTCCGATCGTGAGGTGAGGATAAAAAATGTTAATACTTTATAAATGGCTAATCCGTGAGAAGTCGAAATTCCGATACTTTGGAATTAATAGAAACGAACAAACTGTTTCCCCTATCTTCAACTTTTACTATAATTCTTAAACTTCACCGTAAATCTTGACGGAGATTATTGCGCATGCGCATCGATCAACGAAACACCTCGTCATTCGGAACGCACCCCAGGACAGCTTTGCAGTCTTATATACGTTCAGACTTCAAGTCACTCGCGAAAAACGCTTCGACCACTCGCCATCTAGCGGAGTATTGAATATCAGTGTTTCATACGATGCCACTAGATGGCGACTGGTCGAAGCGTTTCTCGCAAGTGACTTGAAGCGTATATAAGATTGCAAAGCTCTTCTGAGTTCGACTATACCACAACAGGTTTACCCTTCGTTGACGTACCGAAATATACTGTTTCAACACCAAGGGAAAACAACAACAGGTTTTTCTCGATTCCTCTGAAGAATTTCATTAAGATTCTTTCAACGATTTTTCTGTTTAATGGACGGAATCTTTTCACGATTCTCTTAAGGGGAGGTGAAACCTCCATGAGTGCGAGAAAGATAGCGAATATCTTTCGGAACAAGAATTCTCAGAAAGTTGATCATTTTTGGGAAAAATGAAAGTTTTACATCATGCAGAATTAAGAGAGCAATGATATAAAACTTTTCTTTTATCAAAAAACGTTCAGCGTTCTCTGAAAGTTTGGTTACAGTTTTTGTTACCGACTGAGTAGGCTTCACCTCCCCTTAAAGACGCTTTTCTAGATTCTTTGAAAGATTCTCAGAACGCTTTCGGATAGAAAGAATCTTGAAAAGAATCCTTTAAACATTCTTTCAAGATTTTTTAAAGATTCTTTAAAAGATTCTTCACAAGAATTTTTTTCTTCTACGCGGGATACCAGCGAAATCATGAGTGCGAGGTGGTCGATGACGGTCGTTGATGCGCCTCGAGTATAAAATAGCAGCGTCGACGATATTTGTGAAAATTACGATGAAATTTCTCGTCCGGCATCAGCGACTTCCTCTCGCCCACTGTATATAAATATATAAATAAACAAAAAAACGAAAAAATATATATATAGAAATATATAGATAAAAATATGGATATATGTGGTCTCGACGCGTCGGAGCGGACGGATTGTATCGTGATTTTTTTTTTTTTCCAAGTCGAATCGGAGCAATGACTTTGTACATTAAAGCGAGTGATATAAAGTGTAAGGAGGAAGAAGGAGCGAAGGAGATACTATTCGATTATTTCGTATATATAAGAAAAAAAATTCCCGGTGTAAAAAAAAAGAGAGAAATTTAGGAGCGCGGTACGATACCTCGATAGTGAAATACTTTTTTTTTTAAAGAAATGAAAAAAAAAAGTCTTTGCCGAGATTCGATATACGCACCGCGAATAAAAGAATCGTTTTGACGCGAATCGACTCTATACTATAAACACGTAATGTATAACGCACTATAATTTAAAGAAAAAAATTAATCGGTTACCAGAAGTAACCAACATGTTCTCAAGAATAAATAAGACGATGAAGAATGATGATAATTATTAAAAAACGAAGTGGTACCACATAAACGAAATGAAAAAAAAAACAATTGTTATTGTGAATGACACACAGAGGCACACATACACACACACACAGACTTAAGATTGGACGGTTCGTGGATTTATGGGAATTTTTTCCTGTCTTTATCACAACTGGCCCAAACGCATGCATAGTAGTCGGCTAGTGTACGTAAAAAATAAAGTTTCTGAAAAAAAAAAAAATCGGATGTTTATGTAGTTTATTATTTCACCTTTATATACCTACTTATTCCCTAGCAATCACGACAACTGTCAAAGTGACCGAAAAAATAACGGTGGTAGAAGTTGTTTTCTGCACAGAAAAAACTTTCGGTAATGGTCAAAATGACTTTCGAAACAACCAAATGAAAATATCTGAAAGTTGTTTTTCCGTCGCTGGAACCAATGAGTGACCGTCAAAACAACCTTCGCGTAGACATCGGGAAGGTTGCTTTTTGGGTTGTTCGAGACCGTCGAATTTCCGTCAAAACAACTTTCCCGCTAACTCCGGGAAAGTTGTTTCGACTTGATGATCACCGTAAAAACAACCGATGAAGATTTTGAAACAACAAAAAAAAATTGTTTTTAATTTAACCGATTATTTTGCTCTTTTACTGTAAATTCGACTTTGCTCAACAATTTGATACGTGTTTGAACATGAACAAAGAATGTAAATTTTTTGTCACTGGTAGGATTCGAACCTGAGCCTTGTGATTGTTGCCATGCGCCTTAGATCACTCGGCCATTCACCCCTTTAGGAATATATGTTTCGATTGTCTATTTTTAATACAAAAAAAGTCTAATCATGTTATGAGTTTTTACAATTGTGTAATTGTGTCTAAAACTACATAAAAATGCCCCCGGGTCGAAAATTAATAATCCATACAAATAATGTACAATTAAAAGAGCAAGATAACCCGTTAAATTAAACGGAAAAATGATTTTTTTTCTTCGACATTCACATGGGTTGTTTTGACAGTGACCACCGAGTCAAAATAACTTTTCCGGAGATAGCAATAAGGTTGTTTTGACGGTGACTCTTTGGTACCGGCGACGAAGAAACAACTTTCAGATTTATTTTTGTTTGGTTGTTTCGAAAGTCATTTTGACAATTTCCGAAAGTTTTTTCCGTGCAAAAAACAACTTCTACTCAGCGTTATTTTTTTGGTTATTTTGACAGTTGTTTTTGCGAAAAAATGAAAGTTGTCGTGATTGCTAGGGTTCACTGTTAAAAAAATCTACTTGAAATTTAATGTACTTTTACTGGAAATTTTAATGCATAAACTAGTATATTAAATTTAATATACAAGTGTAATGTAAAATTAATGTATGGTACATTCAGTAATTTTCGATATGGTACAACACATTCAATAATTTAGTTTAATTTTGCAATAAAAGTACTTCAATTTTATAGTAAAAGAAACAAGAGCAATTCATCTCTACACTGTAAAGAAATGTACTTGAAATTTAATGTACTTTTACTGGAAATTTTAATTCATAAACTAGTATATTAAATTTAATATACAAGTGTAATGTAAAATTAATGTATAGTACATTCAATAATTTTCAATATGGTACAACACATTCAATAATTTAGTTTAATTTTGCAATAAAAGTACTTAATTTTTCAGTAAAAGTGCGTGAATTTTAATAATTTACTTTAATTTTACTGAAAAAGTACATGAATTTAATACCACAATTGTAAATTAAATTTCGATGACCAGTTTATACATAAAAACTTCCAGTCTTTTTTAGTAGTGTATTTACAAAGAATCTATTATTTTCCAATTTTTTAAGAAACGCAATTCATCTCTACATTGTAAAAAAATCTACTGGAAATTTAATGTACTCTTACTGGAAGTTTTAATTCATAAACTAGTATATTAAATTTAATATACAAGTGTAATGTAAAATTAATGTATAGTACATTCAATAATTTTCAATATGGTACAACACATTCAATAATTTAGTTTAATTTTGCAATAAAAATACTTTAATTTTACAGTAAAAGTGTTTGAATCTTAATAATTCGCTTTAATTTTACTGGAAAATTACGTGAATTTTGTACCATAATTGTACATTAAATTTCGATGACGAATTTATGCATAAAAACTTCCAGTCTTTTTTAACAGTATATTTAAAACGAACCCATTATTTTCTAAATTTTTAAGGAACGCAATTCATCTCCACACTGTAAAAAAAATCTACTTGAAATTTAATGTTCTTTTACTAGAAATTTTTATGCATAAACTAGTATATTAAAATGAATATACAAGTGTAATGTAAATTTAATGTATGGTGCAGCACATTCAATAGTTTACTTTCATTTTACAATAAATGTACTTGAATTTTAATAATTTGCTTTAATTTCGCTGGAAAAATACATGAATTTTATACCACAATTGTATATTAAATTTCGATTACGAATTTATGCATAAAAACTTCCAGTTTTTTCTAACAGTGTAGGCTGCAATTGCAACAGTTGAGGTAAAGTATTATTCCTTCCTGATTAATCGGTCGTCGGTATCTTCCCAACGATTGAACAAACTTTTGTCTGTTGACGGTAATTTATCGACCACATTTCGTCACCAATTTCATAAATTTAAGATAATGTGCTACTGCTCGGTCGATAACAGAAACTGTTAAACGTTGTTCTTTTCCACAATTGATCTTTTGGGCAAAAGACGAGAATTACTGGCAGTAGACTTCTTCTCATTTATAACGAATAAAAAAAAATAGTTACTCGTTATATTGTACGGATTTTCCGAACGCCGTGAAAGTTCGCAATTTTTATCGTATTATAGAAAATTAACAATTACATTTTTTAGTCTCTGCGAAATAGTGAAAATGACGAAAGCTATGCATTGTCAAAAATACGCAAGATTCTGCAGACTTAAATAAGCTTTTATTTCTTGGTAGCATTAAAATAATTAAAAAAACAAGACTGCAAAGTAGAACTTTGCAAATTGCTTCCTCATTATTGTTAGATTTTTTGAAAATCTACCTCTATGAGGGAGCATGTTAATCTATTTTGGCTTCCTCATAGAGGAAGCTTTGTAAAAATCCAATAATAATGAGGAAGTAATTTGCAAAGTTCTACTTTGCAGCCTTCTTTGAAAAAATTTTAAATGGCATTAGTTTTAAACCCCTTGACAGATTCTCGCCAGATTTTAACTGATGCTTAGTTTACCCACACTCTACTTGTGGACCAAATTTGAGCTCGATGTCTTAAAAATTGCCGAAGTTAGAGCACGAACAAAAAATTCAAAATGCCATAAATTTTAAACCCCTTAACGGATTGACGTCAAATTCACTCCCAAACTTTATTTAATAACAGTCCTCTTGTGAACCAAATTTGAGCCCGATATCTTAAAAATTGCGAAAGTTAGAGCACGAACAAAAAATGTCAAAAAATTAAAAAATGCCATAAATTGTAAACCCCTTAAGGGATTGACACCAAATTTAATCCCAAACACTATTTGATAACAGACCACTTCTGGTCCAAATTTGAGCCGGATGTCAAAAATTGCGGGAGTTAGAGCCCGAGCTGACATTCTCCAAAAAATTCAAAATGCCATAAATTTTGAACACCTTGATGGATTAACACGAAATTCAATCCCATACCTTGTTTAACGACAGTTTACTCGTGGTTCAAATTTGAGCCCGATATCTTCAAAATTGCGATGGCTATCGTGGTAACAAAAAATTGTGCCCGTACGCACACACACACATACAGTCATTTTTTCTAAACCACTTTTCTCGATGTTTTAGACCATTCTGAGTGTCCTGACATGAAAATCTCGAAAAAAAATTCACGAAAACAAAGCTTCCTCTATGAGGAAACAAAAAACTTTGCAAATTGCTTCCTCATTATTATTGGATTTTCACAAATCTACCTTTATGAGGGAGCATGTTAATCTATTTTGGCTTCCTCATAGAGGAAGCTTTGTAAAAATCCAACGATAATGAGGAAGCAATTTGCAAAGTTCTACTTTGCAGCCTTGTTTAAAAAAAAATTAAATGGCATTAGTTTTAAACCCCTTGACGGATTCTCGCCAGATTCGAACTGATGCTTAGTTTACCCACACTCTACTTGTGGGCCAAATTTGAGCCCGATATCTTAAAAATTGCGGAACTTAGAGCACGAACAAAAAATTCAAAATGCCATAATTTTTAAACCCCTTAACGGATTGACGTCAAATTCACTCCCAAACTTTATTTAATAACAGTCCACTTGTGGACCAAATTTGAGCCCGATATCTTAAAAATTGCGAAAGTTAGAGCACGAACAAAAAATGTCAAAAAATTTAAAACTGCCATAAATTGTGAACCCCTTAACGGATTGACACCAAATTTAATCCCAAACACTATTTGATACCAGACCACTTCTGGTCCAAATTTGAGCCGGATGTCAAAAATTGCGGGAGTTAGAGCCCGAGCTGACATTCTCCAAAAAAATTCAAAATGCCATAAATTTTGAACACCTTTATGGATTAACTCCAAATTCAATCCCATACCTTGTTTAACGACTGTTTACTCGTGGTTCAAATTTGAGCCCGATATCTTAAAAATTGCGATGGCTACCGTGCTAACAAAAAGTTGTGCACATACGCACACAAACACATACAGTCATTTTTTCTAAACCACTTTTCTCGATGTTTTAGACCATTCTGTGTCCTGACATGAAATTCTCGAAAAAATAAATTCACGAAAACAAAGCTTCCTCTATGAGGAAGCAAAAAACTTTGCAAATTGCTTCCTCATTATTATTGGATTTTAACAAATCTACCTCTATGAGGGAGCATGTTAATCTATTTTGGCTTCCTCATAGAGGAAGCTTTGTAAAAATCCAGTAATAATGAGGAAGCAATTTACAAAGTTCTACTTTGCAGCCTTCTTTAAAAAAATTTAAATGGCATTAGTTTTTAACCCCTTGACAGATTCTCGCCAGATTCGAACTGATGTTTAGTTTACCCACACTCTACTTGTGGACCAAATTTGAGCCCGATATCTTAAAAATTGCGGAACTTAGAGCACGAACAAAAAATTCAAAATGCCATAATTTTTAAACCCCTTAACGGATTGACGTCAAATTTACTCCCAAACTTTATTTAATAACAGTCCTCTTGTGAACCAAATTTGAGCCCGATATCTTAAAAATTGCGAAAGTTAGAGCACGAACAAAAAATGTCAAAAAATTAAAAAATGCCATAAATTGTAAACCCCTTAACGGATTGACACCAAATTTAATCCCAAACACTATTTGATAACAGACCACTTCTGGTCCAAATTTGAGCAGGATGTCAAAAATTGCGGGAGCTAGAGCCCGAGCTGACATTCTCCAAAAAAATTCAAAATGCCATAAATTTTGAACACCTTTATGGATTAACTCCAAATTCAATCCCATACCTTGTTTAACGACAGTTTACTCGTGGTTCAAATTTGAGCCCGATATCTTCAAAATTGCGATGGCTATCGTGGTAACAAAAAATTGTGCACATACACACGCACACACACAGACATTTTTTCTAAACCACTTTTCTCGATGTTTTAGACCATTCTGAGTGTCCTGACATGAAAATCTCGAGAAAAAAAATTCACGAAAACAAAGCTTCCTCTATGAGGAAGCAAAAAACTTTGCAAATTGCTTCCTCATTATTATTGGATTTTAACAAATCTACCTCTATGAGGGAGCATGTTAATCTATTTTGGCTTCCTCATAGAGGAAGCTTTGTAAAAATCCAGTAATAATGAGGAAGCAATTTGCAAAGTTCTACTTTGCAGCCTTCTTTGAAAAAATTTTAAATGGCATTAGTTTTGAACCCCTTGACGGATTCTCGCCAGATTCGAACTGATGTTTAGTTTACCCACACTCTACTTGTGGACCAAATTTGAGCCCGATATCTTAAAAATTTCGGAACTTAGAGCACGAACAAAAAATTCAAAATGCCATAATTTTTAAACCCCTTAACGGATTGACGTCAAACTCACTCCCAAACTTTATTTAATAACAGTCCACTTGTGGACCAAATTTGAGCCCGATATCTTCAAAATTGCGAAAGTTAGAGCACGAACAAAAAATGTCAATAAATTTTTAAATGCCATAAATTGTGAACCCCTTAACGGATTGACACCAAATTTAATCCCAAACACTATTTGATAATAGACCACTTCTGGTCCAAATTTGAGCCGGATGTCAAAAATTGCGGGAGTTAGAGCCCGAGCCGACATTCTCCAAAAAATTCAAAATGCCATAAATTTTGAACACTTTGATGGATTAACTCCAAATTCAATCCCATACCTTGTTTAACGACTGTTTACTCGTGGTTCAAATTTGAGCCCGATATCTTAAAAATTGCGATGGCTATCGTGCTAACAAAAAATTGTGCACATACACACACACACACAGACATTTTTTCTAAACCACTTTTCTCGATGTTTTAGACCGTTCTGAGTGTCCTGACATGAAAATTTCGAGAAAAAAAATTCACGAAAACAAAGCTTCCTCTATAAGGAAGCAAAAACGAAGGCAGTGTTTAATAAAATCATATTAAAAAATCTGCCTCTCAAAAAATACAATTTCGCTTACATACTTACGCATAATTTTACATTATTCCAATTCATTGTCGAATCGCACGTCTTCTTCGTTCACGAGTCCACGTGTCTCGAAGCTGCAGTCGTATTTCTACACGAAGCTAGTTTATATCTATAGCAAATCCCAGCAACCACGTGGCTGACCGCGAACTCTGGCCTCCAGATAAAATTAGCCTTAGGCAGCTATATTCCGGCGCTAAACTAGCGACCGTACGATATTTCTGTACCAATTTCGCAACACATCGTCGAGACAAAACGTCCCTCGTGTCCCAGCCATCGTAAAGATTGGAACGTACGAGTTTTACGCTACAAAGTTGCAGTAGTAATCTCAACAGCTTAATGGACGCCTCTAATAAATTTATTTTATTTATGCCATAAATAATTGCATATTATTTTTTAAAGAATATTCTACATTTTGGTAAAAAAAAATGAATAAAAGTTTAATTGAATGTATCAATTAAACACTATTTTTCCAGATGGATTAATTTTTTAAATCGATGAAAAAAAAAGGATCGACTAACGGCCTTGGGGATATTAATGTCTCATAATTTTCTCAATCTTTAAAAAAAAAATAAACTTAACTCTTTACTAATTATAGTGAAAAAAAAATGCTTTGCAATTTATGGAACTTATAATCAAATAGGGTGAATTTGAAAGTAATTAAATGTTTGCAACGATATTCAAAATTATTTTAGATCCAGCTTAGAGCTACGATTACGATTAAAACGAGAGTCAGGTCGAAAATTTCAAGGCTTTTACTTCGGTCTTTATTGATTTGCCTGTATACATCCTAACATGAACAGATTAGATGCATACACATTAAGATGAACGTTTGTTTCGTTTATCTTACACGTAAGTTCTCTGGAGTGCGAAGGTTTCATTATTAATTTCTTGTTGTTGTTGTTTTTTTTTAAATTATTTATTTCATTTCACTTATAATCATCCCCCTAAACTCGGTGTGTGTATCTTCCACGTTTGAATTACGTTAAAGAATGATCGTTTTTTTTCCTTGCATTTAATTATCATTACGAGTTTATTAATTATCTACAATGGGCCGAGATAAGGGCGGGGGCAGCCCAGGTCTACGCGCCCCGCCATCGCCGTCGATGGATGTTCTTGTTTGTTTGTTTGTTTCTTTCCTTTTTTTACTTGCGTCGCGCGTCCCTTTCTCTCGCTCTCACGCAATCGCTTTGTTGAACGAAAGTTGGCTCATCTTTTTTCCTTTTTGTTGTCCTTTACTTTATTGTTTCTTTTTTTTTAAGTCCGTTAAAAGTTTTTCTTTCTGTTGTTCTTGCCAACGCTTTTAGTCCCGATAAATCGTCCGTCGATTCGGGACTCAATTGTGAATTTATTTACGTTTATTATTAAACAATGATTCTATTCGCTGGCCTCGGTCATAAACGAGGCTCTTGCGATACCAGCTGAGCCTTGCCAATCAATTTCACAAATAGCCAAACCCTCGATTGTCTCTAAACATCGAGAATATATTCTCGAGGGCTTCCCCGTGATTTTATCTCGAAGGTTTTATTGGCTTTGGGATGGTGCTTAGTGGATTCTTGGCGCACCGCGAGTCGCCGCATTAAAATACTGAATCCGGCAATAAATTAAAAAGAATTCGCTAATGTTATGACCCACGTTATATATACATATACATATAATCGTTATATGTGTGCCAAGTGTTCATTTCGTTACGGTTTGTTTTTTTTTTTCAGTTTCTTTCATGATTTACTGTATTTCTCACGAGCCACTACCGAACCTTCTCAGCTTAGGAGAGTTATTTATGAAATTGTCGACGCTTTTACGCGTCCAAAGACGCGGGCGTGTCGATGGTTTTTTTTTGTTTGTTTTTGTTGTTTTTAAATTTCTTTTCTTTACTTCCGTACGGTTGGGTGAAAGGGGGTGGGGGGTGGTTGTTTGTTGTGTGTTGTCGATGGTAGTTGTGATAATGGATTAACGGTGTCTCAATGATTTGTGAGGGGGTTCGTTCGAAACGGGTTAAGGTCGGGGGTTTTCTTTTTTTTCATTATTTTTTTGTTCTCTTAGAGGAGGTTCTTGATCTCGTCGTAGAGCACAAGCACAAGGGCACCACCGGTACCACGGAGCACGTTCGAGAAGGCTCCCTTGAAGAAAGCGCCGCCACCCTCTGACCTGTAGATCGTTGCCCAGCAGTGAAGCGTGTTCTTGTACAGAATCTCGGACTTTGCACGTCCGGACTGCATCATCATGCGCCTACGCACTGTGTCGAAGGGATAGGACACGATACCGGCGACGGTGGTTACGCACTGAAATTTACAAGGAAAAAAACAATTAGGATAAAGTTACCAGTAAATCAAGCAGATCAATTTGTTTATCACGAATTTCTATAAAATGTAATATAATCCCGACTGTCTCCGAAAATTATACCGGATGACCAGCATGTCCAATTATGTGATGCAACTAAAAAAATATCGTATTTTAATAGCATAGTATATAGAAATAAATACTAAAAGCCATAAGTCAAAAAACACCAGTAAATGAACATTTTTTTTTTTTCGAAAAAGGATTCTGCAAATAAATCGCAGTATGTCGATAAAAAATAGTCAAAAGAAAGATCTAATGTTCAGCCAAGGCATCAAAATTTCTCGTGGCCTTTCAAAAAGCTGTTGTTCATTCACTGGTGACTGTTCAATTACTGGTGCATTCATACTAATAACTCTCACGTTGGAATGAAAAATGTACAACGAAAACTACAGAATGAAAAATTTACGACGTATTTACCCTAGGGAAGTACTGAAAAAATGTTGGAATTAATCAGATTGAACGTGCAAAGTATTTTCCTATTAATTCCCGACAATTTTGTAATTTAGACAATTTTTACTATACATTGTCTGTATATTTGCTATTTTTGGGATTGCAGTTTTTCAAATCGTTTTATTACGTGTATGATTGCAAAAAAACAAAAGTAACGTGAATAAAATTGAGCCTTTAATCGGCGACGATGGTTACGCACTAAAATTGAAGATGATGAAATTATGTTGCACGTGAGAATGAAAAATTTACCATCAATTACCTAAAACTTAACTAAACAAAAAATTCAGGCTATAGACGTGTTAAAAAATTGTAAAGTTAATAAAACTGAAGGATTTTCTGCGATTCTAATCAGTTTTCGACGATTTTGTCTTCGTTGTGTTTTAAATGTGTTTTTACTACTTTTATCTTCACGATATTTATCTGCTTTTTTTAGGATTTATCACATAGCTATTTAGAAAAAAGTATTTGATACTTTTGCGGATAAAGCGGAAAAAAATCCGCGATATTAAAGACACATCCTTATCTACAAAAATATAATAATAACCTTCCAGAGGCTGAGAAATTCATCGTGGTATATACTAGAAAATTGTGACATAATTAATTAAACGAAACTGAACCTTTTCGTTATTTCCTATTATTTGAATTAGTTTTGAACCATTTTGCAGTAAAAAAATCCAAGTATCTATTTGATATTTAAGTTTTTTCTTTTTTCTTCATTTTTAAAATGATTTTTGTCTTCGATATTTAAAAGATATATTATGTATTATGTATACAATTATAATAAAAAGTTTGAATCAATTAAAATTTGAATAATCCACGACAAAAATTGGATAATATATCGACGCTATCGATCATCGAAATGTCAGCTTCACATTTGAAAAAATGCAACGACAATTTTTTTTATCGAAATAAGAGAACAAACGAAGAGAGTAAAAACATAAATAGACTTTTAGGGATTGTAATTTTACCTGCGCGATACCCCACGAGACGAGGAACGGCGTCTTCTTGGGGTCGGGAAGCATACCACGAGCGGTATCATAGAAACCGAAGTAGGATGCACGGTAGATGATGATACCCTGCACAGATACTCCGAAACCACGGTAGAGACCGCCAAGACCATCAGCCTTGAAAATCTTTCCCAAACAGTCTCCAAGACCAGTGAATTCACGTCCAGCTCCAGCCTTACCGACATCAGCAGCCAACCTTTAAGAAAAGAAGCATTATTTATTGCTGAAATTTACAATATCGAATGAAAAACTACGTGCAATCTCTCAAATATTGTAATTTAAATGTTTTTCATATCAGATTTTTTTTTACATGGTGTCCTTCATCTAAGAAAAGTGATAAGAATAAAAAATGTATTATTACTTTTTTGAAAAATCTTACATTTAAACCTCATCAAGTACATATCAAGCACTATAATTTTTCAATTTTTTAGAAACATACAGTGCACCAAAATGGTGTGAGATTAAAAGTTAAATTTTTCACTTGTAGCTTTTAGACCAATCCGGTCAACGGATTTTAATGTTTAATATCTTATTTTGTCTGTCGAAAAGTGCATTCCGTTTTTCGTATAGGAGTTTTTTACTTCCTGCCTTTATGACAACGGTATGATTTTAAATGTTTTAATAAATCTGTATTTATGAAAAACTCACGAAATAATTGGTTACAATTAATCCAATTTCCACTGCAACCTGAATTGCTATACTGAAAACGGAATGCACTTTTCGACAGATAAAATAAGAGATGGAAGACTAAAATCTGTTTACTAGTTTGGTCTGAAAGCTACGACATGTGAAAAATTTTACTTATTATTTCAATCATTTCTGATACACTGTATTTCTTTGCAAAATTGCAGAATTGCAGCGCTTGATATGTAGTTTGAATGTAAGATTTTTGTATGTACTAATAATTTTTTTTTTCTTATGATTTTTTATTTAGGTGTTTGGGTCCCCTTAAGTGTTGAAACTCACCTGGTTCTGGCGAAGTCAAGTGGGTAGACGAAGCAAAGGGAAGTCGCTCCGGCGGCACCACCAGAGGCAAGGTTACCAGCGAAGTAACGCCAGAATTGAGTGTGCTTGTCAACACCACCCAAAAAGACCTGCTTGTATTTGTCCTTGAAGGCGAAGTTCAACGCCTGGGTGGGGAAGTAACGGATAACATTGGCGAAGTTACCGCGCCAGAAACTGAGGAAACCTTGTTCTTTCGGGATGCGGACGAAGCAATCGACCATTCCTGGATAACACAAAAAAAAAGAAAAATCGTGGGTTAGAAAATACTCATCCAATACAAGAAAAAGCTTAATACAATTTTATTAATTTATCTCAATAATACATTAAATCTTTAACTTTAATAATTACATTTATTCATAATGGAATGATAGTAAGTTCTCTATAAATAATAACGTGAAAAACGAAAAAAGAACAAGAAAAATCGTGGTTCAGAAAGTGCTCAGCCAATACAAGAAAAAGCTTTATTCAATTTTGTTAATTTATCTCAATAATACGGTAAATCTTTAATTTTAATAATTACATTTATTCATAATGGAATGATAGTAAATTGTCGATAAATAGTAACGTGAAAAACGAAAGAAAAAAAAAAAAGAAAAATCGTGGTTCAGAAAGTGCTCATTCAATACAAGAAAATGCTTAATTCAATTTTGTTAATTTATCTCAATAATACGTTAAATATTTAATTTCAATAATTACATTAATTCATAATGGAATGATAGTAAATTGTCGATAAATAATAACGTCAAAAACGAAAAAAAAGATAAATCGTGGTTCATAAAGTGCTCATTCAATACAAGAAAATGCTTAATTCAATTTTGTTAATTTATCTCAATAATAAGTTACATATTTAATTTTAATAATTACATTAATTCATAACGGAATGATAGTAAATTCTCTATAAATAATAACGTCAAAAACGAAAAAAGAAAAAGAAAAATCGTCGTTCAGAAAATGCTCATCCAATACAAGAAAAAGCTTTATTAAATTTTGTTAATCTATCTCAATAATACGTAAAATCTGTAACTTTAATAATTACATTAATTCATAATGGAATGATAGTAAATTCTCGATAAATAATAACGTGAAAAACGAAAAAAAAAAGAAAAATCGTGGTTCAGAAACTGCTCATTCAATACAAGAAAAACCTTTATTCATTTTTGTTAATTTATCTGAATATTACGTTAAATATTTAATTTTAATAATTACATTAATTCATAACAGAATGATAGTAAATTCTCGATAAATAATAACGTGAAAAACGAAACAAAAGAAAGAAAAATCGTGGTTCAAAAATTGCTCATCCAATACAAGAAAAACCTACATTCAATTTTGTTAATTTATCTCAACACGTAAAATTTTGAATTTTAATAATTACATTAATTTATAACGGAATAATATTAAATTCTCGATGATTAATAACGTTATAAAAAGGCTCGATTTTGTAGACACTGAAAACTATTTTAGTTCCACTTTCATTCAAAAGTTACGTAGTAAGTTTCACGAATAAATGTGGTTCATTCACTTTCATTCACATTCTTGGCTGACACTCACTCCCATCGATGAATACAATGGTCCGTTTTCGTTATTAAATTAATTTATAACTGAATGCTAGTAATTTCTCGATAAATAATAACGTGAAAAAATGTATAATAAAGATCTGCTAGATTGTGTAAATACCTGGATGTATTTTAATTTCGCTTTAATTGTAAAAATAATAAATTTTACAAAAAAAAGTGGTTCATTGTGCCCCACTTTTCTCTACAGCAGAAGCCATTACGCGACAATCTGCGGTTGCGCGTGCATCGCTCGTAAAATCGCGTAATCGCCCCAGATACCAATACTCGAGTCTCAACCAGACAATAAGCAAAATAATTGGACTAAGAAAATTCGGAACTTAAATACTTTAAAAAAAAACGTGCATTTCGCACAATTCTTTAAAATCAATAATTAGATATTCGAAAGCAAAATTGAAGCACCCGATAATCTAACCTCACTGAGAGAAAAATGGGGTAATTTAAAAAAATATATAGTTAGACCGACGATAATAAAACTGTAAACTATAATTCCCACATATTCTATATAGTCTATATTTTATGGTTATAGCAAATATAAGAAAATAATTGGATGAACCATTAATATAATTCCCAGGTGGAACGTCTCTATTTTATGGTTGTAGCAAATACAATTATAGTAGCAATCATCAAAATGACAATCGTTTCAAATATACCGTTTCGTTGCATATACAATTTCAACGTTTGTTTCCAACAGCCTTGCAAATATCGTTTATTGAAACATATTACCATCGCTTCAACAATAAAACATTGCAAGCCTTCTTGTATTCGTTTTATCGTGTGAAATCGTTAAATCAACAATATGTTTTTCTCTCAGTGCTCTATATGATTACAAGATTGTAAATGGCTGAGGCTGAGTTCGACAAAAGAGGAAAAGTGTTCGAACATTCAATTGTCATATTTTCACATTTCATTTAGTGATTTCGAATGACATTCCAACTGTGCAGAATAATACTCGTACTAATGTAATATATAATTGCGTGTCACTTTGCTGGAGGACAGAAAACAAACATTTAATTTCATTAGAAACGTTTAATTTTATGAACCAGACTACAGAGAATTGATGAAAGAAGTTGTAGCCGGTTTCGGTTCGTGGCTGACAAGTTCAGCACGAATCCGGTCGTAACTGTATTCGCAGTACCCTAATCAAGATTCATGCGAATTCTCGACCGTGAACCTATCTAATCATCTTCTCATATACAATGCTTACGGTGCGTAACACCTTAAGTCCGTTTCAAGGCAAACAAATCTAACGTAAATATCGTGAAAGTGACGCACCATTAAGAGAATCATGCCAAAGTTATTTTAAAACTTACACAGTAAAAACTCAATTGCACTGAGAAAAAATTATGGTATTAGTAACTGTAAAGTGACAACTATTCACTTATGGGAGGTACAACTATTTTTTATAGTTGACACAACTATCAAATAGTTACTATAACTATTTTCGTAGTTATCGTAACTATAAAAATACTTGCATATAATAAAAATGAATAGTTGTCATTTTATAGTTGACTGTACTATTACGATTTCTCTGAGTGTGGAAATTTATATACTTTTAACAGCAATTTTCTTTCCACAGATGTACACGAAAAAATTCTTTCATTTTTATATTTAAAAAATAAATACAAAAACGTTAAAATTTTGAATTGATTTTTACGAAATATGTTCTGAAAAATTATTTCAATTTTACACACATTTTACTTTTTACGTCACACTTTAAGGCAAACAAATCTAACGTAAATATCGTGAAAGTGATGCACCATTAAGAGAATCAGATAAGATAAGATAATTCTTTATTGCATATGAAGGGTACAGGGCCCTTGTTGCAAGGGGAAACTACCATGTGGATTTGTCAGTAGGTACATAAATAAAATAAAAGATAATAAAATTAAAAAATACAAAATACAAAATACAGTGCATAGATGAGCCATTTTCTCACTCGTTTAACAAAAATGCGCGAAGCTTAAGACTATTTGTAACAAAATAATATGCTGCTTTGATAGCAGCAGGCTTAAAAACGGTAAGCAGAGTAATAGGAGCAATATTTGACGATAGGTATTATATTATATTATATTATATATTAAGAGAATCATGCCAAAGTTATTTTAAAACTTACACAGTAAAAACTCAATTTGAAATTTATATACTTTTAACATCAATTTTCTTTCCACAGATTTCCACGAAAAATTTCTTTCATGTTTATATTTTTTTAAAATACAAAAACGTGAAAATTTTGAATTGCTTTTTACGAAATATGTTCTGAAAAATTATTTCAATTTTACACACTTTTTACGTCACTTCACAAATTAACAGAAAATAATGTGTGAAATATTTCTTTCTATCAATTCACAAATTTAATATTGAAAAAGCAAAAAATACAATTATGCATAATAAAAATTCTTTTACATAATCGCGTTTGTTACATAAATAGAAAAATAGTGTTCGATATATAGAAACCAAAAAATCGACGCCTGTCAAAACCAAAGCTTTAAGGAGATCTTTTCGAAAACTACATGTCTGAAATATTACGCTCGAAAAATGTCTAGATTCGAATCTCATTATTGGGTTTTTTATCATGAATAATTGCTACTTAAATGAAGCCAATTTATGCGAGTTATATAGTTGTACCATCTAAATAAAAAGTCGTCTAAAATAAAAGTCAAATGAGCGTCCATGTCGAAACAGTTAACGAGTCGTTTAAGTAATTAAGCATCTAAATACCAATTTTCATTCTTAACATGACGAATTTCATTAAAAAACCTATTCATTTCTCTCAATTTCCAGTTTTTTCGTGACACAATCATTTGACTAGCATAAATCGACAGAATCTCCTTAAAAACGTTTAAAAAATTATCAAATTCGATTCTCCAACAGTATTACCGATGACCTACATTGTTCATTGTACGGAGGTCGCCGGGTGCAAGTGCACTATTGATCGACGGACCTTTAAATACCATATAATCAATAAGAAATCCTATTTAAAAAAACCCCCCTTCTCATTCAAATAATCATAACCATAATCATAACAATGATCGTAAAAAAACTCCTTATTCCCAAAAAAAAAAGAAAAAAGAAATCTCGAAAATCAATAAATCGCAATGTAAATCTAATAATTACGAATTAATATTACCGCAATAAATGATAAATCCCCATAACTCAAATCATCAAGTGTCTCTATCATCCCGAAAAAAAAAACGAAAAAAAAGAACCGCACGTTATTCGCCCTCATGGCGATAGTGAAAAGTCGGCCATGTTGGACGGCATCGTCATCGATCGTTCCTCGTTGAGAAGAGACAGGAAAGCCACGCCATCTGGCAGAGCAATTGCAGCCGCTATCGACCCGCCCGCGCCAACCCGCTACACTTTTCCGCAATCGTTCGAACGCGTTATGTAAGCCCCGAAAACTCTCGTCGTTACATAAACCATTGACAAGAGAAAAAAAACCTTTGGCAACTTGAAGATTCGTAAGAATCACGTACTGTCCATCAATTTTTCTTTTTCCGAGGCTTCGCAGTAGAGTTACATAACGGAAGTGAAAAAAGAAGTAAAAAAATCGAATCTCGTGTTCCTCGGATTTCCACCGCTTTTCCTTGGAACGAAAACCACCGAAATGTCTTTGACATTGACATGCCCTACTTGCACCTGTCACATGCTCCACTCTAAAGCATTTTGAGTTAGTACCTAACGCTTACGCTCGCTCTTAACACGAGCCACGTTTTCACAGACGTTCCAACATTCGAAACGTTCGATCGCTCTTCTTTCTCTCTCGCTCTTTTTCACGGACACTCTAGTCTAAACTCTAGATTAGCTAAGAGTCACTCTATCGCTCTGACGCACGAACTCATTGTTAGATATACATACACACGCACACATCGTTTTCACTCAACTCATGATTCGAATTAACGCTACTCTTTTACGTTGAGATAAGTGAATTGGTTTTTGGTACTCACCCTTGTAACGCTGATCCTCAGCGATTTGCTTCGAGATGTGCTGCACCTGAAGTAGCAGCTTGACACGCTCAATTGGTGCGACAATGGTCTTTGAAACAGCGGCGGAAACACCACCGGCCAAAAAGTCCTTGGCAAACGCCACGGGATCCGCGAGACCAGACATTTTGTGTGTTGGGTGGAGTGTGTGTGTGAACGGGTATTTGCAAAAAGGAAGAAGGAGAGTCTTGACTCCTGTATCGGACGCGCGCCGGACGACGAGTGAGCGAGGCAGAGTTCTTCTCGTTGAACCGACCCTCCGCTAAGAATAGACGCGGAGATCACGTGCCCACAGCGACTGCGCAGGTGTTACGATTTAGCCAGTCGCGAAACCGCTGCGTCGACGCATCGCTAAAGACCCTGACACTCTAATGTTACTTCCTAGTTGCGAGTGATTAGAAATGTCTTGCGTCCTTCGTGATCAGTTTGTAATTGTTGTTTGTTACGTTCGAACGCGACGTACATAGACGAGCTTTTTTTTTGAAAATCGAAGGAATTTATTTTTATCGCGTTTGAATTTCGCGCAGCTTCCCGCGCTACTAACGTACTTCCGGGTGGGAACCAATCGCGAGGTTCCCTGGTGTCAGGGTCGCTCGTAGCGACACTCACCGAGTGTCGCTCTTTACATTCGTTCGCTACACGACGCGAACTCCGCGGTTAACCGTGATCATGAAATTTCCGAGGCCTTTATTCTTGTTCTACCACACAGCTAATCATTGAATAATGAAAAACCTGTTTTATTGCGATCGGCTGTGTGACGTCGTATACTCGTCGTCACGTGTGGATAACTGAGACTTGTTTAATTGTATAATTGAACCGTTATACTAAAGAACTCGTTTGGATTCGCGTCAGCTAATTGACTTTTGATTTTGGCTACGATTTTCATGGTCGCTTTTCGTTTTTAACTCATCATTGAGGAAATTATTAATTTTTTTCGATAACTATATGTAATTTTTTATGGATATAAAATTATCAAAATATTAGAATACATAATCTTTATTTTGCAATTTTTAAATAAGTGAAATTTAAATTAAAAAAATTCCTAACACTCGGTTGTCGTCCATTATTTTATATTTTTTACATTTTTAAATGACTGATAATTTCTTCGTTTTTTTCATTTTCATAAAAAGTTTATAAATAGCCATAAAATACCATGGAATATCACATTATCGAATAAATGAATAAATAATATAATTTATCTAAACGTAAAATATTCTCTTTTTCAAATGTTGAATAGAAATTTTTTTAAAATAACATTATGCTAATTGATAGTTACAAAATTATTATTTTTTTTCACAAACATAGTGAATATAAAATTCTGACCAAAAACAAAAATAGAGTTCGTAGTTCAGATTTAGTGAGTGGGATATTGTTTCTGGTTCGAATAACCCGCGCGTGGGCCGACTAAACAATCGGAAATCGTTGAACATCGGATTTCTGGCCAATGAGAATTCAGTGCTGAATGAGTTCTGGTTGCCAGGCAACGTGAGCTTACTCGTTGATCCGCGTGTTCGATATTCGAATTTTCCGACGGTTGTCGAAGTGTTCGTTGAAGCTGCCTGGTTTTTCGAGTGCTTTTTCCGCACACACGGCCTTGCCAATGTTGCGCAGACATGGGCTTGTCTTGATTTTCCCAAAATCGCGAATTCTCGGGTAAAGTCGTCGCATCTTTGTGCTGTGTCAGGGACGTTGCTTGACCGGGTTTGGCTCAACGTACCCAGCACGACACCTTCGCGAATGGGAGCGGCCTCCACTTAATTCTGCGCCATCGTAACGATCGATCACATTGGCAACCGGAGCATATTATATCATACATTATAGTAGTACCCAAGGAAATAAAAGAACGGAATGTATTATAATGCGAAAGTTATCGGAAGAACCGTTCATTAGCTGGTGACATATTTTTTAAACTGAAAATCAAAAGCCTCCCGAGTTAAAATTTAAAGACTACCACGCCGTCGGTTGAATTAAAAGGATGCAAAGTACAACCTTGCACATTGCTTCCTCATTGTTTTTCGATTTTTACAAAGCCGCCCCTGATAAAAATATATTATAGAGATTGATGGAGATCGATAGAATTTGAATGGGATTTAATCGTACGTTATCATCTCTATCTATTCGGACTTTGAGCAATTTATACAAATTGAATATTTGTTATTAGTTTCGTTTAGTTTTCGTTTTCTATTGGTTAAATAGGATAGATACGGTATCGGGATGTATGGTACACTAACGGATTTATAATATTTTATAATTTTTTTTCAAGTGATTTTTTAATAAATTCTTAGACCTCTTATTATCCGAAATCAATGCTCTTATTGGTATCTTGATATGTTTGATTATTTATTAGATTTTTCTCGTATCGCGAAGTACTCAAATACGGATAAAATAAAACTTTCGGTAAGGAATGTATACGTGAAGCATTCTTACAGAGTTAATTAACATAAATAATTTAGTAAAAAAGATGCTAAAAAACTAATCAATTTACTGTAGTTACTCATAAGTACGTGAAGCGGCTTATATATTATTGATGTATATTATATTGTAAGAACGAGTTTGGATGGAATAATTAGGCAGTCTTTCAGAGATCATGAAAGTTAAGCAGCTTGGGTCGCGGTCAATACAAAGATGGGTGACCAGAAAAAAAACGTAATTATCCGGTCGATTTCTTTTTTTTTTTTCTTGGAATAGTACATCATGAGTATATACGTACAATCATATATTTTTATTATTAAATTAAATATAAAAATTATATTATTTATAATAATATTATAGGATATCGACGAAACATATAGTTCGCTATCGTTTTCTATTGGTTAAATACGATAGATACGGTATCGGGATGTATGGTACACTAACGGATTTATAATATTTTATCATTTTTTTTTCAACTGATTTTGTAATAAATTCTTAGACCTCTTATTATCCGAAATCAATGCTCTTATTGGTATCTTGATATGTTTGATTATTTATTAGATTTTTCTCGTATCGCGAAGTACTCAAATACGGATAAAATAAAACTTTCGGTAAGGAATATATACGTGAAGCATTGTTACAGAGTTAATTAACATAAATAATTTAGTAAGAAAGATGCTAAAAAACTGATCAATTTACTGTTGTTACTTATAAGTACGTGAAGCGGCTTATATATTATTGATGTATATTATATTACAAGAACGAGTTTGGATGGAATAGTTAGACAGTCTATCAGAGATCATGAAAGTTAAGCAGTTTGGGTCGCGGTCACTACAAAGATGGGTGAACAGAAAAAAACGTAATTATCCGGTCGATTTCTTTTTTTTTTTGCTTGGAATAGTACATCATGGGTATATACGTACAATCGTATATTTTTATTATTAAATTAAATATAGAAATTATATTATTTATAATAATATTATAGGATATCGACGAAACATATAGTTCGCTATCGTTTTCTATTGGTTAAATATGATAGATACGGTATCGGGATGTATGGTACACTAACGGATTTATAATATTTTATAATTTTTTTTTCAACTGATTTTTTAATAAATTCTTAGACCTCTTATTATCCGAAATCAATGCTCTTATTAGTATCTTGATATGTTTGATTATTTATTAGATTTTTCTCGTATCGCGAAGTACTCAAATACGGATAAAATAAAACTTTCGGTAAGGAATGTATACGTGAAGCATTCTTACAGAGTTAATTAACATAAATAATTTCGTAAGAAAGATGCTAAAAAACTGATCAATTTACTGTTGTTACTTATAAGTACGTGAAGCGACTTATATATTATTGATGTATATTATGTTATAAGAACGAGTTTGGATGGAATAGTTAGACAGTCTTTCAGAGATCATGAAAGTTAAGCAGCTTGGGCCGTGGTCACTACAAAGATGGGTGACCAGAAAAAAAACGTAATTATCCGGTCGATTTCGTTTTTTTTTTTGCTTGGAATAGTACATCATGAGTATATACGTACAATCGTATATTTTTATCATTAAATTAAATATAAAAATTATATTATTTATAATAATATTATAGGATATGGACGAAACATATAGGATTCCGATTGTAAATTTATGATAGTACATCGTAAATTCACGAACCAAAGTCCGTATTCGGAACGATAGAATTTTTTATAATCGTTTTCTATCATTTATTTTTACCAGGGGCCTCTATGAGGAAGTTTCTTTATTTTATTTTTGGCTTCCTCATAGAGGAAGCTTTGCGAAAGATGAAAGATATTGACGAAATTGATGATTTCTGACGTTTTACAAAATCCAGAGCGACACCAATAAATTTTTAAAAAATTCAAAATGACGTAAAATCGAAACCGCTTTACTCATCATCACCAAATTTGGCACGTAGCAAGACTATATGTTATTTTTCCTGTGTAGAAAATTTCAGTCGATTAGTTGAAATTTTACGTGAATTAGAGCAAAACGAAAATTTTTCGAAAAATTCAAAATCTCATAAAAACCGAAATGCTTTACCGATTTGGCCGAAATTTAATACCAAAGGTCGTATCACTTTGTTCAATTTTAATACGAAGTTTCAGCCCGATAGATAAAAATTCGTTCGAGCTAGAGCATTTACGTACTTTTTTCAAAATTTCAAAATTCTTATAAAAATGAAATGCGTTAAGCGATTCTTGTAAAATTTATACCAATTGAAGATTAGCCAGTACTGTACATGTTGTTTAAATTTTAGCTAATTCGGTCGAATACTTTATAAGTTACAGTTGTATGAATTTTTGGCCTTTCATCACACACACATACATACATCCGGACAATTTTTCTAAACCACTTTTCTCGACGTTTCAGACCATTTTAAACGTTTTTACATGAAAATCTCGAAAAAAAATCTTTTCATGAAAACAAAGCTTCCTCTGTGAGGAAGCAAAATGGGTAAAATGTGCCACTTTTCGAGGTTTATAGAAGGGTCTAAGAACCTCATCTCACCCTATACAACCTAATTGGAAGTCCAAACATAATAATTTTAGTCTACAGTAGATTTTGTTTACTCCATTCGGGTAATATCTGCCATTTTCGGAGGTTTTGACAAGTGTCTAATTTCCAACTCATGCTTATATGTAGCATTCTCTGTCAATTCAGCCACTTTTTTTTCGACCCTCTCCGATTTGCCCTGTAATTGGTTATATGAGTGTACCACTAAAAGACACTCTATGTGAATTTTTTCAGATTTTTAAAAATAATTTTTCAGAAAATGGGTTTTTTAAAATCAAGAGCAAATATCTCAGAATTTTGAAGTTACTGAAAAAAAATGTCAGCATATAAAAGTTGTCACAAATAATTGTCACGTTCCTGTGAGTATGATTTTTTTCCGAAAAATGGAGGAATTATTTTTTAATTAAAAAAAGGATATTTTTTTTTACTAAAAAATTTACTGAGTATTGCTACATGACTGTTGATATCACAAAAAAAGGATGCAAAGTAGAACCTTGCACATTGCTTCCTCATTATTTTTCGCTTTTTATAAAGCTTCCTCTTTGAGGAAGCAAAAAAGTATGATATTCAATTTTGGCTTCCTCATAGAGGAAGCTTTGTAAAAAGCGAAAAATAATGAGGAAGTAAGGTGCAAGGTTCTACTTTGCATCCTTTTTTAAATTAGATAAATAAACATGTTGTGAATTCCCTTTTTCTATTTCGTTATTCCGTTATTTCGTTATTATTAGAGCGTTTTCGAAAGTAAATGTGATAACGTATATTATTAAAAATAATTCAACATTCCATAAAATCACAAATTTCATACCGTTTGTCACTAAATTATACATATATAATGGCTGAATATTGTTTCATTTATATCCAAAATTTGAGCTCGCTATTTCAAGTTTTGCAAAAGTTACAATACAGCGATAATGTCAATTTTTTGAAAAATTCAAAATTCCATAAAATAAGAACCACTTTACCGATTCGAGCCAAGTTTAATACCAAACAGCATTGAGTGCACCTACTCTTATAACCAACTATTTAGCAAAATAGACTAAATTTTACGAAAGTTAGAGCGACCACGTCCTTTTTTCAAAAAATTCAAAACGGCATAAAATCGAAATTTTGGCACAGTTTTTGTCGAAATTTGCTACCGTTGAAAAGGGTCTGCTGCTACACTAGTGTGCCAAATTTGAGCGCGATATACAAAACCGTTCTTGAGTTATCGGCGTTCGAATTTTCGGAGTTGTATACATACATACACACGCATACACACACACACACACACACACACACATACATACATACGGACATTTTTTCTAGATCACTTTTCTGGACGTTTTGGACAATTCTAAGTGTCCTGACATAAAAATCTCGAAATTTTTTTTTTTCATGAAAACAAAGCTTCCTCTATGAGGAAGCAAAATCGCCAGAGTGGCACCGATCGATCTTCTGGTATTAAAAAATGCATTTGTGTGAAAGTTTCGAAAAACGGGGGAATTATTTTTTTTTATACCAGAAGCTCGATGCGTATCACTCTGATGATTTTTTGCAATATATATAGTCATGCAAGAATACTCTGTAATTTTATTAGCCAAAAAAAGTAATCTTTTTTTTATCAAATAACGTGACAATTATTTGGAATATTCCGCTCGAAAGCTAACAATAAACGACAACTTTTATGTGCAGACATTTTTTTTCAGTAACTTCAAAATTCTGAGATATTCGAACTTGAATAAAAAAAGCCATTTTCTGAAAAATTATTTTTAAAAATCTGAGAAAAGTGGTTTAATTGACTGAGAACCACTCAAAAAATTACTATGCTTATTCTGTTCATATGGGGCATTTTACGTCACTTCAGCCACTATATATTTTGAAAATATTTTCCTTACCTCTTCACATATTTTCGGATCACATTGCCAATTCTTCTGTAGATGCTGTATATACAACTGTAGATTATATCAAATTAAGGGCCAAATAACAAATTCCAGAATGAGTAAAAAAAAGTATTTTGTAAAATGTTGGTTCCATTAAAAAATTACTCTATCTCAATTCTTTTTGCATTTCTCTATGGCGAAGTCAAAATTGATTTGCATCCTTGTTTTATTATATCATTGTTATTGGTATTGTTATTGCATTTCCGAAAAATAACTAATTTCTATACAGTTGCAGCGGGAAAAAAATCTTAAAATGAAGTAATTTTATTCACAGTGTGTTCTGTATTGTATAATATTTACGTTCAACACATAGAACTATGAATAACGACGTAGCGAAAAGCTACGTAAATTGTGACTTCTTCTAAGTATATATTAAAGCGTAGATTTATGGCTCATTGGTCGGTTGAGTGCCTCTTTAAGATCTCATAAAAATGTCCTACATCGTGTGTTTGTTTATTTGTTAACGTCAATGTCGTATTTGAGCTTCAGAGGCTCGAGGAAAATTGTCTGTTCAACAAAATATCATAGGTTCATTCGCTATACACGCTTTGACCGAGCATAATGCTTTATTCCACTCGATAGAGGGTGGAACGACAGGTTTATATATCGCAAACCTTTTATACAGAGTTGCTTAAGCTTTTAAAATCACTTTATATATTTATTCCGAGAATAATGTGATATTTATTATTTTAAAAAATATTTCTACGTAAGAAAACATATAAATACATTAAAAGAAAAAAAAATGAATGTTGAATTCTTTTCTAGATCAAAATAGTGATAAAATTTAGTTTTTTTATTCTGCCGTGAAAATTCGTTTTTCTATCATGAAATAAAAATGTAGGATTCATGCATAATAAAATTCCATTACTTGTGAAAATTTTCCTTTTTGTTAGATAAAAATTAAAACACATTTTTGAAAAAATAGTTTTTCTCTTCTTTGCGGTATGCATTGACTGCTAAACGGTGAAAAGTAATGATTTTTACGTGAAGATGCATTTTTTTTCCATAAAATAAAAATGCAAGATGCATTTGTCATAAAGTACCACAGCTTGTAAATTTTTTCCAGTTTTTTAAAATAAAAATTCAAAAAGATATTTCGAAAAATAGCAAACCCTAAAATGCGTCTCTTGCTGAAGGATGAAAAGTAATGATTTCTACGTGTGGATGCATTTTTCTTTAATGAAATAAAAATGCAAGATGCATTTCTCATAAAATACCACAGCTTACAACATTTTTTCGCATTTTCCTACGTGCACATGCATTTTTCTTTCATGAAATAAAAATACAAGATGCATTGCTCATAAAATACCACAGCTTATAAGATTTTTTCAAATTTTTAAAAATAAAAATTCAGCAATACATTTCGGAAAATAACAAACCTTAAAATGCGTCGATGCTGAAGGATGAAAAGTAACGATTTCTATGTGTAGATGCATTTTTACTCCCGACTGCCCGCCGGGCAAAAAGACGGGTGTTATGCGTTTCACGGTGATCAGCTGATCGATTCGGATTTCTTTGTCGCCAGTTTTCTCCGAAGCCACAACAAATGGCTTGACCAAATTTGGCACATGGATTCTGACAGTGATAAAGATGGTTCTAAGACATATTTCGGTACGATAAATTATTAATTCGCTGAATTACAAGTATTTTTTGAAAAACCTGTTTGAAAATATTGATTTTACCGCCATTAGTCATCTCAAACAAATCCATCGTCTGCTGTGTACTATTAATGTATTTCGCCACTTTTCTCCGAATTCACAATAAATGGCTTAACCAAATTTGGTACATCAATTCTGACAGTGAATAAGATGGTTATTAGACATATTTCGGTACAATAAGTTACTAACTCGCTGAGGTAAGAGTGTTTTTTCAAAAAGCCCGTTTGAAAATATTTTTTTATTACCGCCATTAGTCATTCCCAATAAATCCATCGTCTGCAGTGTACTAACCTTACACAAACAATTCGATGAAGCGTAGTGTACGACGATACTAATAAATAAATAATCTGTGTATTGTTTACTTTTTTTTTATTATTTCATTACTGTCCTCCATTAAACCGCGTATCATAATAATGTAATAATAAAGGTGATTCGACGAAATTTCTTCGAAGCATCTGACAAGTGTTAAAACAGAATATTAATAAAAAATATATATATTAATAATGAGGTATCATATATAATAAACAGGCAAATTATAATAATAAGATAAAATGTATTTTAACAAAAATGTTTTTGTCTTGCAATTATTTATATCTTACACGTCTAGCCATTACCTCATTCCTGGTCTGCTGTCATGTAAATGTACATATTCACCTAAGGATGAACTTTAAAAAGTATGAAATAAAAATAAAATTTAAAAAAAACTCCCGACTTAAAAAAAAACTATATAAAAAAAATTTGATTTTATAAATTCAATATTCATAAAAATTAATCTGAAAAGGATAAAATAATTTCCGGTATCGTTTTAGTGAACAAATCATTTGAATAATAATAATTTATTTACTGCTGTCAATACTGTCGGGAGACGTCCCTCAAATATCGTAATCATCTATTGCCTATCAAGAGACGCGCTGGCGTCTGGACACTTATAGAAAAGAATGATTATATACAATAAGGACATTTGCCAACCCAGAAGAAGACGTCTCCGGACTGTATTGACAGCAGTAAATAAATTATTATTATTCAAATGATTTGTTCACTAAAACGATACCGGAAATTATTTTATCCTTTTCAGATTAATTTTTATGAATATTGAATTTATAAAATCAAATTTTTTTTATATAGTTTTTTTTTAAGTCAGGAGTTTTTTAAAAATTTTTAATTTTATTTTTTCTTTCATGAAATTAAAATGCAAAATGCATTCCTCATAAAATACCACAGCTTATAAGATTTTTTCAAATTTTAAAAAATAAAAATTCAGCAATACGTTTCGGAAAATAACAAACCTTAAAATGCGTCGCTTGCTGAAGGATGAAAAGTAACGATTTTTATGTGTAAATGCATTTTTCTTTGATGAAATAAAAATGCAAGATGCATTCCTCATAAAATACCACAGCTTACAACATTTTTTCGCATTGTCCTACGTGCACATGCATTTTTCTTTCATGAAATAAAAATACAAGATGCATTGCTCATAAAATACAACAGCTTATAAGATTTTTTCAAATTTTTAAAAATCAAAATTCAGCAATACATTTCGGAAAACAACAAACCTTAAAATGCGTTGCTTGCTGAAGGATGAAAAGTAACGATTTCTATGTGTAGATGCATTTTTCTTTAATGAAATAAAAATGCAAGATGCATACCTCATAAAATACCACAGCTTATAAGATTTTTTCAGATTTTTGAAAATCAAAATTCAGCAATACATTTCGGAAAATAACAAACCTTAAAATGCGTCGCTTGCTGAAGGATGAAAAGTAACGATTTCTATGTGTAGATGCATTTTTTTTTAATGAAATAAAAATGCAACATGCATTCCTCATAAAATACCACAGCTTATAAGATTTTTTCAAATTTAAAAAAATAAAAATTCAGCGAGATATTTCGGAAAATAGCAAACCTTAAAATACGTCGCTTGCTGAAGGATGAAAAGTAACGATTTCTACGTGTGGATGCATTTTTCTTTATTGAAATAAAAATGCAAGATGCATTCCTCATAAAATACCACAGCTTACAACATTTTTTCAAATTTGTAAAAATAAAAATTCAGCGAGATATTTCGGAATATAGCAAACCTTAAAATACGACGCTTGCTGAAGGATGAAAAGTAACGATTTCTACGTGTAGATGCATTTTTCTTTAATGAAATAAAAATGCAAGATGCATACCTCATAAAATACCACAGCTTGCAACATTTTTGCTCATTTTCCTAGGTGCAGATGCATTTTTCTATCATGAGACAAAAATACAAGATACATTTCCCATAAAATCCCACACTTTTTCAAATTATAAAAATAAAAATTCAGAAAGATATTTCGGAAAATAGCAAACCCTAAAATGCTGAAAAGTAACGATTTCTACGTGTAGATGCATTTTTCTTTAATGAAATAAAAATGCAAGATGCATTCCTCATAAAATACCACGATTTGTCAAATTTTTCCAGATTTTACAAATAACAAGGATGCAAAGTAGAACCTTGCACATTGCTTCCTCATTATTTTTCGCGTTTTACAAAGCTACCTCTATGAGGAAGTATATTATTCAATTTTTGGCTTCCTCATAGAGGAAGCTTTGTAAAACGCGAAAAATAATGAGGAAGCAATGTGCAAGGTTCTACTGTGCATCCTTGTTTTAATTAGATAAATATACGTGTTGTGGATTCGCTTTTTCTATTTCGTTATTACGTTATTTCGTGATTATTAGAGCGTTTCCGAAAGTGAATGTGTTAATCTATATTTTAAAAAATAATTCAACATTCCATAAAATCAAAAATTTCATACCCTTCGTCACTAAATTATACATATATAATGGCTGAATATTGTTTCATTTGTATACAAAATTTGAGCTCGCTATCTTAAGTTTTGCAAAAGTTACAATAGAGCGATAATGTCAATTTTTTGAAAAATTCAAAACATCATTAAATTTTAACGGTTCAACCGATCTTAACCAAATTCAATAGCGATCACCGGCGTATGAAAGCTCACATTCATACCAATTTTAAGATCAATATCTCGAAAATTGAAAGAGTTATCGCGTAAACAGACATTTTTCAAAATATTAAAAAACGCGTAATAATTTAACGATGAAGTGGATTTTAACAAAAATCTGTATGAACGATGAGGCTTGACTCCTCTATCTATGGTCCAAATTTCAGCTTGATATCTCAAGGCATTCCCGAGTTATAAAGGTTTACATTTTTCGATCGTGTAACATACACACATACACTCACACATACAGACATTTTTTCTAAATCACTTTTCTCGACGTTTTGGCCCATTCTGAGTGTACTGACATGAAAATCGCGAAAAAAAAAATTCCATGAAAACAAAGCTTCCTCTATGAGGTAAAAATAAAAAAAATATATTTTGCAAAATATCTTATTCTTATAATGTAGCAAATCATAGTATGCGTTTGCTGTTTAAGGGTTCGAAGTAACGATTATTTACAATCCCACTTCCAGGGTGTATCCCATTGTTAGGCCTCGGGAACGAGACTCAAGGTCAGCTCTGGCTGAAGAATGAGGTCAACGGGGCGCGCTAGTGTATACCTTGCGTAATACTGGCGAGCATCCAGTAACGTAGCAAAGCGCCAAAGTTCAATGGAGCAACGTCGTCGAGGTGTATTTATACATCCTGAGGATGCACGTTGCGGACCTTGCACAGAATAAGCTTATTGCTAAACGTGTTTGAAACACTCGCGTAAAACATTTGACATTGCGGACGTGCGATATATGCACAAGAGGGTGAGAAAACAATAGGCGATTCGTACATTCGTAGATTCAGAGAGTAGAATATCGATAAGATGCCCAAAGAATTTGCCACCTTTCGTGTGTTTCTATTGGACGAGTTTCCTCTTATTGTTAGTCACTCGACCGCAAGAGGGATTGACTTACAGCTTGAGCAGCTTGAGTCATCGAACTCGAGACGTAAATAATGTATACTGCCATGATTCCTAGTGGATAGCTTTGCCTTTCGGATATTTTTGTCGTCCTCTAATAGTTTTTGCATGAAACGCGAAATAAGCTTGAGAGGCGTCTCTTTCTCTCTCTCTCTCTCTTTGACCATTGTGTTAATCGTTATCTATAGAACGTCCTTGCGAGACTATATACGCGTGTCGTTGGGTTTCGGACAGACGCCGATCGAACAACAAGTTGACGTATATCGCAAATTGCATTGCTGCACACGCTGCAGCAGCAGCTACGTGTGACAAGGTTTGTCAATTAAATTTCGCTATAGAAAATTTATCTATAGAAAGTATGAAGGATCATTGAGGACGTAAAAAGGTTGCAAAATAGAATCAGGCATATTACTTCCTTGTCTACCTTTCCAGTAATCTCCCTGTTGGAAAAGGTTGAAAATAATTTTGTTCATATTCAATACCAAACAGCATTAAAAGTATCTGCACTAATGAAGAACTTTTTAACAAAATATCGTAAATTTTGCGAAAGTTGGAGGATTCACGCCCTTTTTAAAAAATATTTTTAAAACTATAAAAACTAATCGAAGCCGATAGAAATGTACAAAAACCTTATATGGGCATATCTCACAAACCTTTGACTTTCGTGTAACTCAACTGCGGAATGCTATAGTAATTTACACAGAATGAATTACGCGGGTATCAAACTTTTACTAAGATGTACGAAGCATAATCTATCTGAAAAAAAATAATTTAATTTTATAATGCACCAATAGACTGTTTTATCCTGGTTCAAATACGGTGTACGGGTGTAGCATTGATATGCACCTTCAGAAAAATAAGAAAAAAATCATGAAATTCTGGTAAGGTGCAATGAACGTAATGTACCTAATTGTAATCGCCAAACATGTCAGAAAATTAAGCGGTTATCCTGTGAACGTCTGTCACTCGGTTTTGACGGTGAACCTGACATCCACCGTTATATGGTGCAGGAATATCAGCACAAGCTAATTGAGCCAAATGAATTGGATGCACATAAAGGTAGGATCATCACGGATTGAATGAAGTGAAATTTATGTCGGAGAGTCAATTATTTTTCTCGCAACGTTCTGCGACATGGACTCATATTGCTGCGTGGAGAATAAATGTCAGGTTTTTCCCATCGTTATCCGGCCAAACTAGTCACGTAAGATGATTAAATTCCATCTGAGTACGTTATTCTTATCACGAATTAGATGTGCGCAGATGTGCCCGACCTCTCGACGAGAAACAATTTTTTCTGGGTCAAAATGTATTCAATTGTCAGTTTCGAAAATGTCAGGTTTATAAATTTGCATAATAAATTAAAACTATTATCGTTCCTAAATTATCTAAATTATATTTTGAGTTAGTATAGTCATTACCAGTCATACTTTTCATTTTCTGCATACGAATTGAGTAAAATTGAATTAGAAAAATGACCTATTGGAAGGGATAAAACTATGCCTTCAATGGGTCATTTTAAAAAAAAGTTAAATTGAAAGTAAGTTAAACACTTGTAAAGCACAATAACACATAGTTCCTACAATGAATTAGCACCAAATAAATGATTCTTAGTTAAAATGATAATATGATTTTTTATGCGAACACCCTGCATATGATGCTTTGTCCATGAACGAATGTTGCTTTCTAAAGGTCTTAAGATGAGTACAAAAAATTGGCGATCCTGTGCTCCTTAAGGTAGTTCTGTCGTGAAGGCAATCCAAACTCATATGCATGAATTTTTGACATGTTGTAATTTAGCTATTCAATTTTACTTGCACAAAATCTTGAAGGCTTTTACCGAGTATTTGAATGAACAATTAAAACTTGAAAATCGATCTTTTTACACGGCGCCAACGGGAGGGCTGGAAAAATTGATCTTTAAATCGAAAATTAACATACTTAGATCAAAGATAGAGAAAAAATAAACAGTACTACAGATTCGCAAATCATTCAGGAATTGATGGATCATGAAAAAAGGTGAAGTCTCCGGAATAATGTTTAATTGAACCAAGGTTAAAGTGCACGATACCGGGCCAAATGACGTTTCCTAACCTAATTATCGTGAAAATGAAGTCAAATCCGCACTAAACATATCAACTATTTATAAATAATCGTTTTAATTTGATTACGACAATTTCGAAGGATAATCGATTATTTTTGATATTATTATTGAGGCAGTCAAAGTGATGCGTATGATTATTTTTTAATGTCATATAGACTCTGAGATTTATGACTCCGGCGTACCGACAGAACTAAGTACCTTAACTAGATTTTTATTGTTTGAGGCCGTGAAAGTCAAAGGTTTGTGAGATACGCCCATATATCTATATAGGATTCTATCAGGATCTCTGTGATTTTTGTTCATTTCTAGCCGTTTCTATCAGTACTTTTCAATCTTGTTTAATAAGGCTGACATGAAATTTTTTTTCACGAAAACAAAATTTTCAAAAGCTTAGCAAAAACAATGACAATAATAGGCAACAAATCAACCTTTGGAGGGTTGACTAGTTACGAAAGCCGAGCTTAACATTGAGAGATTAAGTATGTATATCGTAACTCGATTCCTTCGCTGATTCTTCACGCGTGGTCGGGGGCTACAGAATGAGCGGCTATCGTCTATAACATTCCGAAATACGATAGCCCGAGAGTCAAATGTTACCGTTAGCGATTGCTCGACCACTCGATTGTTTCATTAGCCGTTGTACAGCAGCGTAGTGGGGATCTCGATAATATCGCGTAGACTCTGAATTATTTCGTACGCAGAGTCGTACGCGAAGGTCAATGGACGCGCGATAATCACGTTGAAATGCGAACTCGAGTAAGAAGGAGGGACAGAAGGGGGGATAAGGAAATCGTCTGCTCGACGTGTAGCGCTTCGCAGGTATTACGATAAGAATGTTGCGTAAAAGAAACGCATAGAGCGCGCGACACGACGAGGCGCGTGCTCAGTCCCTGGGTGCCAAGAAAAGATAGAAGTAATATAGAAATATACAAGGTATTTTATGTATAACGCTTATGCTTATTTGAGGCTGCGCATGAGCACTTGCACAGATTTGTGCGCCTCGAATTTACATCAATCGAAAATGCACGGAGTGTATTTCTTCGTGCATATAGCGAAATAACAGATTTTAGTGGTAATTGTACAATAAAAATGTCCAGATTGCGACTAACCATACTTCTGTGACGAACAAAATAGTATATAGTGATAGTATCTGCGATATGAACTGAAGAGTGCTGCTTGATTCCGAAGTCCGATTTTTCCTACAAGTATTACATACTAATTTTCTCACCTCCGGGCCGAAAGCGACAACTTTCGTTCCGCTGCGCGGAACGAAGTTCCCAGTTTTCGGCTCCGTCGATGAGAAAAATCGTATACACTCCTCGGGCAGTAAATAAGAAAGCCTCAGATCACATGTTTGTCGACCTCGGCTTTGCCTCGGCCCGACAATTACATGTGATCTGAGACATTTCTTACTTTACTGCCCTAGGTGTGTAATATACTATCTCGTAACACGAAAAGTTTTTGTGCATAAAAACTCCATTTTGTGCCTACAGCGCGACAAAAACACGCGGAAAAGGTAGATTTTTTGCGCTTTTCGTACAAGTATGCGGAAAAGTAATTTTTTCGGACAAGTATGCGGAAAAGTAATTTATTCCGTGCAATTATGCGGAAAAGTAATTTTTTCGGACAAGTATACGGAAAAGTAATTTTTTCAGACAAGTATACGGAAAAGAAATTTTTTTCATACAAGCATGCGGAAGAGTAATTTTTCATACAAGTATGCGGAAAAGTATTTGTTTCGCACCATTTTGCGGAAAAGTATTTTTTTCGCACCATTTTGCGGAAAAGGGGCTTTTTTGTACAAGTATGCGGAAAAGGGGCTTTTTTGTACAAGTATGCGGAAAAGTATTTTTTTTCGCACCAGTATGCGGAAAAGTATTTTTTCGCACCAGTATGCGGAAAAGTATTTTTTTCGTACCAGTATGCGGAAAAGTATTTTTTTCGCACCAGTATGTGGAAAAGTATTTTTTTCGCACCAGTATGCGAAAAAGTATTTTTTTCACACCAGTATGCGGAAAAGTATTTTTTTCGCACCAGTTTGCGGAAAACTACTTTTTTTTACAAGTATGCCGAAGAGTTGCTTTTTTCCCACTAGTGCGAACTAGTTTCTTATGCTTAAACAAAAAACGCCACGCACTACAGGTACGAAAAGGGGGACTTTTGTGTATGTGGCGCCAACAGATTTCTCTTAGTCTTGCTTGAATTTTATTCTTTAATTCCGTAAGATCGTTCAGTGTCACTGGCGATTTTAAAGAAGGAAGTCAGTACTAATTTCTGAATAGTCTGTAAATTTTGCCGAGCAATAAAAATGGACTTAACAACAAAAAAATATGCTTTCTCTGTGGAAAAATAAAAGTTATCAGATTGATAAAACTTTTTGAAAAATATCTTTAGAAGCTGATACGACAATACAACTTTTATGCCGAGACATTTTTTTCTGTGGACTACGTTTTTCAAAATACATCGATCTCAAAAAATAAAGCGTTTTTTATTTAATAGATTTGTAAAAACTGATAATAATTTGTTTCAAATTTCGATAATTATCAAGATGAAAAATCTGGTCAATTATGAAAAATATTTCAGAGGTGGAAAAAAAAACGAGACTGAGTTGACAGAGAATGCATGTATGAGGATGACCGGAAGTTACGATAATGTCAGGGACGCGAGCGCTTCAATGCCAAGGTTCAAGGAAAACGACGCTCGGTATCCCCCATAAACCTCACTCAAGTGCCTCACTGCGAGCCGCGAACTTTGATCGACTGCTCGAGAGTTGCGTTATAGCGGCTGACGATGACACATACGCAGACAGGAAAAAAAATTAGTTGTGATAAGATCAGATTTCCCGGAATTATCTGTAAGGTTGACGGTCCCGTAATTAAACGATTGTGACGAAGTGAGCTGTCTTTTATTTCCACTGACGTTTTATTGATAGCGAAGTGATGGAATTTGATTCTCTTTTAATTCGTTTGCAATACTGGCCAATGTGACAAATAGTAATGATTTTAATTCTTTGAACAATCAAATGAAGTAAAAATAAAATCTCCCAACAAAATGTAACATTAAATCTTATTTTCTCAAGCTAGAAATTCAGGGCTCTAAAAATACTCTTAACATGTGACACAATAGTAAAAAAATGGTCATTTAGCGCGCTTTTAAAAAAAAGACAGTTAAAAAACCATTTTTGTTATTCACTTTTTTAAATAATAATTTATACTTCAGTATTTTTCTAGAAACTCACAGCATTTTGTGGCTCATTTAAAAAAAATGATACTGCAAAAAATAGCGATTTTATACATTCTTTGGAAAGTCAAATTAAACGCAGTTTAATTTCCTCAAATTTACATTGATAAGGAACTGTTTTTTTGGTGTTTTTTTTAGGATTGACTTTTCGACGTAGTCGGAATTTTCGATTTCCTACCACACAATCTTTGCTGTGAACATTTCTATCCTCTCCATAATGTCATTCGCATGTACGATGAATACTTTGTGAGGCTTCAGGGGATATTCATTCACTTCTCAAAGAAGTAGAACAACGAATATTGCTGCACCAGTTTTAAAGAACATTCTTGACTGTAATATCAATTTTTCATACAAAAATATGTACACGTGTTTTTCCTACATATCGATAAGTACAATATCTCGCCTTTGTATCTTCGTTCCTTAAGTAATTTAAAAATAAAGACGACGATCATTGTAAAGTATAAATTTAAATATATCTTATTTACAGGCGTATCTCGAGGTCGGAGCTTGAAAATTAACACGCTAGAACTCTCATCGATATAATAATAAAAATAGTCATTAAAATAATAGTTATAATAATACGTAATATTACGAATAAAAACTATCGTTATGATCTGGATGCGGCTTGGAGCAGTGAGCCCGTCTTTCGGTGAACGCTGCCATCCTCGTCGCGGGTATCGTAGCACCTTTTGCAACCTTAAAATAGAGAAAAAAAGCTATGTAAAAAATTATAGATAATTAGGAAGCAATTTGCAAAGTTTTACTTAGTAGCTTTATTTTTTCGAACCATAACTTTTCAATATAAATATTCTATAACTCAAAAATTATGCAAAAAATTCAAATATATTCATCATTGATAATCACTTATAGTGATTCACGTGGAAAATTGCAGCCAGATATTTTAGAATTTACACAAGTTGAAATGTTTACAGATACTTAAAAAAAAAGTGAAATTGTATTAGATCCAGAGTTGTAAATGCCTAATACTTATAGAAATAATGATGATTATACGATCAGTTCTATAATTATGATTTTATAATAATAACATTTAGCAATTGTAATACAATGATGAAACTTTGGAATGGCTGCAAAAATTATTTTTCAATAAAAATTCACGGTAATCCTTTTGAACAAATGGAAAAAAATAAGTAATGCATTAAGAAATTAATGCATTACTTATTTCTTCCATTTTTTCCACTATTTCTTGCAATATTAAAGCGAAAATTAGTATTTTTTATAGCTATTCAAATATTTACACTCTATTTTATAATCACTACATATTATTATTATGAAATCATAATTACAAAACAAATTGTACCGTAAACTACATCTCATGAATTAATGGGGATTTACAACTCTGATTAGAACCAATCTATCGATTCTCGCCAAATTTAGCACCTATCATTAAATTTAATGTACAATTCAGATGCAGAAGTTGTACTTTTGCACTAAAAAGAAAGAAAAGTTTTTTTTTTGTACTTTTAACGTCTTCACTATATCATAGATTAATTATTAATCACGCTTGTCTATTCAATGAATATGCCAGTTTATGTACTAAAAAACTCTGATAAGCGATAATAAAGGTCGTTCAAATTTTTTTGTACCTTGAACCATGGAGAAATTAAGGATGTTTCAGCATTTCCGCGTTCCTCCCCTCGTAAGCAAAGTAATCGACTCAGCAGATCTTTAGCATCGTTCGATATTGTCTCGAAGTATTCGTCGGGAAAGCAGAAATCACATTTGAGTATATTGGCGGTTGTTTCCTCGACCGAGTCGTCAAGAAAAGGCGATAAGCCACTGTAAAAAAATTTAGAAAAACGTATTTACATGTTCAGATTTTACTGTCTAATTTTTTTTTTAAATTACGATGGTAATTACCTCAAGAGTACATAAATAAATACACCGGCAGCCCACATATCCGTGTAAGATCCAGCAGGTCTACCAAGCACCAATTCTGGAGCAGCAAACTCCAAATCCGCCGGTGGCACGACTTCTTCCACTGGTCCTCTAACTGCTTCACCTAAATCCACGAGTTTTACGATTCCAGTGTCTTGATCGACTAATACGTTCTCCGGCTTAACGTCCAGGTGACACTTGTTACGTTGATGTAACCATTGCAGGGCGGACAGCAATTGATTGGCATATTTGCTCGCCATTGCTTCCGTGTAATCAGTCTTTTTGCTTAGATATACAAAGAGCGTCGGGCCTCGGACTCTGCAACACGCGTATTACAAACATTATGATTATTTAATTAATGCAATGCTAAGCTTTAATTCTAAACTTTTTCTTTATCTAAAATACTTAAAGAGCTTGCAGTTTGTTTAAAGCATAAAAGATGTACTTAAAAATTCGATCTTGGAAGGTCAAGTCTACTCAAATGTGCCTATTTTTTTCGCTTTTATCACGATAAATTTACGTGCAATAACTGATTTAAATATATTTATATTAATATTTGGGTTTCAACATTTTTCACGTTAATCGCAATGCAGAAAAAAGTGCTCAGAGAATTTTATATCGAGCTAAAAATCCAATTCCTTGCGCTTTTTTTTTAGATGCACATCGAATAGAGTTGTAAATGCCTAATACTTATAGAAATAATGATGATGATACGATCAGCTCTATAATTATGATTTTATAATAATAACATGTAGCGATTGTAATACGATGATTAAACTTTGGAATGGCTGCAAAAATGATTATTTTTCAATAAAAATTCACGGTGATCCTTTTGAAAAAATGGAAAAAAAATAAGTAATACATTAAGAAAGTAATGCATTATTTATTTCTTCCATTTTTTCCACTGTTTTTTGCAATATTAAAAAGAAAATTAGTATTTTTTTCAGCTATTCAAATGTTTACACTCTATTTTATAATCACTACATATTATTATTATGAAATCATAATTACAAAAAAAATTGTACTGTAAACTATATCTCATGAATTAATGGGGATTTACAACTCTGATATCGAATAAACCGGATGATTTATCAGACCGAAGGACCTCGATCGATGGTCTGTTGGATATTCATGAAACCATTGCACATATCCATGTAAATTTACACCAATACACTGTTCGTACATATATCGTCAATAACCCAGTATTATTGCTACTACTACTCTGATGATTTAATAACAAAAAAGTGAAACATAAAGATCTTCTTTATATTACCATCTTTATAACATAAAGATCTATTTTATATTATCATCTTTATAACATAAAGATCTATTTAATATTTTACATTCTTATATATATTTATATATTTTATATTCTTAAGGTAGTTCTGTCGGTACGCCGGAGTCATAAATCTCCGAGTCTATATGACATTAAAAAATAATCATACGCATCACTTTGACTGCCTCAATAATGATGTCAAAAATAATCGAGAATCCTTCGAAATTGTCGTAATCAAATTAAAACGATTATTTGTAAATAGTTGATATGTTTAGTACGGATTTGACTTAATTTTTACGATAATTAGGTTAGGAAACGTCATTTGGCCCGGTATCGTGCACTTTGACGTCGGTTCAATTAAACATTATTCCGGAGACTTCACCTTTTTTCATGATCCATCAATTCCTAAATGATTTGCGAATCTGTAGTACTATTTATTTTTTCTCTATCTTTGATCTAAGTATGTTAATTTTCGATTTAAAGATCAATTTTTCCAGCCCTCCCGTTGGCGCCGTGTAAAAAGATCGATTTTCAAGTTTTAATTGTTCATTCAAATACTCGGTAAAGGCCTTCAAGATTTTGTGCAAGTAAAATTGAATAGCTAAATTACAACATGTCAAAAATTCATGAATATGAGTTTGGATTGCCTTCACGACAGAACTACCTTAAGATCTTTATTTTTCACTTTTATATTAGTATGATTATTTAATCATACTAACAATATTTTATCAATACTGCTAATGCAGAACGTTAATTAGACAGACTGAAAGAGCAATTAACATTAATGAAGATAATGTTAAAATTTGTTTTGCATAGAATGATAATAGACGATTTATTTGCAAAAAGCTGTTTTATACTTACAATTCAAGTACGATTGTATCGACGCCCGGTTGAGGAGCGTTCTCGAACAGAGCGAAAGCTCTGACGATATTTCCGTGATGAGTGGATGCCAGTAAGTCATATTCAGCGCGTGTCAGTGTTCTCGACTGTTTGTGCCGAGGAGTTTGTTTCAGAGCGACCTCTTGGCCGGTTCCTCTGTCTCTTGCTCGACGCACAACCGCGTATCGTCCTTTTCCAAGCTCGTCGAGCTCCAAATACCTGCCGATAAATTGTTCGGCTTCCCAACTCATACTCTCATCCAGTGGCAAAGTTACCACTGCCGATGGCGAAGTACTGTTACCATTTTTTCCGACAACCCTAAAACTGTACGAAGCCCCAGACGAGAGTTCAAGAATAGCTGGGGAGGTCCGAACGTCTTCCAAAATTGGTATCCATGTCGGTGAGGGAATTGTCCTACACTCGATGATGCAGAGATCCGCGTCTCGCTTCTCCCAATCGATTTTAACTTTCGTCGTGCCCATTACGTAAGCCCAAGTCGTTCCTCCCGTGCCTGAAGATCGAGAAACTTTAGAATTCTACAATTCGTCTCGCGACTGTAATAAAACGCCTACCAACTAATGGACAAATTACATTTTTGTTTCTGCGTTATCCACAGATGTACTTTTGCTTCAAAATATTCTACATATTTGTAACTTGTAGTCAAACTAATTCACGAATTTTCGAATTCGAGGGTCAGTATTTTGACGTATATTCCATTATTTTTAGTATCATCAAAGAATTACATTTTTTATTATTAAAGAATTAATCTCTTGAGAATTTTGGGCAATAAAAAAAATATTTCGAAGATGCTTACATTTTTATTATTGTCTAAAAATGGATTTTTCGCAAATGTCAATTCATTGAATTAAACTATAGCGAAATAAAATTTATTTCCATAAAAAAAATTGAATCCTTAGGTGAGATCAAGAATTAAATAACAGATCTGAATATTTTCACGTAAATTAGTTGTGTTAGTGCAAAAAAAAATCTCTATTTTCCCCCTTTGGATAGTCGTCATGATTGTTAGAAAAGTGACATTTTCTTGAACGAATATCAATAGGGCCGTGCAGTTCGCGACGATTGCCCATGGCAAGGCCGTAAGCCGCTCGGATAACTCGACGCGATTCAATTGTTTTCTGGACTTAGAATATTTTCGCTGCCAATGGACTTAGAAAAAAATCGCATCTGTGTGTCTCTGACTAAATTTCGCTATGCGGGGCATAGAAAAAAATCGTATTCGTTGCACAATTATTGTTCTTCCTTCAGATTTAGAAAAATGTGATTTCCTGTACGATTTTTTAGTGACACAAAGGCTTAATTACACTTCAAAACGACATAAAATCGACGAAGCTTTAAATATGAGAAGCTGCGGTAATTTTTCGTTGTCCACGGCTACCACGCGGCGAAGGGAGACCGAAGTAATTAATTATGTAAATACACTAATTTAAGCTTTTTAAAAGCTACATCGCTTTATATCGTATTGAAGTATAGTTAAGTCTTTGTGTCACTAAAAAATCGTATAGGAAATCACATTTTTCTAAATCTGAAGGAGGGACAATAATCGTGCAACGAATACGATTTTTTTGTATGTCCCGCATATCGAAATTTAGTCAGAGAGCCACAGATGCGATTTTTTTCTAAGTCCACTGGCAGCGAAAATATTCGGAGTCCAGAAAACAATTGAATCACGTCGAGTTTTCCGAGCGGTTTACGGTCTTGCCATGGGGAATCGTCGCGAACTGCACGGCCCTAAATATCAACAATTCCCCCGACTCCAAGCCTTAAAAAAAATTGCTCATCTCACCTGCAACACACAGCGATATTTTAGCTGAGCACGTGCCATTCTCGCATTGAACAGTGCATCGATAAACCCCAGCATCGGACAATCGACACCGTAAAATTTCGAGATACAAAAGTCCAGCGCTTTGCCGAATTTGGTGTCGTTCATCCTGCTCAATGTCACGTTCATTAGCGTCTTCTTTAGTCCACGTGATAACAGCACCCTCGGCATTGCTGACATCGACAGAGAGCCTCGCGACTTCACCAGCAGTGACTCTGACCGGTGAAGAGCCTCCCAAAACCTTAGGTGGCCCTTTTCGCTCTTGGGCCAACTTTTGGGAGGTAACGATGCTCTTATCAGCGTCTGCTTTTCGTGGTCTGAATGACCATGCTCTGCTGAACGATGAATTAGGAATAAGACTAGCAGGTATCCACAATTCTTCTTTAGCGTCAAGCGGCGAAACGACTAATCCTGGACCGTCCAAATGTGAAACAACGAGCTCGTCACCAGCGTGAAGTTTTCCCCAGTCGGCTGCTAATCTTACACGAGCACCTGGAGCGACCTGAGGAAGTTGGGTCGTTATAGATGAGAGCCTCACTTGTTCTCGTCGACCAAGAGTAGTAGTGCATGCTTTTTCATATTCCTTCTCTCCCTCACTCTGTTTCCCTCATGCGATTTCTTGCAGTCTTTTCCTGCGATATAAATACCACCCGGGCGGGTAGCACCAAAGTGCAACCCGCTTTATCTCATGCTCACCCACCGTATCGAAGCGCGAACAGGCGTAGAGTAGAAGTAGCAGTAGTATGTATATGTATAGGTAGGAGGTAGAAGTAGTAGCAGTAGAAACAGCGATTAACCATCATCATCATTATCATCATCATCATCGTCACCTTCACCATCACCACCACCACCACCACTTATCTTCATCCCCAACGTGCTGGTTAGTCTACGAGGCGCAATTGTTCTCTCTTTTTGTTTTTATTTACAAATTGCTTTATTCTTGCCGTTTTCTACTAGCGTAGGACACTTTGGAGTCTATATCATACACATTTGTACTTTAAGGGGCTTCTCGCTCTTTTTCGGTTCTTAGGTTTGTTGATGTTTTTTTTTATTTATTTTTTTTTGTGTGTGTGTTCTTTTTTTATTTTGATAGTTGTTTTGTTTTTTTATTTTTAGTAATAAAAGTACGAGGCTCTATCGTCGCAATGACACAAGGCAATGCAATAGAGAGCGGATAGCGATAGGCATCAAGAGGAGGAAGCGGAAGAGTCCCTTGGCTGTAATAGGAACAATAAAAGAATTCTAGTAACGAGCCGAGATTTCCCTTTATTTATTTGTTTTTTTGTGCTTTTGAAAAAACTATCCCTTTGTAATAGGCGAGCACTTTAACGACGAATATTCGTTTGACAACTGGGAAAGCGAACACTGGCGTTTTTTACATTTGTTTTATTGGTTCTAAGGGATTTTAGCGATTTACTGTAGTTAGTGGTATGTTTTTATAGATTTTTAAAGTTTTATAGATTTTTTGGCTGCAGTAGAGAGCAATTTATTATCAGGGTTATGAACTTCAAGTTTTTCGGTTTGATAAACATTTATCGTAGTAATATAGTCATTACTTTATTTTTCGGAATTGAAAATATGGGACTTCGGTCCTGGTCAAATAAATTTTAATTGAAAAAATTAAATTTGTCTTTTAAACATTATTATAAAGTATAAAAAGCCATAACAGTCGAAATATGGAGTTTTAATTTATCATTTTTCGTTTTTGAATTTCTACTCAAATTTGATGCAACCTACAAGCAATTTTTTACTTATTTTCTATGTAGAATATTCTTCCAATCAACATATTTCTAAAAAAGATTTTTAAAAATCTTAAAAAATCTTTGCTTAGTAAAGCAAATTTATTTCTGATTTTCATACAAAAAGTTTGGAAACTTTCAGCATCAATATTTTACTGACTGAATAAAAAAAAGCATCTCTTCAATTGGAGCAAAACGCTAAAAACTCCTTCAATCTCAGTGTATAAATACAAACGATAAATAATTGTTCCCACAATCGATTTCTCAATGTATAAAAAAGTAACAATCAATTTAAAAGGTTAAAAAAGGTGGGACTAAAAAATTAGCGGCTTTAACGCGAATGCCCGCTTCTGTTACGAATAAAGGTGTATAAACTTGCTCGCCTATAATGTAAGTAGTTGGTGTACCGAGTGCGCCGCAAAAATATTGCGGATATAAAGATAGCGAGCTCACCGGAATGGAATTGGTGCGAACTGGCGAACGAGCACGTAACGTGTTCCTAAATCCCTCGAGGAAATTAAGTTTACTCTTTGTTGGGCTCGGCGTACGCGGCGGCTCGGCCTCGAGCCCTCCCGTGTGCGAGCGCTGAACCGGTGGATTCTTTCTCGGTGTTCCGTTGCTTCTCTCTTTATTGGCTGATCCGGTAACTGTGAGGGTCGGTGGTATCGATACCGCTGAACGTGTCACTGGTTCCGGCGTCGAGCCACGGCTGTTACGGCCAGCAAATAATAAATGAATTCCAAAACACAGTACGACAATGCGACTCATCAAAACCCCCAAATTGCTTTGGTATCCGACACGAATTTTTCTTTTTTTCTCAGCAACTGTCAAAGATATTCGGTTAGTCAAATCAGTGGAAAATTTTTGAAATTGTTTCATTAAGGGAACCCAGTCACCTAAATAAAGTCATCAGAAAAAAAATTGTATAAATAAAACACTTCTTTTAAAAAATCTTAAATTAAAACTTCATTAAATACATAATGAGCATTATAATTCTGCCATTTTATAAAGACATACAGTGCACCAAAATGGTGTGAGGTAAAAAGTAAAATGTTTCACTTGTCGTAGGTTTCAGACTAAACCGGTGAACAAATTTTAGTGTTCGATGTCTTATTTTATCTGTCGAAGATTGCATTCTGGATTGAATATAGGAATTTTTATTTCAGCTCTTTATGACAAAGCTATGATTTTAAATGTGTACATAAATCTCTCTCTATTAAAAACTCACTAAACAATTGGTTACAGTAAATCTAATTTTCACTGCATCCAAAATCGCTATATTCAATCCAGAATGCACTCTTCGACAGATAAAACAAGACATCGTACACTAAAATTGGTTCACCGGTTTGGTCTGAAAGCTACGACAAGTGAAAAATTTTACTTTTTACCTCACAACATTCTTGTGCACTGAATGTCTTTACAAAATTGCAGAATTATAGTGCTTGTTATGTACCTAATGATGTTTAAATGTAAGATTTTTTAAAAGACGGGTATCATTTACAGAATTCTTTTTCTTAGGACTTTTTTTAGGTGACTTGATCCCCTTAAAGTATAATGCATTAAAAAACTGTAGTGCAGCGTTGATTTGTATTAAAGCATGTACACTTAACCAAGGGAAAAATGAATAGTGACGGATTTGCATAAAGATTAACTCATTAACGTTACTTTCCGATGGGATACATTTTCGTTCAGTTTTTTCCAAGAATAATCTATAATTTTTTGCCAATTTTAATGACTGATGGCTCATTTTCTTTCTTAAAAGATACTCTACAAATTGACTGTCTGGATATTTTATATTATTGATCGTTTAATAATTATAGCTATTTGTTTATGAAAGTATTTTGATTTTTGGTAAACAGGCTATAATTATTAAACGATCAATAATATCAAAAATCCTTCCGGACAATTTGTAGAGCTTCTTATAAGGAAGAGAATGAGCCGTCATTCATCAACATTGGTAAAAAATTATAGATTATTCTTGGAAAAAAGGAAACGAAAATGTATCCCATTGGAAAGTAACGTTAATTAGTTGATCTGTATGCAAATCCGGCATTATAAATGTTTCTCTGGGTTAAGTATACATGTTTCAATTTAAACTACTCTCTACTGTTGTTATTTAACGCATTAAACTTTAATGAAATAATTACAAAAATTTATCACTCATTTGACTAGTGTGAAACAGTCGAACATCCTTAACGGGATTAGTCGGGCATTCGATTGCATCCCATAAATCGCAAGTCATGCCAAAGCCCCGAGGATTTTTAGCACCAAATTAGAGATATACAGATACTTATTTGGCATTTCACATTTAGTCGATTATTTTTTTAAATAATAATAGCAGTATCTGACGCTTTGGTATCTTTGACAGTTGAATTACTTCGGTTTTTTTTCTCGAAATTCATTGAAGCGGCTATAATTATTAAACGGTTACTAATTTTTAATATCTGGTTGATCAATTTGCAAAAATTGATGTATTATTCTTGAAAAAAACAAAAATGTAATTTTTCGGAAATTTCTACTAATTAGCAAATATTTTTGTAAATCCAGCGCTACAAATGAGTATTTCAATTGTTGGCACATATTTAGTTTATATATATTTTGAATCATTCAAATAAAAAATTATGCTTATTGAATCCGCAAATCTGTAAACATATACTTTTCTTTTTTTTCGTTTTTATCAAAGTTTCGGTGCCAAATAATTAAACTATAGGATACTGTTTATTGTTAGGAAAATAATCGACCTGTGATCTACCAGTCGGTGTTTGTATATTCTTAAGCGTTAATATGGATTAATAAACTTCTTCCTGTAGTACTGTGTTTTTTTTTCGCCAAAAATCATAAGAAAACAAGCGGTTAGTCTGGTGCAAGGTGCGTTAGACGGAGGTTACTAATAGTGAGGAATAGGCAGAGGGATTATGCATCACAGTCACAAAATCTTGATCAATTTATGATTTATTCTAAACAAAGTTTGTTACGCTCATGAGTTGGTTATAATTTGATTTTTTTTTTGTTGTTGTTGTTGTTGCCGTTTCATCCTCAAGTAATATGTAGTATTTACATACACCGTCGCCTGTTGCGACGGTGCGGTGTTTATAAACGTTATTAAAATTACTATAAATATATCGTACATTTTCGTCGTTATGTTATTGATACCATACGCTCTCAGCAGGCGCCCCTCTCACATCGCCAATATATATATTTATAGGTTCATATATATATATATATATATTCATTATATTTATATATGCACATTTGGAACGGATTAGCAAATGTTATAGGCTCCGGGAGCAAGAACAATTAAAAGTTTTGAGTAATTAGTGTGAGAAGTTTTCGAAGAAGCTAGGGATTCGCGAATTTTTTTCGTTATTTTTGGTTTTTTTTTGTTCTTTTTTTCTCTTTAAGAATTCTCGAAGGGACGTTGAGGATTAGTGTCGTGTTTGTGTGGGTTTTTTTTCTCATTTTTGAGAAAGTAAAGTGTGGTTAAGGGCCGGGAGTAGACTACTACTGTTATCTACCTTACAGCGTTCGTTATCTTCATATAAAATATACAAAAATATGTTGGAACGAATATTCACAGGTATTGAGTGTTAAAGAGAGTCAGTGAGGTTTTTTTTTGTTTTTTTTTTGTTTTTGTTTTTTTTTTGTTTTGGTTTTGCAGTGGAAGGTAAGAGACGCTTACTGTGGGTATTTGGTAAGTTCCTTTTGGTAGGCGATTGGCGACTGTATCGCCTTGAGAAAATCGTGCTGGGTCTGCAGAATCGCTGTTATCGTGTCGTACCACTCCTGTCTTCGCGGTCCGGTGCTGTCCTCAATTACGCTGCATGTAAATCCTAGACCGGGGTTCAACGGATCCGTCGAACGGAGAACAAACTTCTCCGGATCCTCCGGACAATCTTCTAGACTCATTTTATTCACCTGTTATCAATTATATTTAACGGATTAATTCAATAGTTTTTGTTGTTGTTGTCATATTTAAGAGGCATTCCATATGAAGCGGGTCACCATGATTTACAATGTTCGCAGAGTGAGTTCATAATTTTTTTTCCAGAGTATTTAAAGTTCTCCGAACAGATACGAGTTATTTCCGATTTTTGATCTCCATAGTTTTTCCACAAGAAAATACACTTTAAACATTTTTTTTTCCTTTCGCTGTCGATTTAAAACTATCTATGACACAACAAAATTGTTCCGGGATAAAGTATAGGGTTTCGCGTATACTTTTTGATAAAAATATTTCCAAATTAACCTAGATACATTTTCAATCACTTTTTGGCAATACAAAGTCATACCATTTTTTTTTTTCGTTGGGAGGGACCATTTTGATTTTGCTCAAAATTTGACAGAATTTCCGTTATTATGTCCACTAACTACACCAAAATTTGCGCGATGATCAATTCATACCTTCATAATGTGAACATGTGAATTGTGTATGATTCAGCAAATAACCGAGCCGTACATTGTGAAGATATCAATTTGTCATCGTGTTGATTTTTTCGTCGTTTTTAAACATTATGACGGAAATTCTGTGAAATTTTGAGTAAAATAAAAATGGTCCCGCTCAACGAAAAAAAAAGATATGGCATTATTTTGCCAAAAAATGCCTGAAAATTTATCTACGTTACTTTGGAAATATTTTTATCAAAAAGTATACGCGAAACCTTACATTTTATCCCGGAACAATTTTGTTGTGCCATAGTTAGTTTTAAATCGGCAGCGAAAGGAAAAAATATATAAAATAAAAAAGCGTATTTTATTGTGGAAAATCTATGGGGATCAAAAATCTGAAATAACTCGTATGTGTTCGGGGAACTCTAAATACTCTGGAAAAAAATTATCATTGAAAATCAGGGTGGCCCGCTTCATATGGAATGCCTCTTATGTTATTTAAACGCTTAAACACCCGAGTTTCTTTATATAAATTATGAGATTTATCATAAACAAAAAATTTCAATGCATAAACTTGGTCCAGTATGTCTGACGACACCGCCGACCAATTACAGGACGAATAAAAAGGCAACAATGGCCAACTCGTATTACGATGTAATTCGATATTTCGATTTTTCGATTTTTCGATATTTCGATATTTCGATGTTTCGATATTTCGATATAAAATCGCAACCAACTTTTTAGAGGAGGATAACTTCTTCGCTTTAAGACTCAAATAATGGAGAAACCTTATTCACGTTGAAAAAAAAAGTTCTTAAATATCGGATATTTTTGTGACAATACCAAAAAAATGACACTTTTGATAATAAATTTTTTGCAAAACTTAATTTCATAAACTTTCTTATGACGTAAAATGTTAAACATAATAACTCACCTGGATATGAGCTTTATATATGTAGGCAGGACTGGTAAACTGAGTTTTCTTGCCAACGGCCTCGCTGAATATTATATTTTGTTCAAAGAGAAAAATCTGCCATTCTCGTCCACGAGTTTGCATGCTCGACAACTCAGCGACCATCAGCGGACCGTGCAAAAGTAGTTTGCCCTGCGCTGTTATTTTACCCTGAAATGCACACAAATATAAGAATACCTTAACATGATTTATAAGCTAAGTTAATAATAAAAGCATTTTGATGCACGAGTAAAAATATTTATGCCAATTATTCTTATATATAATCGATGACCATATTATTGGCAATTTTTTTTTCAACATTGAAAAACTAAAAATTGTAGAACAATTTCCAAATTTTTGTACAATACAATTTTCTTTATGCAAAATTTAAATAAATAAGCCAACAATTGTAAACTTTTCCATTAAAAATTTATCTGAATTCATTAGCAAAAAAAAATTTACAAGTGTCAAAACTTTTGTAGAATTGTAAAATTTTAATAGATCGATCAATAATTGTAAATTTTGGTAGAAAAAAATCATTTCTATTCATTATTGAGGACGCAAAGGTTGAAAATTTAATGAACCCTCGAAAGCCGAAAATAAACGAAAACCTAAAAGTACTACTAACATTGAAACCCTGCAATCTCCCGACGTCCATCATGTCGTTAGCTGCTTTTGGAATGACGCGCATTACATGAGCCGCCGCTCTGAGATCTTCGATCTCGGATATCCTTTGAGTCCTTTCGGTAAGTCTGAGAGCTTCGCGAAGTAATAATTCATACTTGGTAATCCTCTGCACCGGTTTTATCAACAGATCGCAAAGCTGCAGTCGATGTCCAAGTTTTTGTCTCAATTCCTACGAAAAAAAACCAATAATTTATACCACAGTTCATTTTTTCCAACCAAAAAAAGAAAGAAGATAAACATATATATTTCGTAAAATAAACCACGGAGAAAAAAGTTGAATTAAATCGGTAATTAACTAAATCTACGGCTCACAACATAAATGTGAACTCAACCAAAATTACGTGCAAAAAGACGGTTTTTATTTATTGTATCGGAAATAAAAATTGTATGCACAATTCCATACCATTGATTATCCTCAGATATAAATATTAAAAAATAGTAGGTGTTGTATTTACTTAAAATCGAACATTGCAAAAAAGGATATTGAAAATGACGCCCACAACCTGCTATTGTGGAAACTGTTCTTTATTCCAGGCGATCAAAATATCGTTGCGAAAAATTAAAAGAGTGGGATTTTTTATGAGATTTTTTCAACCAATAAAAAGTAATAAAGCACATTTTTTAGCCCGAATTCGATGAAGCGCCTTAATTAAACGCACTTAATAAACTGAATATTCACAAAAAATATTATTCGAACATTGAAATATGGATTGAAAAATAAATAGACGACCGCTTCCATCTATTTACAAAATATTATAATCGCTGTACGTTACTGTTATACAGAGTTGTAAATCCCCATTAATTCGTGAGATATAGTTTACAGTACAATTTGTTTTGTAATTATGATTTCATAACAATAATATGTAGTAATTATAACATAGAGTGTAAACATTTGAATAGCTGAAAAAAATACAAATTTTCGCTTTAATATTGCAAGAAATAGTGGAAAAAATGTAAGAAGTATGTAATGCATTACTTATTAATTCCATTTTTTCAAAAGGATTACCGTGAATTTTTATTGTAATATAATAATTTTTGTAGCCATTCCAAAGTTTAATCATCGTATTACAATCGCTACATGTTATTATTATAAAATCATAATCATAGAGCTGATCGTATCATCATAATTATTTCTATAAATATTAGGCATTTACAACTCTGCTATTATAAAATCATAATTACAAAACAAACTGTACTATCAACAATTTTTAAAAATTAATAGCGATTTTTAACACTGTTTAAAATAAATGTATTTAACACGAAGTAAATCCTTTTTCTTAGTATTTGCCAACATTTTTCATAAGCGAAAAGTTTTACGTTACCTCAAAGTAAGTGTCGATATACTCGGATACGATATATTCCGAGACGGGTTTGTTTTGACAGTACACAACGTACATGTGGAGTTTCCTCTCGTATCGTTTGAACAGAGGGCCAAGTTCCTCAGGTCGTTCGAGGCAGCGCTCGAGGGCTTTCAGGAAAAAGCTGAAAGTAAAGATACATCTTTATCGTTCTGTTACATTTGCCCGATTGAGAGTGAAGGAGAGAGAACCGCTACAATTATCGTTTCGCCTTGACGACGCTCGTAACATACATAGAGATCCACACACTGAGCTAGAGTGAAGCTAAAATGAATTAATGAACTCTTGTGGTATAAGTTGTACGCTCGTAACTTACTCTCTATGCCACTCGTAGATTGCTTCGAGGTTGCCAAAGACCATTTTGTCTTTGCCGACGCGAAGATCCTCCGGCAGTGGAACTTCGCTGTCGGGATCTCTCATATGAGCCATGTAACCTTCGACTATCTGCCTCAGATCGTTTACATAATCCCTCTCCGTTTCCACTAACTCCCTTATAACAAACTGTCGTTTTGTCAGGGCAGCTGTTTCGGGATCAATCTCCTCTGTGATCGACGAACCACCGAGTCCACTGTAACCATCCTCACCCGTTGACGACCTTCCCGCCGGTCTCATCAGGCTGTGACGCTCCTGATTTTCTGTGTGTTGCTCCTGTTTCGATTATCATACAATTTTATTAGAGGGTTTTATATTTTTAAATAAAGAGGCAAATAAATTTAACATTTGAGGCATTCCACCGGTTATCGACAGGGTCGCGACACTCATATTATTTTTATTTTTGTTCCTTTTGCGATTTTGTAGAGCAATATAAAAAACACTAGGACTTTTGTAGATTTAAATTTTTTGTTTTTATTAGTTAAAATTTGATTTTTTTCAAAAAGTACGTCGATTTTTTTTACAGTAAATTCTGTGCCCAAAAACAAAATTGTTGAGCCTAGGTCCAGAGTGGGGCGAGGTTTAGATTAGCAGCTAAAAATAAAACAAAATTTAAAAAAAATGTAAAATAATACCCCAAACTTGAATCTCTCTATAAAAATGGCGATGATTTAACAAAAAAATCGTCTAGTAAAATCTGTGTCGAAAATGAAATTTTTGAGACTAGTGCGAAAATGGGGGTCAGCTTAGAATAGTAGCAAAAAAACATTTTTAATAAAAAAATAACAGACATTTTAAAATATGTTTAGATAATTAAATTACAGGAATTTCGCCCCCCTTTTTCGCACTAGTCTCAAAAATTTTGTTTTTGGGACACAGTATTATTTACTGTAAAAAATTCAAATACATAATCGACGTAGTTTTTGAGAAATTCAAATTTTTAGTGATTATACTAATTTCAAAATTTTATTTACGGGAGAATTTTATTTTTAGTTGCTATTCTAGACTGCCCCCCATTTTCGTTCTAGTCTCAAAAATTTCGTTTTTGGACACAGAATTTACCATAAAAAAAAAACATCGACGTACTTTTAGAGACATTCAAGTTTGGAGTATTATTTAAAATTTGTTTTTATTTTGTTTTATTTTTAGCTGCTAATCTAGGCCTCGACCCACTCTAGGCCTAGGCTGAAAAATTTAATTTTTGGACACAGAATTTACAGTAAAAAAAAAATCGTCGATGTACTTTTTGAGAAAATCAAATTTTAGGTAAATGAAGAAAAAAAAAATGTTAACTGAAAAAAATTCTAGAGTGTTTTTTTATATTGCTCTACAACATCTCAAAAGAAACAAATATAAAAAAGATATGAGGGTCGCGACCCTGTCGATAACCAATGGATTGATATTTCCGGAAATATATATTTTTTAAGTTTCATGTCTCAAAGAATAGTACGGAATTGTCATTTTTATTATAGTATGTGCAGATGATTTAGAGAAATATCAGGGGGAAACCTTTTTCTTGTTTGGTTTGTATGTTGGTCTTATCCCGATTTTTAACAATTTTTGTTACAGGGATTTACATTTTTACATAAAGAGACAAATAAACTAAACAGTTACATTGTTGAAAGTAATGAAAGGGTTATTAATACAGAGATAATATTTGTTCAAGTAGATCGGATATGGAGGATTTATTTACTGTTTGATTTTGTCAGTATTCCTGGAAATGTTACGCGATGGACAACAGTAAAGAGTGATTTTTATTAAAGCACGTGTACGCAATTGACAGAAACATTGAGGGTGATGAATTTGTGAAAATATTAAGGGGAAGCAGATTGTTAAAAACCAACGATATTCATAGAAATATCTCTCTTGTTTAGCTGTTGGTATTATGTGAAAATTATACACTATTGACCCGTTAAATAAAGAATTTGTTGCAAGGTAGAAAAAGCTTCTGGCTATTATGGGTAACCTACAATAGTTTCTTTTATTTTTTACACTCTGCCCACTTTTATAAAAGAACCAGTAGGACTAATAATATAGCATATTCTTTTTATCTTCTCATTAGTAAAGTTATTTTTTATGCCCTACACGATTTACCGTCTAAATATTTTATTGATCGCTTAGCGAATGAAAAAATTCCTCCATAAAACAGTTACAATTATTTACCAGTTAGTATCATCAAATATACACTACAATTAGTTAATTTGAAACGCATTTTCCAGGAAACAGAATGAACCAATTCCACATTCAATTGATACAAAAATGCAATTTATTGTCCGAAAAAAAACTCAGCTAACATTGACTTTAATCAGTCAAGATTTTTGTGAATCCCTCAACGTTTATCTGGATGACACATGCCATGATACAAATCGCCTCTATCACTGTCAATAAATCCATAAAAACTTGCAAAACCGATAATAAATTTCACTGATTTCACTAGCACGAAGCTCCTCGAACTTCCTTAATAAAAACTACAGCAGTTTGTTGTTAGAAGCTTAACATTTGTTAGCCCATCGTTTGTAACTGGAATCCCGTTTAACTCACCATTCTTTCCTTGACTATTTGCTCGATCTCAGCAAGGTCGGCGGTTGTAGCGCCGTCGAGAGTCTTGATAGATCGTTCCGAGGCCTGTAAGCAGAAGAATCAAGAGTTTTGTATGCGAGGCAAACGAGGAATGCGCAGATGTTTCAATTTGAACACTATTTTTTTTTTCTTTTAAATGCCCACACGATGTAAAACGTTTTCTACGATTAAAGCTCGACAGTGATCCGAGTTTTTCTGATGCTCTTGCCGGCTTATCAAACATGTTCACCTTATCGCCACGGAGAGTCGCACTGGAGCGCCTCGACTTCAATTACAAGCATACAACGTGCACAAGAAGAGAAGACAGGAGAGGGGAAAGAAGTAATAATTGATACTCCAGGTTCTTTTCTTTATCGCACTCGTTGCTTCTTCTATGCGCACGCGACTCTTATGGTTTTATTTAACGACTAGCTTCCTCTATGCAATATGAATTTCGATTACCGAGATGCTATTCTATACATCTACGAGAAAATATGAGTCAGCGGGAGTTCAGTGTGTCTCTGTGTATTGAAAGACATATTCATTATCTCCGTAAAGACGCGAGATGGAATATTTCTTTACGACACGATGAATAGATATTGAAAGATGCTAAGCGGGAGGTTCGGCAAAAATGAGACTGCGGGTCGCTTGATATTGAAGAAGATGCAGATTAAACTCTATTTTGAGTCTTTACGTGCTTCGAAATATTTTGTGGAACGAAATGTACGAGAATCGGGAGCGCCACGATGTCGCGGTCGATTCGGATGACGCGGCGAGGACTTTAAAGGGTGAAGGATTTTTTTATTATTAAAAAATAGACGTCGCGACGGTGGATTATCTTTTCATCATTTTTTTTGCGGTTTTGAGTGAATTGACTTGCTAATCAAATTATTCTAATTGACGATGAATAAACAAAATGAAAGTAATTAATTGTAAGGTAGATTTAAAAAAAATATAACTTAGAAAATAGTTTCATGTTACTTATATTTAAAAAAAGATTTTTTTGACAATAACTTGTGAATCAAATGGTTATTAACTGTCAATTAATTAGCAACATAAGAGCACTCAGAGAAATCGTAGTAGTGCAATCAACTATAAAATGACGAGTATTAATTTTTAGTCAATGCAACTATTTTCATAGTTACAGTAACTATGAAAATAGTTATGGTAACTATTTGGTAGTTATTGTAACTATTTGATAGTTGTGGCAACTATTAAAAAATTGCTCGGACGAACGAAAAATAAACAGTTGTCACTTTATAGTTGCTAATACCGTAATTTTCTCTCAGTGAGTAATTAACTGTAACTCGAAATGGGCCCACCATTTTTTATATGATTGACATAACTTTTAAAAGCACTTTTTTTTAATAAAAATTCGAACGCATTGAAAAGCAAAAGGCAACATTTTTTCCGCAAAGTTTTCATGAATTTTCATTGAAAATTATTGTTTCGGTTATTCTCGTTTATTAATATGCAAAAAATAGTGTCTATAAATTCGTATTGCACAAATCAGGTACAGCAGAGAAACCTTTTGACTTCCATATATATTTGACGTGGCATGCATTTGGGATAAAATTTTCGGATGTGTCGATGTGGGCGAAAGAAAAGGACATATCGATAAAAACAAATCAAAGACTTGCCCGTTTGCCGGGCAATTCTCGGACATAACTCTTAAAAGCACTCTTAAAAGCGAATCTTTATAAAAATTCGAACGCATTGAAAAGCAGAAGGCAAAATTTTGTCCCGCAAAGTTTTCATGAATTTCCATTGAAAATTATTGTTTCCGTTATTTGCATTTATTAACATGCAAAAAGTTGTCTCTATAAATTAGTATTTTACAAAACAGGTACAGTAGAGAAAACCTTTTGACTTCCATATATATTTGACGTGGCATGCATTTGGGATAAAATTTTCGGATGTGTCGACATGGGCGAAAGAAAAGGACATATCGATAAAAACAAATCAAAGACTTACCCGTTTGCCGGGCAATTCTCGGACATAACTCTTAAAAGCACTCTTAAAAGCGAATCTTTATAAAAATTCGAACGCATTGAAAAGCAAACGGCTAAATTTTGTCCCGCACAGTTTTCATGAATTTCCATTGAAAATTATTGTTTCGGTTATTCGCGTTTATTAATATGCAAAAAATTGTGTCTATAAATTAGTATTTCACAAATCAGGTACAGTAGAGAAAACCTTTTGACTTCTATATATATTTTACGTTGCATGCATTTGAGGATAAAATTCCCGGATGTGTCGATGTGGACGAAAGAAAAGGACATATCGATAAAAACAAATCAAAGACTTGCCCGTTTGCCGGGCAATTCTCGGACATAACTCTTAAAAGCACTCTTAAAAGCGAATTTTTATAAAAATTCGAACGCATTAAAAAGCAAAAGGCAAAATTTTGACCCGCAAAGTTTTCATGAATTTCCATTGAAAATTATTGTTTCCGTTATTTGCATTTATTAACATGCAAAAAGTTGTCTGTATAAATTAGTATTTTACAAAACAGGTACAGTAGAGAAAACCTTTTGACTTCCATATATATTTTACGTTGCATGCATTTGAGGATAAAATTCCCGGATGTGTCGATGTGGACGAAAGAAAAGGACATATCGATAAAAACAAATCAAAGACTTGCCCGTTTGCCGGGCAATTCTCGGACATAACTCTTAAAAGCACTCTTAAAAGCGAATTTTTATAAAAATTCGAACGCATTGAAAAGCAAAAGGCAAAATTTTGACCCGCACAGTTTTCATGAATTTCCATTGAAAATTATTGTTTCCGTTATTTGCATTTATTAACATGCAAAAAGTTGTCTCTATAAATTAGTATTTCACAAATCAGGCACAGTAGAGAAACCTTTTGACTTCCATACATTTGTCGTGGCATGCATTTGGGATAAAATTCTCGGATGTGTCGATGTGGGCGAAAGAAAAGGACATATATATAAAAACAAATCAAAGACTTGCCCGTTTGCCGGGCAATTCTCGGACATAACTCTTAAGGTAGTTCTGTCGCGAAGGCAATCCAAACTCATATGCATGAATTTTTGACATGTTGTAATTTAGCTATTCAATTTTACTTGCACAAAATCTTGAAGGCTTTTACCGAGTATTTGAATGAACAATTAAAACCTGAAAATCGATCTTTTTACACGGTGCTCACGGGAGGGCTGGAAAAATTGATCTTTAAATCGAAAATTAACATACTTAGATCAAAGATAGAGAAAAAATAAAAAATACTACGGATTCGCAAATCATTCAGGAATTGATGCATCATGAAAAAAGGTGAAGTCTCCGGAATAATGTTTAATGGAACCAAGGTCAAAGTGCATGATACCGGGCCAAATGACGTTTCCTAACCTAATTATCGTAAAAATAAAGTCAAATCCGCACTAAATATATCAACTATTTACAAACAATCGTTTTAATTTGATTACGACAATTTCGAAGGATTCTCGATTATTTTTTATATTATTATTGTGGCAGTCAAAGTGATGCGTATGATTATTTTTTAATGTCATATAGACTCTGAGATTTATGACTCCGGCGTACCGACAGAACTACCTTAAAAGCACTCTTAAAAGCGAATCTTTATAAAAATTCGAACGCATTGAAAAGCAAAAGGCAAAATTTTGTCCCGTAAAGTTTTTATGAATTTCCATTGATTATTTTTCCCATCCAAATTTCGACCAATGGAATTGCACCATTCGACGTCACGTGGGGCAAGCTACACGGTATTATACTGATTATTTTTCCCATCCAAATTTCGACCAATGGAATTGCACCATTCGACGTCACGTGGGGCAAGCTACACAGTATTATACTGATTATTTTTTCAACTCCAATTTCGACCAATCAGAGCGCGGTATTCAACATCACGTGGTACAGCTAGGGTAAAATTATATCGATAATTTTTCGAAAATTTCCCGGCTCGGTTGCTAAGCGATAAACAATAATTTTTTTGACACTTGTAACCTCTGCGAATCTTTAAAACGTCAAGGTACTATTAACGGTCGTCAATATGAGTGAGTCAAAAAAGCGATTTGGTGATGAATCGCTTCAGAACATCGCTAAAAAAATAAAACAAAATGTCCCGGCAAATACAGAAAAGAGTAAAAAATCGATTTGGGCGCAATTCACTGCATTTTGTGCAGAGAGAAAATATGTGTTGGATGCAACATAGGTTTTTGTTCTGATTATGAAATTTCCTTGTCAGAATGATAATTTTTGTCTCATGGTGCAATTCCATTTGTCGCAATTTGAATAGAAAAAATAATCCCCCGAATACCACTCGAGCTTCGAAATTAATCTGATATTTCCCTCCAGGTTCCCTGCAAACAAATAAACTCGTCAAGTTTTCCAGAAAAATCACTCGCGCTACGCGCTCGTGATTTTTTAACCTGGAAAACTTGACTCGTTCATTTGTTTGCAACGAACCTGTCAGGAAATATCCGATAATTTCAAAGCTCTTGTGGTATTACAAGTGATAATTTTTTGATAATTTTGCGTGTTGGTTATATATATAAAACAAAAAATCATTTAGCCGCGTCAACCATCTGTCAAACTGACAGATTGAATTTTATTGTGGCAGTCAAAGGATTTTTATTTGATATGAGTAGGTTTGGAGTTGAATCCTTGCAAACTATTGATGGAAAAGTAAAGGGAAATGCCCCTGTTAATACGATTAAATCGAAAACCTCAGTCTGGAATCAATATACAAATGTCTATAACAATTGTGTATTTAACTGCAATCCTTTAAACCTGAATTAAAAGGTTTTTGTTCTGATTATGAAATTTCCTTGTCGGAATGATATTTTTTGTCTCATGGTGCAATTCCATTTGTCGCAATTTGAATAGAAAAAATAATCCCCCGAATACCACTCGAGCTTCGAAATTAATCTGATATTTCCCTCCAGGTTCCCTGCAAACAAATAAACTCGTCAAGTTTTCCAGAAAAATCACTCGCGCTACGCGCTCGTGATTTTTTAACCTGGAAAACTTGACTCGTTCATTTGTTTGCAACGAACCTGTCAGGAAATATCCGATAATTTCAAAGCTCTTGTGGTATTACATGTGATAATTTTTTGATAATTTTGCGTGTTGGTTATATATATAAAACAAAAAATCATTTAGCCGCGTCAACCATCTGTCAAACTGACAGATTGAATTTTATTGTGGCAGTCAAAGGATTTTTATTTGATATGAGTAGGTTTGGAGTTGAATCCTTGCAAACTATTGATGAAAAAGTAAAGGGAAATGTCCCTGTTAATACGATTAAATCGAAAACCTCAGTCTGGAATCAATATACAAATGTCTATAACAATTGTGTATTTAACTGCAATACTTTAAACATGAATTAAAAGTTTTTTGTTCTGATTATGAAATTTCCTTGTCAGAATGATAATTTTTGTCTCATGGTACAATTCCATTTGTCGCAATTTGAATAGAAAAAATAATCCCCCGAATACCACTCGAGCTTCGAAATTAATCTGATATTTCCCTCCAGGTTCCCTGCAAACAAATAAACTCGTCAAGTTTTCCAGAAAAATCACTCGCGCTACGCGCTCGTGATTTTTGAACCTGGAAAACTTGACTCGTTCATTTGTTTGCAACGAACCTGTCAGGAAATATCCGATAATTTCAAAACTCTTGTGATATTACAAGTGAAAATTATTGTTTCGGTTATTCGCGTTTATTAATATGCAAAAAATAGTGTCTATAAATTAGTATTTCACAAATCAGGTACAGTAGAGAAACCTTTTGACTTCCATATATATTTTACGTTGCATGCATTTGAGGATAAAATTTCCGGATGTGTCGACGTGGGCGAAAGAAAAGGACATATCGATAAAAACAAATCAGAGACTTACCCGTTTGCCAGGCAATTCATCGGGAATGGTGGAGCCGGGCGGGCCGTTTCCGGCGGCCACGAGTATCGGCTCTGTGATGGGTTTCATCGGCGGCGGTAGTTCGAAATCATCCTCGCCGTCCTCGCCACCGTTTTGCTCGAGGAAGGTCGGTGCCTCGCCGTCTTCGAGTTCGACCTCTTCCTCCTCTTCTCCCTCGGAGACAGCCCTTCCTGACTTGTCTCCAGTTGGCAACTTGAATCGTTTGTCCGAGCCTGTTTTTTTGAGTAGCTGCGGACCGGCAGCCGAGGTCGTTGACTTCTCGACTTTAGGCTGACTGAGCTTGCGTAGGGGTGGCGGCAACCATTTCCTTCTGAAATAACAGTGTCATCAGAGCTCTTTTCTCGTCTGGCTATAAATCCTCGTCGTTCCATCAACCTTCCTCCTTCTTGTCTGTCCATCAGAGTCAACTCCTACGTGAACTTTAGCGCAAATACTCTCTTCCTCTCTATCCCTCTATCCCTTTCTCCCTGTCTTTCTGTTTCACATACACTCCTCCTTTCTCTCTGACACTCTGTGTTTGCAGTCATTACATTTCCTTCGACAATTTATGTGACTCTATCATAAATCAGAATCTGGAGAAACATTGATTGTACGGAAAATGCTTCTATAAAATATACGTTTTTTATCCGAATTATCTACCACCAATGTTAATACATTGGTGGTAGATAATTCGAAAAACGTAAAAAGAGAAGCGATTTTATTTCCTCATAGAGGAAGTAAAATTTTTTCTCGAGATTTCCATGTTAAAACTGGTAAATACACGAAGGTCTAAAATTCCGAAAATTAATATCTCACCTACATTTTTGACGAAGTTCGCTAGAAAACAATTCGTAAAAAATGTAGGTGATATATTAAATTTTGGAATTTTAGACCTTCGTGTGTTTACCATTCGGAACTTTTTCTCCGAGAGGCGGTTCGGTTTTTATGAGATTTTGAATTTTTCGAAAAATTTTCGTTTTGTTCTAATTCAGGTAAAATTTCAACTAATCCACTGAAATTTTCTACACAGGCAAAATAACATTCAGCCCTGCTGCGTACCAAATTTGGTGATGATCGGCAAAGCGGTTAGGATTTTACGTGATTTTGAATTTTTAAAATAGTTATCGGTGTCGCTCTGGATTTCGTGAAACGTCAGAAATCATCAACTTCGTCAATAATTTTCATCTTTCGTAAAGCTTCCTCTATGAGGAAGCCAAAAATAAAATAAAGAAACTTCCTCATAGAGGCGGCTTTGTAAAAAGCAAAAAACAATGAGGAAGCAATGTGCAAGATTCTACTTTGCATCCTTTTTGTAGTAATACATTGGTGGTTGATAACTCGAAAAACGTGAAAAGAGGAAAGATTTTTAATTTTATTCGAAAAAAAATGAATAACAATTGGATGCCTAACAAAGTAATTCAAACTGTCAGCTAGCTTCTGTTAGAAAATTTGTTTAGCTTTACATTTCTTCAATTTGGTAATATCATAATATTATAACATTGTTAAAAATATTTCATATAAGCTTCCATCACGTAAAGGAAGCTCTTTTACATGAATTGGAATATTAAATTTGACATGTCAACGAGGAAATTTATTATAAATGAAAATTTGTAATTTTACTGCACTCGTGTATAAAATTTAATATATCAGCTGATAAATTCAATTACAGGTAATGAAAAATCGCAAAAATTTGTTGCGATCATACTTTAATTAAAAAATCCCTTCATGCAAAACATAAAATTGGTGGAATCGTAAATCAACTTGAAGCCAGCATTTATTGAAATGAAATGTTCGGAATATCTGTTTAGCCTTAAAATTGTTGTATTATAATAGCTCGGAAATTGTGTATTGCGTATAGTTTCCAATTCGGAAAAAACTGAAAAGATAACAACAATTTTTGAATTTCGAAAAAAAGAAGATATTAATACTCAAAAAAAAAAAGTAAACTAATTTGTAAGCTAACATTAATTATAAATCTCTACAAAAATGGATTTACCTTTTAAATTATTTTAATTTTGGTGATTGTTTCATTTAAAAAACCATTTGATGCATTTCAAGTCACAACTTTGATGATCAATAATTTCCAAATCGTAAAAAGAAAAACCCCCATTTATTATTTTAGTATCACGTGGCATTATCTTTATATTTCTGATAAAATCCACATCCATTGATGACTGCAGTTTGTGTAAAGCTTCAAAGTTTAAAAAAGTCATTCTCATTCGGTGAGCAGCAGTCTATTATTGCGTCACTATGCAACACTACGCATACGCGTATTGTCCAGGAATACACATGTTTACATTGCCAAAGGGAAATGAATGAATCGCGTCGTAGTGGTTTTGCTATGACGACACCACGATTGTAATCTTGTGTGTTTGTCTGTGTGTGTGTGTGTGTGTGTTTGAGATAGATGAATTGAGATAAAAACAAAGAGGTAGAGACTCGTGTGAGCATCGAACGTGTGCTATATTATCAGTGGCTTTGACGACACGTTGTGCTGTGAGATATACTATTATTTATAAAAATAGAGGAGCGTAGGTATATCGCGAAAGTAGCTGCCAGTAGGAAATTAGTGAGAGTCCCACGGATGCACCTGTTCATTAACCGACAGGCCAACTGGTTGGCATGCGAATGTCACGATAACACGCGAGGACTCTTTGCTTTTCGTGGGTGCATCCGTGACGATTCGTGACACGATTATTAAAGCATTGTCGATACGCGTTAACGTTTGTGTGTATAGAGAAATTCAACGGGAGGTGTAATCGATGGCATCTGTGATATGTGCCCTGTTGGTGGCAGCTCCTCTAAATAGCTACTGGTTTTCCTATATACATCATCCACGCTATCTTGATTAACACGTTTGCTACCAACTTGTCACTCCTGTGGACAAAACACTTCTGTGATATAATGTGCGACATGATTTTTCAAAAATACACTTTATTTAGCGACATTAAAGGAGTCAGGTGAAAATGAGTTATGTCCATCGATGAATATTTTACTTGTTTAACTTCACTGTAAAAAAAAATCTACTTGAAATTTAATGTACTTTTACTGGAAGTTTTTATTCATAAACTAGTATATTAAATTAAATATACAAGTGTCATATACACTGTTAAAGAAATTTGTATTAAAATTAATACAAAAGTGTTGGAAGTTTTTTTGCAGATACCGTATATGAAATTTTGTATACATGTGTATATGAAAAATCATAACATTTAGAGGAATATTAAAATCCAACGTTATTATGATTTAATGTCAATATGACCATATGCATAATCAGTGCATTAAATTTCATAAACATGTATGATGAATTTTCATATGAGCGGTATCTGAAAACTCAAGCACATATGTGTTGGAAATTTAAAGTGGACATAAAAACAATTTTTAAAAATAGAAATATTATTCGGACATTATTTTTTCAAACAAATAATGTCATCAGAAATTGTTGGGTATTGGTTTTCGCCATAGAACATTTTTCGCTTATACTGGGGTTTGAACCTACGACCTACCTACCTAAGTACCTAACAACGCACGCACGCTACCAACTACGCTATCAACGACTTAGTAATTCTGGATATCTAAATGGCATAAGAGTTGTATAACTATTATTCTCTAAAGCATACTTATAATTGACATAACAAAATATTCAATTGATTGCAATCAGAGCGTGAAGTGGGTTGGAAATATTTTCAAGTGAACATCATTTTTGGACGAACGGAATCTTTTTCTCACGAGGAAGCTCAGGTATCCGGATTTTCGAAAAAATTATATCCACAGACCTATGAAGTTCTAGCAACAAACATAAATCAAACATAAATTTGCCGCAATAGCAGCGCGAGATGCTCCAGTGTTTTAAAAAATCGATTTTGGAAATCTCGAGTAACTTATCAGAAGTCGATGCTAAGTAATAAGTGTTAGCGATCTAGTGCGGGTTTTTTTTCGTTATTGGAAAATGTGTATTAAATTTCAAATCAGTCACTAAAATTCCAAAAATTCATGTTGATTTTCATCTACTAATTTAGTAATGATTGATTTAGTAACCATGTGTTATAATTTTATATCACCGGATTGGTAATATCCATACACGCATATTAAATTTACTGTGCAACTATATTAATGTTTATTTTCTAAATCGAGTTTTGTAAATTTCTCACACGTTTGTGTCGCAAAAACACAAACATTTTGCAAAAAATAGCACACCTATGTGGACAAAACTGCAAATACTTTGACGGGTATTTTTCAACATTAGTAACTGAAATTTTGATAACTTTGATCTTAAATTTAATGCGACAATTTGTATTAAATTTCAAATCGGACACTAAAATTCCTAAAATGCATGTTGATTTTCATGTACTGATTTAGTAATTATTGATTTCATAATCATGTATTGTAATTTTCTATCACCGGATTACCGAAATTCATTGATCTGTATTAAATTTATTATGCAAACATATTAATTTTGATTTGCTATACCAAGTTTTACAAAATCCATACACGTTTGTATAGGAAAAACTCGAACATTTTTTACAGTGTAAAATCAATGTATGTTATACAATAATTTGCTTTAATTATACAGTAAAAGTACTTGAATTTTAATAATTTGCTTTAATTTAACTGGAAAAGTACATGAATTTTATACCACAATTATATATTAAATTTCGATTACGAGTTTATGAATAAAAACTTCCAGTCTTTTCTAACAGTGTTGCTGGTATTCTATGAAAAATATGGACTTTTGAAACTTCGAACAAAGAATTTTTTTGGAGGTGGTAAAAAGATTTGTAGTTGTGCGAGTTATCTACAATATGTATATTTTTTTAATTTATTTTTTTCAATCTGATATTCTTGGAAATTAATGACCATAAAAAATTCTGAGTTTTGTGAAATGAAATTTCATAATGGATGTAGATGTTTTTCATGTAATATAACTGCCAAAAAAGGAAAAATCTCCATTGAATAATGTCACTTATTTTTACCTGATTAAAGCTGGTGGAATATTTAGTTTCTATTTATAACATTAACAGAAAAATATACGATTTTGTTGAGCAAATTAGGATCAATTGCATTTCTACAAATTTGTACGGTTAACAGATATTATTAGTTTTAATTTTGTATTTTTGAGTTTTCTTCTCTCTCTTATCAGTTAGAAAAACGTTTAGGTTGATATGTCAGAAAAAAGTCTAGGTTGATACGTCAGAAAAAAAAGTCTAAGTTGAACTGTCAGAAAAAAGTCTTTAGTTTAAACAGTCCGAAAAAAATCTGTCTGTCAAACTATCGGAAAAAGTGTTTTAGATTAAAAGGTGAAAAAAAAGAAGAATTTCGGTTGAAATGGCAAAAAACTCTAGATTGAACTGTCATAAAAATAAGTCCTTAGAACTTTTATCGTTCGTATTGATAAAAAATAAAAATTGCGAATTTTTTCACACCGAAATTATAAAAAAATGAACAGACAGTCTTAACTATGTATATAGTAAGGCAAAAGAAAAACTCACGAGCTGAATCCTCGCCTCTTGTTGCCGGGTGAGCTTGTACTGGTCGATCCATTTCCGTCATTTCCAACGGTTTCTGAAACACGGTATACAGGAGTCTCGGATAAGAATATAGTTTTAACACAGCAAACGCACAACTGCGTTAATTCGTAAGAGTGTAAACCCGTACTTGGTAAACGCGCGTAATGTTTTTTCGCCCTTCTCAAGATTCCCATATTGCACGCACACAACAACAACGAAATTTATTACAAATGTTTGTATCAGATGAAAATCGTCGTTTTACATTTTATGTCCGACACATTTCGTTAATTTACGTCTGTAAATTATGTTATGGTTTAACAATCGCTGGTCCGGTCGTGAAAAAGTCATCAACGCGTCGACTCGTTAATTCGGAAGCTTATAGCGCTCGAAACGGGACGACAGATTCGGAGCACGAGACACGATACTTCACCGAACACGAGAGACAGAAAGACTATCATCACAAAGAATATCATCGCTCGCTTCGACTCGAGAACAAATACCATTCGTCGAACGCACTGGCCTGAGGGTTCATTCTCCGATATTGGAAAAGCCCAGACTCTCCTTTTCGTCGTCGTCACGTTAGTGGCTACGCTAGGGATTGTTTGAGATGAGCAATCGCTTCGAGACCTGCCCACGGTTTCCGCGAAACCTTTGCCAAGTTTGCTTTTCTTAAACCCGAGCGTCTCTTCCTTTTCTATCTCCTCGTTTCTGAGAAAGATCGTTTTAATTAGGCATCTCGTGTCTGTCGATACATCTCCGATATTTTCCCAAAAAAGGACATGCTCTGAGGTGCATTATACGCTTTTGATTCTTTTGTTTCTGGTCGACAGAACAATTTTCATTTTTTTTTATATCCGCAGACTTTTTCCGTTGATAAATTGTAGCCACAATTTTTTACATTCAAAATGGATAAAGTGAGCAAAAAAATTGTTCGTTAGAAAGAATGTTACGTTTTATTTTAGTCTTGTTGGCTGTAGTTAACGATAAAATTATTGATATTGACACTTTTGCTGGGACAGTTTATAGTTTCATGATATAGTTATAGTATTATAGTTTCTGTAATTTAGCATAATGAAATTATGCAACAAATTCGATTAGTCCAAGAAATCTTAAATTTGTCGTTTTATTTTTGTTGTGTTTTTTTAATATAAGCAGACTTTTTCGGTTGATAATCTTAATTGTGGCCAGAAATTTTTAGATTCAAAATAAATAAAGTGAGCAAAAAAAATTGTTCGTTAGAAAGAATATTACGTTTTATTTTAATTTTGTTGGCTGTAGTTAACGATAAAATTATTGATATTGACACTTTTGCTGGGACAGTTTATGATTTCATGATATAGTTATAGTGTTATAGTTTCTATAATTTAGCGCAAAGAAATTATGCAACAAATTCGATTAGTCCAAGAAATCCTAAATTTGTCGTTTTATTTTTGTTGTGTTTTTTCAATATATGCAGACTTTTTCGGTTGATAATCTTAATTGTAGCCACAATTTTTTAGATTCAAAATGGATGAAGTGAGCAAGAAAAAAATTGTTCGTTAGAAAGAATATTACGTTTTATTTTAGTTTTGTTGGCTATAGTTAACGATAAAATTATTGATATTGATACTTTTACTGGGACAGTTTATAGTTTTATGATGTAGTTATAGTGTTATAGTTTCTATAATTTAGCGTAATGAATTTATGCAACAAATTCGATTAGTCCAAGAAATCCTACATTTGTCATTTTATTTTTGTTGTGTTTTTTTAATAAAGCAGACTTTTTCAGTTGATAATCTTAATTGTAGCCACAAATTTTTAGATTCAAAATGAACAAAGTGAGCAAAAAAAATTGTTCGTTAGAAAGAATATTACGTTTTATTTTAGTTTTGTTGGCTGTACTTAACGATAAAATTATTAATATTGACACTTTTGCTGGGACAGTTTATAGTTTCATGATGTAGTTATAGTGTCATAGTTTCTATAATTTAGCGCAAAGAAATTGTGCAACAAATTCGATTAGTCCAAGAAATCCCGAATTTGTCGGTTTATTTTTGTTGTGTTTTTAAAAAATATAGGCAGATTTTTTCAGTTGATAATCTTAATTGCAGCCACAAATTTTTAGATTCAAAAGGAATAAAGTGAGCAAAAAAAATTGTTCGTTAGAAAGAATATTACGTTTTATTTTAGTTTTGTTGGCTGTAGTTAACGATAAAATTATTGATATTGACACTTTTGCTGGGAGAGTTTATAGTTTCATGATATAGTTATAGTGTTATAGTTTCTATAATTTAGCGCAAAGAAATTATGCAACAAATTCCATTAGTCCAAGAAATCCTAAATTTGTCGTTTTATTTTTGTTGTGTTTTTTTAATATATGCAGACTTTTTCGGTTGATAATCTTAATTGTAGCCACAATTTTTTAGATTCAAAATGGATGAAGTGAGCAAGAAAAAAATTGTTCGTTAGAAAGAATATTACGTTTTATTTTAGTTTTGTTGGCTATAGTTAACGATAAAATTATTGATATTGACACTTTTGCTGGGACAGTTTATAGTTTCATGATATAGTTATAGTATTATTATAGTTTCTATAATTTAGCGCAAAGAAATTGTGCAACAAATTCGATTAGTCCAAGAAATCCTAAATTTATCGTTTTATTATGGTTGTGTTTTTTAATATAAGCAGACTTTTTCGGTTGATAATCTTAATTGTACCCACAATTTTTTAGATTCAAAACGAATAAACTGAGCATGAATATTCGTTAGAAAGAATATAATTTTTTATACTAATTTTGTTGGATATAGTTAATGACAAAATGATTGATGTTGCCACTTTTGCTGTATAAGTTTATGCATTATAGTTTCTACGATTTAATCCAAAGAAATGATGCAACAAATTCATTCGGTGCAGAAAATATCAGATTTGTCGTTTTGTTTTTATTTTGTGGGGTATCAATTATTCCAGAAATGTGAAACTTTTCAGGAACAGCGAAAAAAGTAGATCGTTACGAGAAAAATGAAACATCGAAAGTTTGGAAGGTCTCAAATAGCGATCAGCTGAGCCAGAGTGTCTAGTTTATTTAGGTTGTCTTCTGGCTTCTCATTCTCGAAGCTCCAAAGAAGAGTCGTGGCTTAAACGTGTGAAAAGTGTCTGTCAAATCATTCTCATAGACACAAAACGTAAATACGTAAATGCCCAAGAGCTCCAAGAAGCATTAGCTTCGTATTATTAGTTGCAAGTGCAAATATTGAAGTCTGCATATTCAAGCAAACAGGAGGATACAAAAATGCCACAACTCGGTAACGGCAGCCGCAGAAAGATAGAATAAAAGGATATCTATCCGGTGAATCGTCGTGGCGTACGCACGAGCGGTTGTTGTAATTTTAGTATATTCCTCTCGCACCGAATTATCCGCACTATGTTTTTGCTGCGTGTCGCCAGAGTTGCGCCGTTTTGCACCCGGAAGTACAGATGCTGACGGCAATGACCGTTTCTATATCCCGCCGCTGTTGCTGTTGACTTTTCTCTCTTTCCTTCAGGCCGATTGCTTCAGCCACGCGAATTTAGGAAACGCAGGAGACCAGCCAAATGCGCCCACGTCGATTAATTCGAGAATTGCACCGTTCATTGAATTTGCGTCGATAAAAAAATTCCTCGTGCCTTCATCAAGATGCGAAGATCACAATCACCAATATTTTTCACGTTCCACTGTAACAAAATATAATTTTAGGCAACGAAATGAAATATCTGCGTGATGTTTTCTTTTTAGACGACCGGCCGGTCATTCAGCATCTTGCCGGATATAAAACGTTAACGATTCACGTCTACGACGATGATGATTATGCCGACGCGTTGTTGACGACGTTGAAGCGTCGAGCGACTACCAAAGACGCGGGTCTCCTGCTCGGAAATAGTTTGTCCCTCAATCTCAAACTTCATCTCCCGACTTCTTCGCACCTTTTCTCTCTTTCTCTCTTTCGTTATGTCTGTTGGTTTGGTTCGATTCCAAGTTACTATATCACGAGAGCTAAAGGTCGCTTCGATATTACAGCTAGTGCGAGAAGAGTCTCGAGGATGCTTCTGACGTCAGGCTATGTGTGTGTCGCCGATGCTACTCTGATGCTGCTGCTTCTGCTGCGCTCTGTATTTTTAGCATGTACTACATACACTAACTGCGAATATAATAATACATGGAAGAGAATAGATGTGGGTGTAGGTAAGGAAAGCAGGAAAAGGCTTTTTTCTTTCTGTTAAAAAAAGTTAACGGTTTTACTTCCTCATAGAGGAAGCTTTGTTTTCATGAAAAAAATTTTTGTCGAGATTTTCATGTCAAAACGTTTAAAATGATCTGAAACGTCGAGAAAAGTTGTTTAGAAAAATTGTCCGGATGTATGTATGTATGTGTGTGTGTGATGAAAGGCCAAAAATTCATATAACTGTAACTTATAAAGTATTCGACTGAATCAGCTAAAATTTAAACAACATGTACAGTACTGGGTAATCTTCAATTGGTATAAATTTTACAAAAATCGCATAACACATTTCATTTTTATAAGAATTTTGAAATTTTGAAAAAAGTACGGAAATGCTCTAGCTCGAACGAATATTTAGCTATCGGGCTGAAACTTCGTATTAAAATTGAACAAAGTGATACGACCTTTGGTATTGAATTTGGGCCAAATCAGTAAAGCGGTTCGGTTTTTATGAGATTTTGAATTTAAAAAAAGGCTGCAAAGTAGAACTTCGCAAATTGCTTCCTCATTATTATTGGATTTTTACAAATCTACCTCTATGAGGAAGCATGTTAATCTATTTTGGCTTCCTCATAGACGAAGCTTTGTAAAAATCCAATAATAATGAGGAAGCAATTTGCAAAGTTCTACTTTGCAGCCTTGTTTAAAAAAAATTTAAATGGCATTAGTTTTGAACCTCATGACAGATTCTTGCCAGATTCGAACTGATGCTTAGTTTACCCACACTCTACTTGTGGACCAAATTTGAGCCCGATATCTTAAAAATTGCGGAAGTTAGAGCAAAAACAAAAAATTCAAAATACCATACATTTTTAACCCCTTAACGGATTGACGTCAAATTCACTCCCAAACTTTATTTAATAACAGTCCACTTGTGGACCTAATTTGAGCACGATATCTTAAAAATTGCGAAAATTAGAGCAGGAACAAAAAATTTCAAAAAATATAAAAATGCCATTAATTGTGAACCCCTTAACGGATTGACACCAAATTTAATGCCAAACACTATTTGATAACAGTCCACTTCTGGTCCAAGTTTGAGCAGGATATCATAAAAATTGCAGGAGTTAGAGCCAGAACTGACATTCTCAAAAAAATTCAAAATGCCTTAAATTTTGAACACCTTGATCGATTAATTCCAAATTCAATCCCATACCTTGTTTAACGACGGTTTACTCGTGGTTCAAATTTGAGCCGGATATCTTAAAAATTGCGACGGCTATCGTGCGAACACACACACACACACACACACACACAGACATTTTTTCTAAATCCTTTTTCTCGACGTTTTAGACCATTCTGAGTGTACTGACATGAAAATCTCGAAAAAAAAAAATTTTCACGAAAACAAAGCTTCCTATGAGGAAGCAAAAATGTATTGGTGTCGCTCTGGATTTCGTAAAACGTAAAAAATCATCAACTTCGTCAACAATTTTCATCTTTCGCAAAGCTTCCTCTATGAGGAAGACAAAAATAAAAAGCGAAAAAGAATGAGGAAGCAATGTGCAAGGTTCTAGTTTGCATCCTTTTTTTGGTGGAGTTACGAATTTTTTAGCCTTTTTTGGGGCGAAAATTGCTTGCAGGAAGCAGAGTTGGACAACATAAATTACTCAAGTCAGAATGTACTGTTTTAATTACAATTAAAAAGAATAATCGTATTTTTTTCAATTAACTTTCAATTATTTTCAGTAATTGTATTTAATTTTAATTGCTGTTGATTTGATTCCTCAGGGATTAATAAGGCCAGAAGATTATATTGATATTTCAATATAGTTATAATTTCGGAGAAACCAACAGTTTATACATTAAAAAATTCATCCTCGAGGATAAATAATTCTCCCGAGTTTTGCAGTTTTCCTAAATTTGACACAAACATTGGCGAGGCAAGTTCTCTGTTTGAAAAGACAAATGGATAAAAGAGAAAAAGCAGGAACCACGAGAAGTAATATGACCACACTCGTTGGAGATTGAATCGTGAATAATAAATTGATTGAATTTCCAACGTGGTCTTTCCATCTGAATGAATGAGAGGAATACGCGGTTCGAGGATTCCCCGTTTTTCATCTGACTGCGTTGAAATCCCTAGATGAAGCCTGTGTCTGTTTGCGCCCGGACAGAAAAGCTCGTCAATATTTTACCGTCGATGCTATTTCTCTTTTTTTTTTCCTTTTATTTCACGCAGCCAGTCAGAGCATCGAAATGGCCTGGGTGTGTCGTGTTTCGACGAGCTAAAATGAACTGAATTTTAAATATCCAGGATAGGATATGCGTCTATAACTTTATTAAAATGAAAAACCTTGAGTTCTGGAAAATAAAAGGATACCAAAATTCACGTTTTATTGGCTGCAGTTACCGATAAAATTATTGCAATTGCGACTTTTGTTGCTAAGTTTATGCACGTTACAAATTCTAGGATTTAATTGAAAAAAAAAACTGTATATATAATTTGTATATATATATATATTTTTAAACGGTATATATAATTTGTATATATATATATATATATATATATATATTTTTAAACGGTATATATAACTTGTAGATATATATTTTTGAAAACTGTATATATAATTTGTATATATATGTTTTCTTTTTCTTTTTGGTCAATAGCACAATTTTCATTTTTGCTATTGTGGCCACAATTTTTGAGATGAAAAATTAGTTGAAAGATACTATTTTTTTCCTTTTATTTTTTATTTATTTATAGAATAAAATTCACGATTTATTTTTATTTTATTGGCTGCAGTTATCGATAAAATTATTGCAATTGCGACTCTTGTTGCTAAGTTTATGCAGATAGTAGCACGTTACAGTTTCTAGGATTTAATTGAAAAAAAAAAAAAAAAAACTGTGTATATATTTTTTTTCATTTTCTTTCTGGTTAATAGCACAACATTTTTTTTTGCAATCGTAGCCACAATTTGTGGGATGTAAAACATGAGGAAAAAATGTGCAAGGCCTGACTTTGCAATCTTTTTTTTATTGGCTGTAGTTATTGACAAAATTATCGAAACACAAGACGTAAATACGTAAATTTCAAGAGATATCCGATAAAAATTAGTTGGAAGATACTATTTTTTTTTCTTTTTTCTTTTCAAGCAGCCAATCGCGGCATCGAAATGGCCCGGGCGTGTCGCGTTGCGTCGAGCTCTAAATTAAATGAATTTTAAATACTCAGGACAGAGTGCGCGTGTGTAACTTTATTAAAATGAAAAGCCTTGAGTTTTGGAAAATAAAAGGATACAAAAATTCACGTTTTATAGACTGCAGTTACCGATAAAATTATTGCAATTGCGATTTTTGTTGGTAAGTTTACGCACATAACAATTTTTAGGATTTAATTGGAAAAAAAAACTGTATATATAATTTTTTTCTTTTTCTTTCTGCTCAATAGCACAATTTTCATTTTTGCAATTGTACTCGCAATTTTTGGGATGAAAAATTAGCTGAAAGATACTATATTTTTTCTATCATTTTTTATTTATTTTTAAAATAAAATTCACGTTTTACTGTCATTTTATTGGCTGCAGTTACTGATAAAATTATTGCAATTGCGACTCTTGTTACTAAGTTTATGCAAATAGTAGCATGTTACAGTTTCTAGAATTTATTGAAAAAAAAAAAAAACCGTGTACATAATTTTTTTCTTTTTCTTTCTGGTTAATAGCACAATTTTCTTTTTTGCAATCGTAACCACAATTTGGGGGATGCAAAACATGATGAAAAAATGTGCAAGGCCTGACTTTGCAATCTTTTTTTCTTATTGGCTGTAATTATTGACAAAATTATCGAAACACAAGACGTAAAAATTAATTGGAAGATACTATTTTTTTTCTTTTTTCTTTTCAAGCAGCCAATCGCGGCATCGAAATGGCCCGGGCGTGTCGCGTTGCGTCGAGCTCTAAATTAAATGAATTTTAAATACTCAGGACAGAGTGCGCGTGTGTAACTTTATTAAAATGAAAAGCCTTGAGTTTTGGAAAATAAAAGGATACAAAAATTCACGTTTTATAGACTGCAGTTACCGATAAAATTATTGCAATTGCGATTTTTGTTGGTAAGTTTACGCACATAACAATTTTTAGGATTTAATTGGAAAAAAAAACTGTATATATAATTTTTTTCTTTTTCTTTCTGCTCAATAGCACAATTTTCATTTTTGCAATTGTACTCGCAATTTTTGGGATGAAAAATTAGCTGAAAGATACTATATTTTTTCTATCATTTTTTATTTATTTTTAAAATAAAATTCACGTTTTACTGTCATTTTATTGGCTGCAGTTACTGATAAAATTATTGCAATTGCGACTCTTGTTACTAAGTTTATGCAAATAGTAGCATGTTACAGTTTCTAGAATTTATTGAAAAAAAAAAAAAACCGTGTACATAATTTTTTTCTTTTTCTTTCTGGTTAATAGCACAATTTTCTTTTTTGCAATCGTAACCACAATTTGGGGGATGCAAAACATGATGAAAAAATGTGCAAGGCCTGACTTTGCAATCTTTTTTTCTTATTGGCTGTAATTATTGACAAAATTATCGAAACACAAGACGTAAAAATTAATTGGAAGATACTATTTTTTTTCTTTTTTCTTCCAAGCAGCCAGTCGCGGCATCGAAATGGCCCGGGCGTGTCGCGTTGCGTCGAGCTCTAAATTAAATGAATTTTAAATACTCAGGACAGAGTGCGCGTGTGTAACTTTATTAAAATGAAAAGCCTCGTGTTCTCGGAAATAAAGGTCGATAGGCGAGTGGTTAGAGCTCGACAGAAACACGCGACTCTTGTGCAAAACGGCGCGTGTAACAAGCGTATGACCAGGTTGGGCCAGGTTGGGATTTTAGTTGGAACGTAATAAGAATAAAAAAAAAAAAAAAGAAAAAAGGACGCCTCGTCACGAAGGACAAACGCACGATCGTAAAAAAGAATAAAAAGAAATGGTAACGCTTGTGTTATTGTAGCCATTTCGTGCATGAAACTGTACACGATGTTACAACCGCGAGTAAAAAAAATAAAAGGGGGATAGTTATTCGTGGCTTTGACCTGTCGTCGTTATTAAATGACCCGGTTATACATCTGATGCTCGTAAAGGTCGTCTCTCGTTATTGATCCTTTTGCTCGTTACAATCATTAGCGACATCCGCGTTAATGAAAATTTGCTTTCCGTGTAAAAGCGCCAATTTCAAAGCAAATTGCAAATTCTAGGCGATGGAAATGTCTGTGCTTAATGATTTATCAATCGTTACAAGAACATGTAATTGGATCGTTGATTGTTACGGACATTTCACGTAACATCTTTTTTTTTTTTACACTGATGCAAATTTTTTTTATGAATTCATTTTTTTTTTTTGCACTCGACCCATATTTTTATTGGATCTCAATTGTGTAGATAAAACGGCTTTAAAAAAATAACATTCTTGATTTTTGTTTGTTTTCTGTTTGTACTCTCAGTTCTAAATATAACTATTTGTGTTGTAAATTAATTAGGACTACTAGAATGAGGAGTTATAATTAATTTGAATTTAAATTAGAGTAGAAATAGATTTCTGACACACGTGAATTTATTAACGTGACAATAATGAGAATTGTGTATTTTACAATTTTTTTAGTTTGGGATGATTTTTTACTCTATTTTACGTGGCATTTTTTTACAGCAACGTAATTTTTTTTTACTGTAAAATATTTTTATGTTTTAAAAGCATTTTTTTTTTAGTGGACTCGATTCGTATTTTTATTTCATATCAATTATAATATGCAACAGTTTTTTTTCTTTTATGAATCCAGAATGTGAATAAAAAAATTTTGTGTATTTTTTAAATTATATACACTCAGCTTGTTAAAATACTATTTCTGTAGTAAATTAATTATGACAACTAAAATTAGTGTGAACATCTTTTTTTGTACAGCGATGCAAATTTTTTTTATGAATACATTTTTTTTTGCACTCGACCCATATTTTTATTGGATCTCAATTATGTAGATAAAACGGCTTTAAAAAAATAATATTCTTGATTTTTGTTTGTTTTCTGTTTGTACTCTAAGTTCTAAGTATAACTATTTGTGTTGTAAATTAATAAGAACTACTAGAATGAGGAGTTATAATTAATTTGAATTTAAATTAGAGTAGAAATAGATTTCTGACACACGTGAATTTATTAACGTGACAATAATGAGAATTGTGTATTTTACAATTTTTTTAATTTGGGAGGATTTTTTACTCTATTTTACGTGGCATTTTTTTACAGCAACGTAATTTTTTTTTACTGTAAAATATTTTTATGTTTCAAAAGCATTTTTTTTTAGTGGACTAAATTCGTATTTTTATTTCATATCAATTATAATATGCAACAGTTTTTTTTCTTTTATGAATCCAGAATGTGAATTAAAAAAATTTGTGTATTTTTTAAATTATATACACTTAGCTTGTTAAAATACTATTTCTGTAGTAAACTAATTATGACAACTAAAATTAGTGTGAACATCTTTTTTTTTACAGCGATGCAATTTTTTTTTATGAATTCATTTTTTTTTTGCACTCGACCCATATTTTTATTGGATCTCAATTGTGTAGATAAAACGGCTTTAAAAAAATAACATTCTTGATTTTTGTTTGTTTTCTGTTTGTACTCTAAGTTCTAAGTATAACTATTTGTGTTGTAAATTAATAAGAACTACTAGAATGAGGAGTTATAATTAATTTGAATGTAAATTAGAGTAGAAATAGATATCTGACACACGTGAATTTATTAACGTGACAATAATGAGAATTGTGTATTTTACAATTTTTTTAATTTGGGAGGATTTTTTACTCTATTTTACGTGGCATTTTTTTACAGCAACGCAATTTTTTTTTACTGTAAAATATTTTTATGTTTCAAAAGCATTTTTTTTTAGTGGACTAAATTCGTATTTTTATTTCATATCAATTATAATATGCAACAGTTTTTTTTCTTTTATGAATCCAGAATGTGAATAAAAAAAATTTGTGGATTTTTTAAATTATATACACTTAGCTTGTTAAAATGCTATTTCTGTAGTAAATTAATTATGACAACTAAAATTAGTGTGAACATCTTTTTTTTTACAGCGATGCAAATTTTTTTTATGAATTCATTTTTTTTTTGCACTCGACCCATATTTTTATTGGATCTCAATTATGTAGATAAAACGGCTTTAAAAAAATAACATTCTTGATTTTAGTTTGTTTTCTGTTTGTACTCTAAGTTCTAAATATAACTATTTGTGTTGTAAATTAATAAGAACTACTAGAATGAGGAGTTATAATTAATTTGAATTTAAATTAGAGTAGAAATAGATTTCTGACACACGTGAATTTATTAACGTGACAATAATGAGAATTGTGTATTTTACAATTTTTTTAATTTGGGAGGATTTTTTACTCTATTTTACGTGGCATTTTTTTACAGCAACGTAATTTTTTTTTACTGTAAAATATTTTTATGTTTGAAAAGCATTTTTTTTTAGTGGACTCGATTCGTATTTTTATTTCATATCAATTATAATATGGAACAGTTTTTTTTTCTTTTATGAATCCAGAATGTGAATAAAAAAAATTTGTGTATTTTTAAAATTTTATACTCTTAGCTTGTTAAAATACTATTTCTGTAGTAAATTAATTATGACAACTAAAATTAGTGTGAACATTTCTGACATTAATGAGTTCATCAGCGTGAAGATAATGAGAATAGTTGTGAAATTTACAAGCGTTGGTGGAGTTTTTTTTCTTTTTCTCTCTATTTCTCGATTCGTTAGGGACGCATAAGCTTCGTATACGCTACAGGGATTAATGTTAACGTAGTTGGAGACTGACCAGAATGCATGAAACATAAATATACGATTATTGCAAAAATGTCAGTGAAACATTGGAAAACAATTCGGTTCTATCAAATCAAACAAGCTTCGCGTTCAATCATGGTAAAGTAAATAAAAAGGTGTTGTTATTGAAACGCCAGTTTTGTGCCAAAATATTCGACGATGACCGATGCTTTTTCAAGTGAAATTTTCAACAAAATTCTATAAGAGTGTTGGAAAACGTTGTGTGTTTCTCACTATTTTGTTCTCAGAGTCAGAGTTGTACATCCCCATTAATTCATGAGATATACAGTGTAAACAATGAGTTTACAGTACAATTTGTTTTGAAATTATGATTTCATAATAATAATATTTAGTGATTATAAAATAGAGTGTAAACATTTGAATAGCTGAATAAAATACTAATTTTCGCTTTAATATTGCAAGAAATAGTGGAAAAAATGGAAGAAATAAGTAATGCATTACTTCTTTTTTTACATTTTTTCAAAAGGATTACCGTGAATTTTTATTGAAAAATAATCATTTTCGCAGTCATTCCAAAGTTTAATCATCGTATTACAATCGCTACATGTTATTATTATAAAATCATAATTATAGAGCTGATCGTGTCATCATCATTACTTCTATAAGTATTAGGCATTTACAACTCTGCTCAGAGTTGTAAAGCCCCATTACTTTAAGAAATAAAGTTTAAAGTACAATTCGTCTTGCAGTAATGATTTCGGAATAATAACCTGCAGCTTTTGTTAAATGATATGTGAACTTTTATATACCTGAAAAGAAATCTTATTTTCAATCAAGCTTTGGGAAAAAATGCGGAAAAAATTGAAGAGTACAACCCTCCATTATTTTCGCAATGCATTACACCGAGAGAAAAAGTTTCATTGATTCACGGAAATCTTTGCCAATGAAATGAAATTCTTGAATTTCCATACTATCTTTTCTTTGAATGCTCTCAAACTCAATGAAAAGTAGTAACATTGATTCCAAGAAACATTTCTTTAAACCAATGAACCTTTTTCATTGATTTCAAAGATATCGTCCCTGATTCAATGAAACCTACTTCGTACCAGCTCAAAATTTCAAAACCTATTTTTTCCTGAAGTACGCGACAGATAAAGTTCAAATTTTGTGAGTATGTAAAGAAGTACGGCAGAAATAGGCTAAGCTTCTGGCTCCTCGAAACTCGAAGCCGTTCGTTCGGGAGAACCGGAAAACAAAAAAGTGAGGTTACGTGCGAAAGAGAGATCAATGAAAACGTTTCTTTGAACCGATGAAAACGTCTCTTTAAAACAATGAAACTGTTTCTTTTCTAATATGCTCACTAAGTAGGGTAGAAGTACCGGTTGTGGCCACTGTACCGGTTGTGGCCACCCCTACACTTAAATACGTTTTTCGTGGCTATTTTAATTCTGTACCTGTATTTAATCATAATTTTTCATAACGTTGTGTATTTTGGAAACATTTATCGTCATTTTGACGTCCGTTCGTCTCCATTACAAAAAGTACTGTTTCAGTAATTAAAGTATCATCAGCTGATTCATCAAGTTGTCAACTCCTTACGGAATTCGACAAGATTTTGACGAAAGCTCTAGATACATATTCGGATTATATAGTTGGCAAATTGCATGCAGCTTTGCACATATTAATCTTAAGAGTCATCACTGCAAATGTTGATGTACTAAAAGTTTGAAATAAAGCTATACATTTATAAAAAATACGATGGCCACAACTGGTACATGGAATAAGCATGTTGCCCCGGATATGGCCATGATAATATAATCATTAATTTTTCGTTAATTATTACACAATCAATTCATAAATTCGTAAAGAAGAAACAAAAAAACCAAAAAACGCTAAGAAAAATATATCCTTAGAAATGTATAGTAAAAAAGAAGGTAAAGCGATGGAACACCTTTCATGTTGAAGATTCCCATCATTATGCAATGCGAAAATCTACTTTCGGAAAGAACTCTGGTAAAAGTAAAAATAAAAGTGTAAAGAGTAATACATTAATATAATGTATGACTAATTGTGACAAAGAAAGCTGCTACGAAAAAGTGCAAAACGAAGGAGACGAATGTCAAAAAAGGTTAGTTAGGTTCACAGATGGCATCTGTGCTTTAAAGACATTTTCGTGTAGAGGAATTGGATGCTTTCATAAGAATACGATTTTGATTTATTAAACACACCTTAAAAAATGTTTAAAGTGCAATGAATATTGAGTTATTCTAATTTTAAGCATGGCCAAAACCGGTACATTACTGTGGCCAAAACCGGTGCATAGGTGACCAGAACTGGTGAAATGGCTATGCTCCTACTTTTTTCTATTTTCCAGTGTTTTCTCGATACATATGAAGATTTTAATGCTAGAAATCTGAAATTATATTCTTCTCAGATATGAAAAGTATAGGTCCAAAACAGTTTTATGATATTTAGTCCCAATCACAAGTACTTGAAAATGGGAAAATTCTTAAAGTGGCCACAACCGGTACTTCTACTCTAAATCTTTATTTACAGGCAATGAAATGTTCTCTTTGCAATTCAAATGCACTATTTTATTGAAATCAAAGAAATATTCCGTTGAAATCAATGAAAAAAAATCAATCCACCCATTTCTTTGGCGTCAATGAAATCTTTTCTCTCGGTGTAACTGTTCCTTTCCATTTTTTCAAGAAGATTACCGTGAGATTGAATTGAAAATTAATATTTTTTGCATCTATTTAAAAGTTTAAACATCATATTACAATCGTCACATGTTAATTTTATGGAAACGTAATCATAAAGCCAATTATATCATCAACTATATTTCTAGAAGAATTACAGATTTACAACTCTGCTTGTTCGCTTTCTCTGCCTTTCTCCTCCTTTCTACGCATAATTTTTCCCTCAAACGGTGGGAGGCTCTGTGACCAAAGTAGAAGAAGAAGATCCGGAGTCCAAGTAATCGCCAGTGTGGGATATTATGATTCTGGAGATGTGCCAAACTAACGTCTATGAATGTTCCAATATTGGAACAGTGGGTTAAGACCCGATTAGCAAGTGGCCAGAGACTCGACACTAAAAGTGTGCATAGGTATTTAAGATAACCTGTCTAAAGTTTTTCAGTAGTAGAAGTTTTTAAGCATTAGCGTAATCCTTTTTTTTTAGCGAGGTCGTGAAATTCTATGATTAATTAAGGTAGTTCTGTCGTGAATGCAATCCAAACTCATATGCATGAATTTTTGACATGTTGTAATTTAGCTATTCAATTTTACTTGCACAAAATCTTGAAGGCTATTACCGAGTATTTGAATGGACAATTAAAACTTGAAAATCGATCTTTTTACATGGCGCTCACGGGAGGGCTGGAAAAATTGATGTTTAAATCGAAAATTAACATACTTAGATCAAAGATAGAGAAAAAATAAAAAGTACTACGGATTCGCAAATCATTCAGGTATTGATGCATCATGAAAAAAGGTGAAGTCTCCGGAATAATGTTTAATTGAACCAAGGTCAAAGAGCACGATACCGGGTCAAATGACGTTTCCTAACCTAATTATCGTGAAAATGAAGTCAAATCCGCACTAAACATATCAACTATTTATAAATAATCGTTTTAATTGGATTACGACAATTTCGAAGGATAATCGATTATTTTTTATATTATTATTGAGGCAGTCAAAGTGATGCGTATGATTATTTTTTAATGTCATATAGACTCTGAGATTTATGACTCCGGCGTACCGACAGAACTACCTTAAGCTTCACTGAGAGAAATATCTGGAAATTAAAAAAATATATAGTTAGACCGACGATAATTTTTTTTTAAAATAATTTAACTATAAATTATAATTACCACGAGGAACGTCTATATTTTATGGTTATAGCAAATATAATTATAGTAGCAATCATCAAAATAATAATAGTTACAAAAACTATTCTAATAGTTTCCAATATATGATTTCAACGTTTGTTTCCAATAACCTTGCAATTATCGTTTATTGAACCATATTATCATCGTTTCAACCATAAAACATTGCAAGTCTTCCTGTATTCGTTTTATATTATTTATGTGAAATCGTTAAATCAACAATATGCTTTTCTCTCAGTGTTCTCGTTATTAACGGGAGAAAATTAGTGATATTCATCGACAAATATTTCACTTTGGTTGTACAGTGTTAAAAATATTTAGTGTAAATTTCCATTATGGGTAAAAGAAACTCTTTTACAATACACTACATACTTTTACACACTGTTACATTAAATTACTATTAATTACAGTAAAATAAATGTTATACTAAAATTTGAAGTTAATCGTACGAGCCGATTATTCGGTACTTGGTTTAAATAATAATAATGTTATTGCTTATCAAAATCTCGTTCGATAACAAATATTGCAAAACGACCTTTTTTGGGTCTGAAGCTTGTAAAAAAATCTTAAAACAAAATTGGAGGAATGGAAATCTTGAATTTAGATTTTAAGGAATAATTTTTGAATAAAGTTTTATTTTCATAAATTTGAAAATAAAAAGGAGTAAAGTTATATTTGGCTGACGTTTTTATAAAAATCAGCAGGAAAAAAATTTCATCCATTAATAATTGGAAAAATAATTTGAGCAAATCATCAATTAGCGTTACTCAGTATAATTAAATATTAATTATCCATCGAGTTTTACGATGGATTAATTAAAACAGAAATTCACAATTATGCCATTTAAGTGATTATTATGATGAAATAAAAATGTCAAATTGTATTTTAATGATAGTTTCTTGTAACTGGGATGAATATCAATGCAAGGAGGCATTGAATTAAAAATCAGGATGCTAATTGTTCGATTAAAAGTGTAATCTCAGTTTTAATTAGAATTACAGACTGGATGGCTCGAAACAGGTATGCATTTGGGTCGAGAGCACGTAATCAGCCACTGAATTATTCCCGAGGTCGTCATTCGCCGAATCTAGCATGTACAGCGATAAGAGCACTGCAGAGAACGAGTGTGCAAGCTAATATATATAGAGAACAGTTTGTGCTCGACTGTCGCCCACCGATAACTTGATTTCTTTGAGGTCTCAGCTGACCGAGCTCGTAATCGTTCTGAAAAGCCTCCGTTGACCCAGTAGCACACCGGGAATTTCTAACTCGCGGTTTTACCGCATGGAATGGCCTCGGGAATCAGTCTCCGGTCGTGGCTCCCGCCGAGTCCAGGAAATTCGTTCTATAACGGAGGAAAGCTTCGGGAATCGCGATTAAAGTTTCCTGCTATTTTAAGATAGACTTATTTATTTGTGTCACAGTTCTGAATAGATAAAGATTTCCTACAATGTCTAAAACATCATTTCTAGAATCTTTATCCAAGCTTTTTTTATCGCACTTATCGTTTCAAAATTCTTGTTAATTTCTCAATAAATTGGCAGTTTTCGAGATAATAGATTTAAGATTATTTGTGTCATAGTTCTTAATAGATTAAGATTTCCTACAATGTCTAAAACTATTTATTATTTCCGGAATCTTAATTTTTTATTTCTCAATAAATTGGCAGTTTTCGAGATAATAGATTTACGATTATTTGTATCATAGTTCTGAATAGATAAAGATTTCCTACAATGTCGAAAACTATTTATTATTCCCAGAATCTTTATCCAAGCTTTTTTTGTCGCACTTATCGTTTCAAAATTCTTGTTAATTTCTCAATAAATTGGCAGTTTTCGAGATAATAGATTTAAGATTATTTGTGTCATAATTCTGAATAGATAAAGATTTCCGACAGTGGCTAAAACTATTTATTATTTCCAGAATCTTTATCCAAACTTTTTTTGTCGCACTTATCGTTTCAAAATTCTTGTTAGTTTCTCAATAAATTGGCAGTTTTCGAGATAATAGATTTAAGATTATTTGTGTCATAATTCTGAATAGATAAAAATTTCCTACAATGTCTAAAACTATTTATTATTTCCAGAATCTTTATCCAAGCTTTTTTTGTCGCACTTATCGTTTCAAAATTCTTGTTAATTCTCAATAAATTGGCAGTTTTCGAAATAATAGATTTAAGATTATTTGTGTCATAATTCTGAGTAGATAAAGATTTCCTACAATGTCTAAAACTATTTTATTATTTCCAGAATCTTTATCCAAGCTTTTTTTGTCGCACTTATCGTTTCAAAATTCTTGTTAATTTCTCAATAAATTGACAGTTTTCGAGATAATAGATTTAAGATTATTTGTGTCATAGTTCTGAATAGATAAAGATTTCCTACAATGTCTAAAACTATTTATTATTTCCAGAATCTTTATGCAAGCTTTTTTTGTCTCACTTATCTGTTTCAAAATTCTTGTTAATTTCTCAATAAATTGGCAGTTTTCGAGACAATAGATTTAAGATTATTTGTGTCATAATTCTGAATAGATAAAGATTTCCTACAATGTCTAAAACTATTTATTATTTCCAGAATCCTTATCCAAGCTTTTTTTGTCTCACTTATCTGTTTCAAAATTCTTGGTAATTTCTCAATAAATTGGCAGTTTTCGAGATAATAGATTTAAGATTATTTGTGTCATAGTTCTGAATAGATAAAGATTTCCTACAATGTCTAAAATTGTTTATTATCTCCAGAATCTTTATCCAAACTTTTTTTGTCGCACTTATCGTTTCAAAATTCTTGTTAATTTCTCAATAAATTGGCAGTTTTCGAGATAATAGATTTAAGATTATTTGTGTCATAATTCTGAATAGATAAAGATTTCCTACAATGTCTAAAACTATTTATTATTTTCAGAATCTTTATCCAAGCTTTTTTTGTCGCACTTATCTGTTTCAAAATTCTTGTTAATTTCTCAATAAATTGGCAGTTTTCGAGATAATAGATTTAAGATTATTTGTGTCATAGTTCTGAATAGATAAAGATTTCCTACAATGTGTAAAACTATTTATTATTTCCAGAATCTTTATGCAAGCTTTTTTTGTCTCAGTTATCGTTTCAAAATTCTTGTTAATTTCTCAATAAATTGGCAGTTTTCGAAATAATAGATTTAAGATTATTTGTGTCATAATTCTGAATAGATAAAGATTTCCTACAATGTCTAAAGCTATTTATTATTTCCAGAATCTTTATTCAAACTTTTTTTGTCGCACTTATCGTTTCAAAATTCTTGTTAATTTCTCAATAAATTGGCAGTTTTCGAGATAATAGATTTAAGATTATTTGTGTCATAATTCTGAATAGATAAAGATTTCCTACAATGTCTAAAACTATTTATTATTTTCAGAATCTTTATCCAAGCTTTTTTTGTCGCACTTATCTGTTTCAAAATTCTTGGTAATTTCTCAATAAATTGGCAGTTTTCGAGATAATAGATTTAAGATTATTTGTGTCATAGTTGTGAATAGATAAAGATTTCCTACAATGTGTAAAACTATTTATTATTTCCAGAATCTTTATCCAAGCTTTTTTGTCGCTCTTATCGTTTCAAAATTCTTGTTAATTTCTCAATAAATTGGCAGTTTTCGAGACAATAGATTTAAGATTATTTGTGTCATAATTCTGAATAGATAAAGATTTCCTACAATGTCTAAAGCTATTTATTATTTCCAGAATCTTTATCCAAACTTTTTTTGTCGCACTTATCGTTTCAAAATTCTTGTTAATTTCTCAATAAATTGGCAGTTTTCGAGATAATAGATTTAAGATTATTTGTGTCATAATTCTAAATAGATAAAGATTTCCTACAATGTCGAAAACTATTTATTATTCCCAGAATCTTTATCCAAGCTTTTTTTGTCGCACTTATCGTTTCAAAATTCTTGTTAATTTCTCAATAAATTGGCAGTTTTCGAGATAACAGATTTAAGATTATTTGTGTCATAATTCTGAATATATCAAGATTTCCTACAATGTCTAAAACTATTTATTATTTCCAGAATCTTTATTCAAGCATTTTTTGTCGCACTTATCGTTTCAAAATTCTTGTTAATTTCTCAATAAATTTGCAGTTTTCGAGATAATAGATTTAAGATTATTTGTGTCATAGTTCTAAATAGATAAAGACTTCCTACAATGTCTAAAACTATTTATTATTCCCAGAATCTTTATCCAAGCTTTTTTTTGTCGCACTTATCGTTTCAAAATTCTTGTTAATTTCTCAATAAATTGGCAGTTTTCGAGATAATAGATTTAAGATTATTTGTGTCATAATTCTGAATATATCAAGATTTCCTACAATGTCTTAAACTATTTATTATTTCCAGAATCTTTATTCAAGCATTTTTTGTCGCACTTATCGTTGCTAAATTCTTGTTAATTTCTCAATATAAATTGGTCAATAAATTGTCAGTTTTCGAGATAATAGATGTAAGATTATTTGTGTCATAGTTTTGAATAGATAAAGATTTCTTACAATGTCTAAAACTATTTATTATTTCCAGAATCTTCATCCAAGCTTTTTTGTCGCACTTATCGTTTTTAAATTCTTGTTAATTTCTCAATATAAATTGGTCAATAAATTATCAGTTTTCGAGATAATAGATGTAAGATTATTTGTGTCATAGTTTTGAATAGATAAGGATTTCCTGCAATGTCTAAAACTATTTATTATTTCCAGAATCTTTATGCAAGCTTTTTTTTGTCGCACTTATCGTTTTAAAATTCTTGTTAATTTCTCAATATAAATTGGTCAATAAATTGTTAGTTATCGAGAAAATAAAGATTAGCTGCAATGTCCAAAACATTGTTGTCGGAAATTTTATGTTATCATTTTCTTGCACCGATCATTATTATTAAAAAAAAGTCGATTTCTCGAACCAGCGCCAGCATTAAAAAAATAAAATAAAAAATAAAAATGATTTGCTTGATGTAACTAAAATAATTTTGATTTATTTTATGATTTTTAGTTTGGCAAACTGAAATTGTTAACTAGAATTTCTATAACAGCCAATTTATTTTTCATAATTAGACAAATAAAAAAATGCTACTTTTCATTATAAATCCCCCTTTTTCATATTTTAAAATCGATTTTTATTTATTTTTTTACTTCCCCCTCTCCGACTTTTTCCATCGCATTCGAAAGTATTCTCGAGACGAGGAAGACAAAGATATCGGGATAAACCGACCCGCATTCTCGGTATTAAGAAATCGTTACACAAGACGTGAATCTGTCTATTTTAATTCAAGTAAATCGGTGAATTAAGTAATGGCCACTTAAAATTTATGGAATTTCGATATTTTTAGATTTAGAGGAATCAAAAAATGGGGAAACGAGACTTCGTCTAGTTCTGCATTTCCACATTCCATTTGGGAAGACCCAAACCATTATGTGTTGTTTTGACAAACCCACAAAATCTGCATGAAAATGTAAAAGCGTTAAAACTTAATTTGACATGAATTATTAAACAAGCAAAGGAAGCGTTTTTGTTTGAAACTTGCAGGAGATTTCTGTTGAAGAATACAAGCGGGCCAAACCGCGACTGTGAATTATCGTACTCGGAAATGTAACACGGAAAGCCACCGCGACGAAACACTCTCATTTATATTTTCTTCCTCATATCGTTCCTCGCTGCTGAATTACTGAATAATTAGAAATTACCGCCATAGATATGTGGCAGTGCACGTTGGCTATGAACATGAAGCAGTCTTTTTTTTTTTAATTCTTCACACCTACTCTCAACACACAAGCGTTTCTGTCCACGTTAATTTTTTTTTTTTTTCGGTGCATACAATTAGTTGTAAATCGTGTCTGACGGCAAAAAATCCGCGTACGATCTACATTACAACAGACATTAAATTTTTATCCCTCATGAATCACGCGAACCACGAGGATGACACTTTTTTTAAATAAAAAGGTACCTCATTGTTGGTGGATGAATGTATAATAATATCGACGAAAGAAGTTATGAAAAAATGGTTTAAATTATTTTGGTTAATTTATGTGAATCAAATTAATTTTTTCTCTTCATTTATACTCATGTGATTGTTTGTTTGACATATTCAAATAATTAGTGAATTGGACAATATAGCTTTGAATATATTTTTATCCCTTGTTAATCACGCTAACGACAAGAATGATACTTTTTCAAATAAAAAGGTATCTTATTGTTGGTGGATGAATATACAATAATATCAACGGAACAACAAGGAAAGAAGTTATGAAAAAATGGTTTAAATTATTTTGGTAAATTTGTGTGAATCAAATTAATTTTTTCTCTTAATTTATACTCATGTGCTTATTTGCTTGACATATTCCAATAATTAGTGAATTGAAAAATATAGAATTGAATATATTTTTATCCCTTGTTATTCACGCTAACGACAAGAATGATACTTTTTCAAATAAAAAAGTATGTTATTGTTGGTTGATGAATATATAATATCAGCGGAATAACAACGAAAAAAGTTATGAAAAATGGTGTAAATTATTTTGGTAAATTTATGTCAATCAAATTAATTCTTTCTCTTTATTTATACGCATCTGATTATTTATTTAACATATTCCAATAAATAGTGAATTGAAAAATATAGATTTGAGTATATTTTTATCCCTTGTTATTTACGCTAACGACAAGAATGATACTTTTTACAATAAAAAGGTATCTTATTGTTGGTTGATGAATATATAATAATATCAGCGGAACAACTGCAAAAGAAGCTATAAAAAAATGGTTTAAATTAGTTTGGTAAATTTATGTGAATCAAATTAATTTTTTCTCTTAATTTATACTCATGTGCTTATTTGCTTGACATATTCAAATAATTAGTGAATTGAAAAATATAGCTTTGAATATATTTTTATCCCTTGTTTTTCACGCTAACGACAAGAATGATACTTTTTAAAATAAAAAGGTATCTTATTGTTGGTGGATGAATATATAATAATATCAGCGGAATAACAACGAAAGAAGTTATGAAAAATGGTGTAAATTATTTTGGTAAATTTATGTCAATAAAATTAATTCTTTCTCGTTATTTATACGCATCTGATTATTAGTTTGACACATTCAAATAATTAGTTAATTGAAAAATATAGCTTTGAATATATTTTATCCCTTGTTATTCACGCTAACGACAAGATTGATACTTTTTCAAATAAAAAAGTATCTTATTGTTGGTTGATGAATATATAATAATATCAGCGGAACAATTGCGAAAGAAGCTATGAAAAAATGGTTTAAATTATTTTGGTAAATTTATGTGAATCAAATGAATTATTTCTCTTCATTTATACTCATGTGATTATTTGTTTGAAATATTCAAATAATTAGTGAATTGGAAAATATAGATTTGAATATATTTTTATCTCTTGTTATTCACGCTAACGACAAGAATGATACTTTTTAAAATAAAAAGGTATCTTATTGTTGGTGGATGAATATATAATAATATCAACGGAATAACTGCGAAAGAAGTTATGAAAAATGGTGTAAATTATTTTGGTAAAGTTATGTCAATCAAATTAATTTTTTCTTTTAATTTATACTCATGTGATTATTTGTTTGACATATTCAAATAATTAGTGTATTGAAAAATATAGCTTTGAATATATTTTTATCCCTTGTTATTCACGCTAACGACAAGAATGATACTTTTTCAAATAAAAAGGTATCTTATTGTTGGTTGATGAATATATAATAATATCAGCAGAACAACAACGAAAGAAGTTATGAAAAAATTATTGATATTATTTTGGTAAATTTATGTGAATCAAATTAAATTTTTCTCTTCATCTATACACATGTGCTTATTTGTTTCACATATAATTAGTTAATAATTAGTTAATTGGAAAATATAGCTTTGAATATATTTTTATCCCTTGTTATTCACGCTAACGACAAGAATGATACTTTTTCAAATAAAAAAGTATCTTATTGTTGGTTGATGAATATATAATATCAGTGGAACAACTGCAAAATAAGTTATGAAAAAATGGTTTAAATTATTTTGGTCAATTTACGTGAATCAAATTAATTCTTTCTCTTTATTTATACGCATCTGATTATTTATTTGACATATTCCAATAATTAGTGAATTGAAAAATATAGATTTGAGTATATTTTTATCCCTTGTTATTCACGCTAACGACAAGAATGATATTCTTTCAAATAAAAAGGTATCTTATTGTTGGTGGATGAATATATAATAATATCGATGGAACAACAAGGAAAGAAGTTATGAAAAAATGGTTTAAATTATTTTGGTAAATTTATGTGAATCAAATAAATTATTTCTCTTAATTTATACTCATGTGATTATTTGTTTGACATATTCCAATAATTAGTGAATTGGAAAATAAAGCTTTGAATATATTTTTATCCCTTGTTATTCACGCTAACGACAAGAATGATACTTTTTACAATAAAAAAGTATCTTATTGTTGGTTGATGAATATATAATAATATCAGCGGAACAACTGCGAAAGAAGTTATGAAAAAATGGTTTAAATTATTTTGGTAAATTTATGTCAATCAAATTAATTCTTTCTCGTTATTTATACGCATCTGATTATTTGTTTGACACATTCAAATAATTAATTAATTGAAAAATGAAGCTTTGAATATATTTTTATCCCTTGTTATTCACGCTAATGACAAGAATGATACTTTTAAAAATAAAAAGTGTCATTCATACACCAATTCTATTGTTGGTGTATGAATAAAAAAAATTATTGATATTATTTTGGTAAATATATGTGAATCAAATTAATTTTTTCTCTTCATCTATACTCATGTGCTTATTTGTTTGACATATTCCAATAATTAGTTCATTGGAAAATATAGCTTTGAATATATTTTTATCCCTTGTTATTCACGCTAAAGACAAGAATGATACTTTTTACAATAAAAAGGTATCTTATTGTTGGTGGATGAATATACAATAATATCAGCGGAACAACAACGAAAGAAGTTATGAAAAAATTATTTATATTATTTTGGTAAATTTGTGTGAATCAAATTAATTTTTTCTCTTAATTTATACTCATGTGATTATTTGTTTGACACATTTCAATAATTAGTGAATTGAAAAATATAGCTTTGAATATATTTTTACCCCTTGTTATTCACGCTAACGACAAGAATGATACTTTTTAAAATAAAAAGGTATCTTATTGTTGGTGGATGAATATATAATAATATCAGCGGAACAATTGCGAAAGAAGCTATGAACAAATGGTTTAAATTATTTTGGTAAATTTATGTGAATCTAATTAATTTTTTCTCTTAATTTATATTCATGTGATTATTTGTTTGACATATTCCAATAATTAGTGAATTGCAAAAAAAAAGCTTTAAATATATATTTTTATCCCTTGTTAATTACGCTAACGACAAGAATGACACTTTTTAAAACAAAAAGGTATGTCATTGTTCGTATACAATAATAACGATGGAATGGAGCTCGCGTTAGCTTCTTTGCGATTCACTGCCTGACTTTCGACCAGAATCTTATATGGAGCTGCCGCATAAGTGGCTCTCTATCGAGTCGTCACCAACATTTCATTTCATCCTATAACCAGCCTGACAATCATATGAATAGCTGGCAGTGTTATTAATAACATCGCATTTCTATGCAAACTTTTATTTATATAAAATAATAATCAATTAATATCAGTTAAGAATTTCACTTTTGCTTTTGGACATTTTGTGTAAAAATTGTAGAGTTATTTACTGAATTTTTGGCATCCCAAAAATTAGTAAACATTTAAACAAGTAAAAATTTAATTATGAAAATAATATATGAAAAATACAAAACTTCAAACCTTATTTTTATATATTAATTATCAAGTTAACATAAATTTCTATCAAGTATCTGACTTTTACCTTCGAAAAATTGTTGCAAATTGTTGCAATATAACATTAGACATCCCAAGCTATTTACTTAAAGTAACAATTTGGCATGTAAATAATATTTAATAAATATTCGAGCATTGAGTATGAAAATAAAAATTTATTTTTACTATTTCTCAATTCCAACAACTATGAGTAATTTTTCCAGAGGTCAAAAATGATAATTTCTTCCTCATAACTTTCCTTGTACTGTTAAAAAAATTTCCTTATTGTTCATTATCCACAACATTTCACAGTCTAAATTGAAATTACTTTAAATTGAAATTACTGTTCGATGGATTTTTATTCGAATATTAATTTTCCATGTTGGACTGAGAAATGGAGCCGAATAAGATCAAAGGAAAAGCTGGTTTAGCAGTCAATCAGAATTCAGGAGCACGTTGGATATGAGCACGACAAACGTCAATTGACAGGCCTGATGTATGCTTGAAATCTGTACCATACAATCCAGTAGCCATGGGCTTGGATATAGAAATGTATGACCAGATTGCAATGGACTTTATAGGTCGAATTAAAGGCCGCTGGGAAAATGGTTCATTAATTTGTGACGCGATGATGGGTGTGTAACATACGGGGCGAGGGAACGACATGTCGAAATGATTGGAGTTTGCGTGATATATCGACAGAAAGGGTAAATAAAACCAGCGTTAAAGCACCGTTCAACTGTTAAAGAGGCAAGTCGATCAAGCTGACAGGAATTTCGAGCATTAAATGTGCGGCTGTCATCACAGAAATCTACTTGTTGTCTGAGTAAATTGCAAATAAAAAATGGACAAGCTTTTTGGAGGACAAAAATAGTATTTTGACAACTAAGCTTTTAAAAATAGTCGAAACGATTTATATAAATATAATTAATTCAAATTAATTCTTTTATTCAAGCATCGTCATCTAATTATTTATTTGGCACATCCAAATGATTTTTTGAAATATTTAAGTGAAATATAAGGCTTCGAAGACAAATAGGAAATTTATCAAATTAATTAAAAGCAGAATTTGATCAAATTAGCGAAGTAAATATTGTACAAAAAAATCTTTATCATTATTCAATTGAATAAAACAACAAGTGTTCATATAATATTTAAAAAATTAGTACACGAAAAATCAAATAAGTTTTCGAAAGACTAAATTTCTAATATTTCACTGTTTGTAGTATTTTCTTAATTAGGCAAATTTATTAAAAAGATACTAATTATTTTTATTAATTTATACTCATCTAATTATATTTTTGATGCATCCAAATAATTAATGCATCATAAATATGATTTTATATATAAGTATAAAACTTTGAAAATCAATTGAAAACCAAAATTTGCTCAGCTCAGCAAAGTAAATACTGTCCAAAAAATCCCTTAATCGGTTAGAAAACGATTGTTGCTGTGATTTCGAAAGTCTCTCGTGAAATTTCGGTGAAAGTGTCGTACCAAAAGATCCTTAAAATTGGTCGAATAAAATATGTGGCTACCTCGATGAATAAATCCCCAACGTAGTGAGCGACTCCTGGTAATTGTTGCAAAATGCTTTTCTGTCATCACGATACGTCACATAATACTCACAACAAATAATATTAATAATAGAAAGATAATTTTTTTAAAAAATGAAGAAAAATCAAATGAAAACACAGTTACGATTTAGAACTTTTCGTCGCGCAGGACAAATCCGAACTAACGAGACTGACGTTTGCCAACAGACGTTTTGCCACGACGAGACCAGCGTCGTGTGTTTCTCTACTCTCTTATCTCAAAAACTTGTGGTTTGCCTTCTGCCTCATGCTAAAAGGCATATATTATTATAATAGTTCACACAACGTGTATGCAAGCTCCTCCCGGTTTTTTGTCGTACACGCGAACGCGTATTAGAGTATTCTCTTCTCTCGTGTTGAGTGTGGCAAGGTTTTTGTAGCACGAGCGGTGAAACGCCGCGAAGAGATCCCAACGGACTGGTGAACGCGACGCGGTTATAAATATTATTAAATAACACGATAGCCAGTCGGATGACCAACGTGAGGTGAGGGTGGAGGCAGTGAAAGGTGTTGGAACGAGAAGAGGAAGTCCTCGATTCAACGCCACGCGCTTCACAATTCTCGTAGCTATGAATTCGACCTCAGTGTCTTTGGCTCTGCGAAATCCGGTTTAACCTATGAGTAACAATTCGATTAATCATTATTATTGTGTGTATTCTGTTTTAGGGAAGTCAAGATCAAGGATTGTAGGCATTGATTACGAAATTATAGCTACACTGAGAGAAAAAAAGTAAAAAGTTTGCAAATTGCTTCCGCATTATTATTGGATTTTTACAAATCTACCTCTATGAGGAAGCGTGTTGATCTATTTTGGCTTCCTTATGGAGGAAGCTTTATAAAAATTCAATAATAATGAGGAAGCAATTTGCAAAGTTCTACTTTGCAGCCTTGTTTAAAAAAATTTTAAATGGTATTAGTTTTGAACCCCTTGACAGATTCTCGCCAGATTCGAACTGATGCTTAGTTTACCCACGCTCTACTTGTGGACCAAATTTGAGCCCGATATCTTAAAAATTGCGCGAGTTAGAGCACGAACAAAAAATTCAAAATGCCATAAATGTAAAACCCGTTGACGGATTGACGTCAAATTCACTCCCAAACTTTATTTAATAATAGTCCACTTGTGGACCAAATTTGAGCCCGGTATCTTAAAAATTGCGAATGTTAGAGCACGAACAAAAAATGTCAAAAAATTAAAAAATGCCGTAAATTGTGAACCCCTTAACGGATTGACACCAAATTTAATCCCAAACACTATTTGATAACAGTCCACTTCTGGTCCAAGTTTGAGCCGGATATCATAAAAATTGCGGAAGTTAGAGCCCGAGCTGACATTCTCCAAAAAATTCAAAATGCCATAAATTTTCAACACCTTGATGGATTAACTCCGAATTCAGTCCCGTACCTCGTTTAACGACAGTTTACTCGTGGTTCAAATTTGGGCCCGATATCTTAAAAATTGCGGCAGCTATCGTCTAACAAAAAATTGTGCACATACGCACACACACATACAGACATTTTTCCTAAACCACTTTTCTCGACGTTTTAAACCATTCTGAGTGTCTTGACATGAAAATCTCGAAAAAAAAAAAATTTTCACGAAAACAAAGCTTCCTCTATGAGGAAGCAAAAAAGCATTTCGTTGATTTAACGATTTCACATGATAAAACGAATACAGGAAGACTTACAATGTTTTATGATTGAAGCGATGATAATATGGTTCAATAAACGATACTTGCAAGGTTATTGGAAATAAACGTCGAAATCAGAGTTGTAAATCCCCATTAATTCATGAGATATAGTTTACAGTACAATTTATTTTGTAATTATGATTTCATAATATTAATATGTAGTGATTATAAAATAGAGTGTAAACATTTGAATACCTGAAAAAAATACTAATTTTCTCTTTAATATTGCAAAAAATAGTGGAAAAAATGGAAGAAATAAGTAATGCATTACTTATTTTTTTCCATTTTTTCAAAAGGATCACCGTGAATTTTTATTGAAAAATAATCATTTTTGCAGCCATTCCAAAGTTTAATCATCGTATTACAATCGCTACATGTTATTATTATAAAATCATAATTATAGAGCTGATCGTATCATCATCATTATTTCTATAAGTATTAGGCATTTACAACTCTGATCGAAATTGTATATGCAACAAAACGGCATATTTGAAACTATTAGAATTTTTGAAAATATTATCATTTTGATGAATGTTACTATAATTGTATTTGCTATAACTATAAAATATAGACGTTCCTCCTCGGAATTATTGATTATAGTTAGATTATCGTCGGTCTAACTGTATTATTTTTTAATTATCAGAATTTTCTCTCACTGTAATAGGTTAAATCACAGAGCTTATTTCAATTTAAAAAATGACTTCAATATATTATTATTTTTTCACAGCAATTGTTTAATTGGCATTGAGTTATAAATATTTTGTAACACTCACTTGGTGATAAGCTAATGTTAACCTATGAGTAACAATTCGATTAATCATTATTAATAGTAGTTAGGTTTCGGCAATGAAACGGTCTCGGTAGAGAAATCCATAAGAAAGTTTTAAAAAGTTACGTTTCGGCCCTCATCTGAGCCCTCTTCAGAAATGTATTTTTGTCATCTATAATATCAATTACAAAAAAATCAATAGAAATTGTGATACAAATGCGCTTATACAATCACAATATAATTATTTATAACTAAATGTTAAATCCGTAAGGATACAATTATTTACATTAAATTGTTAGGTTAATTTGAATATAATTATTTATATCAAATTGTTAAATCGATTGTTTATTATTAACAACAAGCAACTCACCAATATGTATCAAGTTATTAATTAATCAAGAAATTAATCATTATTATTGTGTGTGTGTGTGTTTTTTAGGGAAGTCAAGATCAAGGATTGTAGGCATTGATTACGAAATTATAGCTACACTGAGAGAAAAAAAGCATATCGTTGATTTAACGATTTCACATGATAAAACGAATATAGGAAGGTTTGCAATGTTTTATGGTTGAAGCGATGATAATATGGTTCAATAAACGATACTTGCAAGATTATTGGAAACAAACGTTGAAATCGTATATGCAACGAAACGGCATATTTGAAACTATTAGAATAGTTTTTGAAACTATTATCATTTTGATGAATGCTACTATAATTGTATTTGCTATAACTATAAAATATAGACGTTCCTCCTGGGAATTATTGATTATAGTTACATTATCGTCGGTCTGACTATATTTTTTTTTATTACCAGAATTTTCTCTCAGTGTAATAATAGGTTAAATCACGGAGCTTATTTCAATTAAAAATATGACTTCAACATATAATTATTTTTTCACAGCAATTGTTTAATTGGCAGTGAGTTATAAATATTTTGTAACACTCACTTGATAATAAGCTAATGTTAAGAAGAATTTTAAGAAGTTAAAAGAAATCACCCCAGCATGGATATAATAAAAGTTCAAAAACTGATATCAGTTCACTGTAGTTTGAACTGAAGTTTGTGACTTGTCATATATTTCATTTCATTTGCTACGAGAAACGCGGTTTTACGCACGCTTTACGTGCCCGAATAGCCATTTTCGCACGTTGAGAAATAAAATTTCAAACGATACTCAAACGAATAAAAATTTTATCGCGAAAGTTTTATCGCACTAGTATTGTAAAGTGCTATTATTTCACTCGGTCCAATAATGGACATTTTTCCCTCTTGAGAAGTAACATTTTCCGCAATACTCGTTGGAAAAAACTTGTATCGTAATATACTATTATATTTCAAATCTACAACATTTGCTTGGTATGAATTTTATAATTTTTAAACGACATTTTCAAAAGCAAGTATCGTTAAAAAGAAGTGTTATGTTCTTTTTAAAAGACACCGATTTTATAAATCCCATAACAAACTGTCGCATAACTTTGTAACAACAAAAATTCGCTAAGTAAATATTATGAACAGATCGTGAATTCATTTGCTCACCGATTTAAAAACGTATGCAAATAATAAGGAACACTATTATTGGTAATATTGGCACGTTGGCTATTAATTGTCCGGTTCAACCTTTTTTTATTTGTGTACTTTTGAGTAAATGTTGTTGATAAATCTATGTACACAAAATAAGCCTAACGCTTTGACCATTCATATCACAGGCCATTCAAATAAAAATAAGGTTCTACATTTAAAAAAAATCACGGACTTACTGTACTTTCTTTTAACAAAGAGAAAACATTTGTTTGCTATTTTCTGCATCGAATAAACTGTCACTGAATTATAAACAACACTAGAACTGCAGACAAGGCGTGTGTATGGTCACGTACTGACCTTTTCAGCAGAAGGACCCTATCAAGAAGGAGAAATGGAAAAAAAGTCGCTGTGGTGGGAAAGAATTTTCGGAGCGCTCGAATAGGTTTTGAAAATGTGAAACGTCCTGCAACGGAAAGTATCAGGTAAGCCAGAGCCTTGACCAATCAGAGCAGCTCAACTGAATGCACGCGGCGGTTGTAAATTCCACGTGGAAGGGCAATACTAGAAACGTACCGTTTCAGAACTGCCGTTGGAGAAACACGAAGTTAGAATTATGGGATGTTGTCGCAGGTAACAACGTGGAGAGTGAAAAGGCGCAGGTATAAAGAACAAGTGAATGGGACGCAATTTTCAGTTGGAGTTACGAAATGTATTTTTAAGGGCTCTGCTTGCAAGCAGAGAACTAATTTTCCAGAATTCTCGTCGTAACGGTGAAAAATAAAACCTCAATTGTAAATTAGATTTTGGTTTTAATATTAATTGATAGTAAATGTTAATTTAATTAAATGAGGAGGAATTAAACCTCCTCATTAAATTTTTGGTGAACTATAGTTTATTCAACGATTTCAAAGATTTCAATGTGCAATTTGGATTTTTTTGTCGTTGATTTTTAAAATGTAAGGAAAATACGTTTTTGGTTTCACGTTAACATTAATTTATTCGAAAATAGAATTGTAAAAGGTCGTCAGTTAATTTTATAAAAATTTAGTGTATAATTTGACTTAATAGTTATCATTTTGCAGTAATTATTTACAGCTGTGTATAGATGATGTAGATATTATTAATGATTGCTAAGAACAACCAAATTTTATATAAATTTGCTCCAAAAAATCTTTTAAAATGAGGAGACTTAATTATTAATGCAGTAAAAAGTGAATGGAGGACCATACATGATTTTTTCTCACCATTTGTTGTCACATTCTATTGAAATAGAATTTTTTATTCAGTTATTTAAGCGTATTCAACTTTCATTGAGAACCAAGTAATGCTTTTTTTTTTAAATGAATGCTATAAAAATAGTGTTGGCATACATTTTATTGTAAAAATAATGAGTTCTTATAGGCCGTAAAAAAATATATTAAACGACATGTGCGATATTAATAAATAATTATCCAAGGCTTTTCTCTTTGCTGTCGGCAAATCTGATAATTACTCAAATAAAAAAATTCCTCTGCGTTTAACCAAACCACCAAATTGAATTCTAATTTATCTTAAGGGGAGGGAGTCAGGTAAAAATATTGTTTTTGCAAATTCAATATCACCCAAATCTTATTGCATATAAAAATGGCCAACGCACTATATTGTTGGTACTCGATGAAAGGATTTTTTACTGTCGTCTGACTTGCATATGCTTTTCAATATTATTTTAAGGAGGATCGGTGGCCACTCCCAAAGTCAAATCAGAGATAAATTTTCGCGATCGATTCTTTAAAGTTTAATGCATTAAATAATAACAGTGGAGGGTGATTTGTATTGAAGCATGTAGACTTAATCCAGAGAAAGATTAATAGTCACGGATTTGCATAAAGATTAACTGATTAACGTTTCTTTTCAGTGTGATATACTTTCGTTCAGTTTTTTCCAAGTATTATCTTTAATTCTTTGCCGATTTTTATGAACGATAGCTCATTGTTTTTCTTAAAAGATACTCTACGAATTGACCTCCTAGATATTTCATAGTGTTCATCGTTTTGTAATTATAGCCTGTTGTTTATGAAAGTATTTTAATTTCGGTTAAACAACAGTCTAGAATTATTAAACAATTAACGCTATGAAATATCTAGGCGGTCAATTCGTAGAGTATTTTTTAAGGTAGAGAATGAGCTGTCACTCATTCAAATCGGCCAAGAATTACAGAATATACTTGAAAAACCTGAACGAAAATGTATCCCATTAAAAAGAAACGTTAATTAGTTAATATTTATGCAAATCCGTCACTATTAATCTTTCTCTGGATTAAGTCTACATGCTTCAATACAAATCACCCTCCACAGCTATTATTTAATGCATTAAGCTTTAAAGAATCGATTACAAAAATTTATCTCTGATTTGACTTTGACAGTCGTCACCGATCGTCCTTAAGCAAAGTTCTTAGGTTTTCCATTCTGTGCATGATTCAGATCAAACTGCTAAGCAGATTGAAATGGTTGACGTCTCATTTTCTTCTTCATGAAAAGATACACCGGCTAGATGGAGCAAATGTTAATAAATGGTGCTATTTTTTAAGTGACATAATTATTAATAAATAAATGTTATGCTATTTTCTAAATCAGTGATTAACTTTGCTTTCAGAATGAAAAAAAATTGTTTGCTCCATTTAGCCGGTGTATCTTTTCATGAAGAAGAAAATGAGACATCAACCATTCCAATCTGTCTAGTAGTTTGGTCTGAATCATGCGCAGAATGGAAAATCTAAGAACTTTGCTTAAGAAAATATTGAAAATCATATGCAAGTCAGACGACAGTAAAAAATCCTTTCATCCAGTACCAACAATCTAGTGCATTGGGCATTTTTATATGCAATACGATTTGGAGGATATTGAATTCCCAAAATCAATTTTTTTTTACCTGACTCCCTTCCCTTAAAGAAACATTCTTCGACTCTTCTAATAAAGTGCATCTGCGCACCAAGACGCAGTCAACAGAGAAAAAAATGCGAATTCAAGTAGCCATAGCTTCTGATAATGTTGATGCATGTGCCAGCTCGGGTTAATCCGTTTGAAATTGGATAAGTGGCGAGCGATTGAGAAGCACAGAGGAACGGCTATTACTATTATTCATCGCCTTGGAGAAGTCGTTGGTCGTTCGACGGAACGATTTTGTGCTCGGTAGTCCAATGTCAATAGCGTTAGAGGGCTATTACGTCCGAAATGTCCTTACGTGGCGCGTGTAAGTCTCTTTGGATAGGAGCGTCTATGGTACACATTGGTACGGAGGACAATCAAGAGAGTAGAGAGAGAGGAAGAGAGATAGAAGAGAGAGAGAGGAGAGAAAACATGCGTGTGTACACGCGGGGTGGGAATTGCGATAGGTCGCGCGGCGGCGTTGACGGCCGCCGGCCGGTCGGAGGCTGCGAACTGGTCAAGGACACGCGCTGGTGCGTATTGATCGAGTGCGGAGAGGTAGCGCGCGGCGGCGCTACCCGAGTAGTAGGTACAAGTGGATGGAGAACCGGAGGACGTCAGATATATACACATACATACATACATATACGTTTAGTTGTATGTATGTATGTATATAAATGGATGTATATAAGTGCGGGAGGATTCACGAGGCGCAAGTGCCGTCGTTCCCGGATCCCGTTCCAATCTTCGACGACACCCTCTTGCTTTTTCTCTCCTTCTCTTTCTCGCTCTGACACCTTGGTCAGGTTTTTTCTTTCTTTTCTTTTTTTTTTTCTTTCTCGCTTCCCTGATCTGTCTGAGCGTTGGGTATTCCTTCCCCTTCTTGTGTGTTCCTCTCGATCTCGCTTTACTGGGTCTCATACCTTTTTCTTCTTCTCTTGGCATTTCTTCTTCTTCTTCTTCTTCTTCTTCTTTTTCTGGTTTGGTCGTTCCAGAAGAGCGTCCAATTTTCAACGATATCCTCTTGATCTTACTAAAATTCTCACAAATTTGTTATTTTTTTTTTAGTGGTGCTTCTGATATGAAGCGACTGGTGTTTTTCTTTTTGTCGTTTGGATCTTTAGATTATTATCGGCCCTGAAATCGCGTTTTTGAAGCCGTTTGGTAGCTGCTTCCGTTTTTCCTTTTCTCTTCTCTCCGCATTTCTTTGGCTTCTTCTTCTTCTTCTGGTTTGGTCGTTCCAGAAGAGCCTCCGATTTTCAACGATATCCTCTTGGTCTTAATAAAATTCTCACAAATTTGTTATTTTTTTCTTTTTAGTGGTTCTTCTGATCTGAAGCGACGGGTGTTTTTCTTTTTGTCGTTTGCTTCTTTAGATTATTATCGGCCCTGAAATCGCGTTTTTGAAGCCGTTTGGTAGCTGCTTCCGTTTTTCCTTTTCTCTTCTCTCCGCATTTCTTTGGCTTCTTCTTCTTCTTCTGGTTTGGTCGTTCCAGAAGAGCCTCCGATTTTCAACGATATCCTCTTGGTCTTAATAAAATTCTCACAACTTTGTTATTTTTTTCTTTTTAGTGGTTCTTCTGATCTGAAGCGACGGGTGTTTTTTTTTCTTTTTATCGTGTGCTTCTTTAGATTATTACCGGCCCTGAAATCGCGTTTTCGAAGCCTTTCGGAAGCTGCTTCCGTTTTTCCTTTTCTTTTCTCTCCGCATTTCTTCGTCTTCTCCGTCTTCTTCTTCAATTTTCAACGACATCCTCTTGATCTTACTAAAATTCTCACAACTTTGTTATTTTTTTTTTTTTTTTTAGTGCTTCTTCTGATCTGAAGCGACGGGTATTTTTCCTTTTGTCGTTTGCTTCTTTAGATTATTACTGGCTCTGAAATCGCGTTTGTGAAGTCTTTTGGTAGCTGCTTCCGTTTTTCCTTTTCTCTTCTGTCGGCATTTCTTCGTCTTTTTCTTCTTCTTCTAGTTTGGTCGTTTCAGAAGAGCCTGTTCCAATTTTCAACGACATCCTCTTGCTCTTACGAAAATTCTCACACATTCATTACTTTTTTTTTACTCGTTCTTCTGATCTGAAGCGACGGGTATTTTTACTTTTGTCGTGTGCTTCTCTAGATTATTACCGTGCCTGAAACCGCGTTTTTGAAGCCTTTCGGAAGCTCCATCCGTTTTTCCCTTTTTCTCCTCTTGGCAACATTTTTCGTCTTCTTGTTCTTCTTCTGCTTCGGTGGTGCGCGGATCCTGTTCCAATTTTCGTTGGCATCTTTTTGCTCTTTCCAACTTTTTTCTCGCACCTCTGATCTGTCTCAACGTTGGGTATTTCTCCTTTTATCGTGTGTTCTTCTCGACCTCGCTTCGCCGCCTCTCAACCCGAGTACCTGGCCTTTCGGAAGTTGTTTCCGTTTTCCCCCTTTTTTTGTTCTCTTGGCGTTTCTTCTCCCTTTTCTTTTTTTCTTACTCTTCTGCTTCGGTCGTTCGTGGATCATATTTCAATTTCCAAAAACATCCTCTTGTTCTCTCTAAAATTCTACCTTCGTTACATTTTTTTTGTCTCTCTTCTGACTTCTCTCAGCCTCAGGTATTGTTTCCCTTCTCGTGTGTTGCTGTCGATTTCGTTTTACCACTTTCGGAGGCTGCTTCCGTTTTTCATTTTTTCTTCTCTCAGGATTTCATCTTTCTTTTCTTACGCTTTTTTCTTTTTCGCTATTCTGAAAATCCGGCCATTCGGAAGTTGCTTCTGTTTTTCACTTTATCTTTTCTTGGTATTTTATCTTCCTTCTCTTATGTTTTGGTCTTTTTCGCTATCCAGAAGACGCCGGCTATTCGGAAGCTGTTTCTGTTTTTCACTTCTTCTTCTCTCAGTATTTCATCTTTTTTTTCTTACGCTTTTTTCTTTTTCGCTATTCTGAAAATCCGGCCATTCGGAAGTTGCTTCCATTTTTCACTTTATCTTTTCTTGGTATTTTATCTTCCTTTTCTTATGTTTTGGTCTTTTTCGCCATCCTTCGGCTATTCGGAAGCTGCTTCTGTTTTTTACTTTTTCTTCACTCGATATTTCTTCCTCTTTTTCTTATGCTTTGGTCGTTTTTTGCTGTCCTGAAGACTAAACACATACACGAAATCGAGTGGCAGGAGGCACTCCCATCCAGGACTTCCGACGACGACGAAGACGACGAGGGCGACGTCGTTGACAAATTCGATCGACCTTGCGTCGACGCCCGGGGGAATTAATTGCTCCTCTTAAGCATCAGCCACTCCACGGTAGCTATGACGGGATTAACGGTGCAGGTGCCTCAGTATGCTCTTCACTCGTCTTCCTCCTTGCTCGAGCTTTCGCGATATAGATCAACGACGATCCTAGCAAGAGTTGCTTCACTCTACGTGAATTACGACGTGAATGTCGGTATAAATCTGGATGCGATGTTGTCTAGATACTCCTAAAGGTAACCTGTAGTATTAACTCAACGTTAGTAGCGTATGACACTGTCGCTCAGTAACTTGCACTTAGTTTCGGGGCATATATTGTTGTTTTAACTAGTTTGCAACTTAATCGGAGGAATCAGGAAAAAAAAATCAGTTATATTCATTGATAAATATCTGCCTTGTTTGACTTCTGGTATCATATGAAAAAATATGTACTGTTTATACATAACAAGAAGATTTTTTTACAAGGCAACAAAAGCAACTGGCTATTTTGAGTCACCTGCAATAATTTTATTTATTTTTATTCACACTCTATACACTTCGATGAACGAAATAGCAGGCCAGATATTCTTAAATAATTGTCAGTTGTGTGCACTTAGTTTCAGGGCATATATTGTTGTTTTAACTAGTTTGCAATTTAATCCGAGGAATCAGGAAAACAAAATCAGTTATATTCATTGATAAATATCTGCCTTGTTTGGCTTCTTCTATTATATGGAAAAATATGTACTGTTTACACGTAATAAGATTTTTTTACTAGGCAAGAAAAGCAACTGGCTATTGTGAGTCACCTGCAATCATATTATTTATTTTTATTCACACTCTATACACTTCGATGAACGAAATAGCAGGCCAAATATTCTTAAATAATTGTCAGTTGTGCGCACTTAGTTTCAGGGCATATATTGTTGTTTTAACTAGTTTGCAACTTAATCGGAGGAATCAGGAAAACAAAATCAGTTATATTCATTGATAAATATCTGCCTTGTTTGACTTCTTCTATTATATGGAAAAATATGTACTGTTTACACGTAATAAGAAGATTTTTTTGCTACGCAACAAAAGCAACTGGCTATTGTGAGTCACCTGCAATCATATTATTTATTTTTATTCACACTCTATACACTTCGATGAACGAAATAGCAGGCCAAATATTCTTAAATAATTGTCAGTTGTGCGCACTTAGTTTCAGGGCATATATTGTTGTTTTAACTAGTTTGCAACTTAATCGGAGGAACCAGGAAAAAAATCAGTTCTATTCATTGATAAATATTTGCCTTGTTTGACTTCTTCTATTATATGGAAAAATATGTACTGTTTACACGTAATAAGAAGATTTTGTTACTAGACAACAAAAGCAACTGGCTATTGTGAGTCACCTGCAATAATTTTATTTATTTTTATTCACACTCTATACACTTCGATGAACGACATAGCAGGCCAAATATTCTTAAATAATTGTCAGTTGTGCGCACTTAGTTTCAGGGCTTATATTGTTGTTTTAACTAGTTTGCAACTTAATCGGAGGAACCAGGAAAAAAATCAGTTATATTCATTGATAAATATCTGCCTTATTTGACTACTTCTATTATATGGAAAAATATGTACTGTTTACACGTAATAAGAAGATCTTTTTTACTAGGCAACAAAAGCAACTGGCTATTTTGAGTCACTTGCAATAATTTTATTTATTTTTATTCACACTCTATACACTTCGATGAACGAAATAGCAGGCCAAATATTCTTAAATAATTGTCAATTGTGCGAAAGATGAATTTTTCTGATATGAGTGTAATGATTTTAGATAGAGGCTAAATTAGAGAGATGCCATAGATTTGAAGACAGATTTTGAGATAGATAAGATAAGATAAGATATTATTATTATTATTACAATTACAATTACAATAATAATAATTTTTACAATAATTATGTCCTTTTTGCTGGTCCAGCAGCTAAAGGCGCTATACTAAATAAATAGAGTATCTGGCCCACGATAAGTGATTCAACGCTTGTGTGTGGGTATATATGTAGTCATTTTTCATGTTTTTTAGTTTGTGTTATTGTTTGTATATTTAATTTTAGTATGGTTTTATTGTGGGTTAATGTTTAGTGCTTTTTCTTAATGATTCCTTATTTTGTAATTGCGAGTTATTCGATTTGAGTTACTGCCTCACTTTCTGTTGATATCACATAATTTTCTATAATGTCTTTATATATATTGTTATCACAGTTGTAGAGTTTTTGTCGGAGATGCTTTGGCATTGCGTTTATTAATTTTGGAGCTATGTAGTCGAAGCATCTTCTTCCAATCGTTGTCATTCTCTTCACCTCTATTGCTTTGTACTCAGAGTTAGATCTGAGGCTTCTCGTTCCGGTTTGTAGTTTGTACATTCTGTGTTTGATATAGTATTTTAGAATTGCACTACAATATTCCTGTCTTACCCCTAAGACTCCAGCTTCGTCAAAAAGTAGTTTCGAAGGGTATATTCGTCCTTTATTGTGAATAATTTTGAGCACTCTTTTTTGTAGTGTCTCAAGGGCTTTTATCACAGTTTTTGTGGTTATATATTTTTTCATTAAATAACTTGATTAATTTTTCTAAAACAGGAAAAAGCTACGTACATGCCGAAAGAATACATCTCGTGTACTGCTGATAATTATTGCATAATTTTTTACATACTGAATTTATTTATAAGAGCGTAACGTAGAATAAATGTGCCTTTGAAAACATTTTTTTTTTAAATCAGTGCATGAAATATCTCGCATTTTCGATATAAGTATTGTTGTCATTTTATTCGTTCCGTAAATGGCTGTCGTACCAGCGTGAAGTTGATATTCGTCGGCTTACAATTTCATGCATGTTGTCCATTTTGACGGTTGTAAATGATTTTAAAAATCGTGACTTTTTTCCGACTCTGATTTCAGAATTCACAGGTCTGACTTCCGGTCGGAAAATCCAACGTACATGCTTTTTCTTCAAGATACCAAATTTTGCCCTTCACTATCGTTCTCAAGTCAATTATTGTACTTCAGAAAGTACCCGTTACATGCCTCTTTACGATGATTTTTTAAAGAGTCCCTTTTGGTCGGTTCTAATTCCAGAATTCGCAGATCCGACTTTTGGTCAGAAAATCCAACACAGTAAAAAAAATCTACTTGAAATTTAGTGTACTTTTACTGGAAGTTTTTGTTCATAAACTAGTATATTTAACTTTGTACACAAGTGTAATGTGAAATTAATGTATGGTATAGCACATTCAATAATTTACTTTAATTTTACAGTAAAAGTACTTGAAATTTAATAATGTGCTTTAATTTTACTAAAAAAGTACATGAATTTTATACCACAATTGTATATTACATTTCGATGACGAGTTTATGAATAAAAACTTCCAATCTTTTCTAACAGTGAACCTAAAGAACCTAAATCTTTCCGATTTAGCCTTTTCCGTTTCTGATTTTAGAATTCACGAAACTAATAAAATGGCACGAGTTCTTATATCGAAAATGCAAGTTATTTCAGACACGATAATCTATAAAAGCTACAGTATACTAATAAAAATTTTAATACCGAGGTTTGATGGTCAACGCGCGACATGCGCATCCACTGGTAGTAAATAAAAAAATTAACACAGTATTTGGCAGTAGTAAATTTAAGCTATGTTTTGGTCGTGAATTTCCGTAAAATTTTTCGAGATTATCTAGGAAGACCAGATGCAGGATGCTGTAGTCTATGCTTTGAATCCATGGCACGTAAATAACGAATACTCTCATCCCTGTGTATTTTTCGGCAGCCCTGACCTTATTTCGTTGGTACAATGTAATGCATCCAGCCTCTTGATTTATATGCGGAGAGTACTGGATTCACGAGCGAAATTCCACTCGCTATCTTTATTAGCCCTACAACTGCACTTTCTGTAGGCATTTATCATATTGGTTTTTGTGCCTCTATCTCGTTGATGTCCGCATGAAAAACTCGGCAAATTCGATGTAACAAAAGCTTTAGGGAATTCTCAAGTACGCTGAATTTTCTCTATTACATTGTCTTCCTGTTTGCGAGCTTTTAAAGTACTAATGTGACGAAGGACCTTAATTTTAGGGCCTAAAAAACCGGTCGTTTTCTAATATTATTTCTCAACAGAATATTGGGATTACGAGATCGGAATTTTGACACAATTAATACATAGTCTTGCTAAGACTGAATTATTATTAATTGTAAAATATCGATAAACAATGTAGTCATTATTATTTTAATAAATTGTCGTTGAATAATCTATGTTAGCCAATTCACTACAAATTTGGACAGAGAATAGTATATAAAATGTTCTATCGTATGACCTATTGATTTTTTAATATGTTTATCCATTTGTTAATAACGAATTATTGTAGTTGTTCTGCAGTTTTCCATTATCGTAATTTTCACAATAAAAAAAACAATCGGGTCATAAGATAGAAAATGTTATAAAATATTAATAACTTCATTGTTTATCAACATTTTTCAATTTGCAAAAAACTCAAACTCGGCGAGGTTATATATTAATTGTAACACGACTGTGGTTGTACTAATATATTAAAAACTAATTCTCTAACGTGGATAACACCTCACAACTATTATGTAAACCACCATAAGTTGTAGAACCTTTTTTTTCTTAAATTTTGCACTGATTTCCCTGTACTAAATTTGTAAAGTGCTTCATTCTCCTTAAGTAAAACTTAGTTGTGTTGCTGCTGCAATATGGCAATCTTTTAGTACTTCGACGATCGTTTTGAAAAACTATTCCGACGATTCTCGCAAATATTTATAGAAATATTTACAGAAATATGCAAATATTTATAGAAATATTTACAGAAATATGCAAATATTTATAGAAATATTTACAGAAATATGCAAATATTTATAGAAATAAACAATTATTTAAACCACCATAAGTCGTAGAAATTTTTTTTTTCTTAAATTTTGCACTGATTTCTCTGTGCTAAATTTGTAAATTGCTTCATTCTCCTTAAGTAAACCTTAGTTGTGTTGCTGCTGCAATATGGCAATCTTTTAGTACTTCGACGATCGTTTTGAAAAACTATTCCGACGATTCTCGCAAATATTTATAGAAATATTTACAGAAATATGCAAATATTTATAGAAATAAACAATTATTTAAACCACCATAAGTTGCAGAACCTTTTTTTTTCTTAAATTTTGCACTGATTTCCCTGTACTAAATTTATAAAGTGCTTCATTCTCCTTAAGTAAAACTTAGTTGCGTTGCTGCTGCAATATGGCAATCTTTTAGTACTTCGACGATCGTTTTGAAAAACTATTCCGACGATTTTCGCAAATATTTATAGAAATATTTACAGAAATATGCAAATATTTATAGAAATATTTACAGAAATATACAAATATTTATAGAAATATTTACAGAAATATGCAAATATTGATAGAAATATTTACAGAAATATGCAAATATTTATAGAAATAAACAATTATTTAAACCACCATAAGTTGTAGAAACTTTTTTTTTTCTTAAATTTTGCACTGATTTCTATGTGCCAAATTTGTAAATTGCTCCATTCTCCTTAAGTAAACCTTAGTTGTGTTGCTGCTGCAATATGGCAATCTTTTAGAACTTCGACGATCGTTTTGAAAAACTATTCCGACGATTCTCGCAAATATTTATAGAAATATTTACAGAAATATGCAAATATTTATAGAAATAAACAATTATTTAAAGCACCATAAGTTGTAGAAACTTTTTTTTTTCTTTAATTTTGCACTGATTTCTCTGTGCTAAATTTGTAAATTGCTCCATTCTCCTTAAGTAAACCTTAGTTGTGTTGCTGCTGCAATATGGCAATCTTTTCGTACTTCGACGATCGTTTTGAAAAACTATTCCGACGATTCTCGCAAATATTTATAGAAATATTTACAGAAATAAACAATTATTTAAACCACCATAAGTTGTAAAAACTTTTTTTTTTCTTAAATTTTGCACTGATTTCTTTGTGCTAAATTTGTAAATTGCTCCACTCTCCTTAAGTAAACCTTAGTTGTGCTGCTGCTGCAATATGGCAATCTTTTAGTACTTCGACGATCCTTTTGAAAAACTATTTCGACGATTCTTGCAAATATTTATAGAAATATTTGTAGAAATATGCAAATATTTATAGAAATATTTGTAGAAATATGCAAATATTTATAGAAATATTTGGAGAAAAATGCAAATATTTATAGAAATATTTGCAGAATAGTTGTTCATAGCAATTAAGGGCAATTTGTGTACTTACCGACGTCCTCTGCGGTGGTTATGGACTGTTGAGCAATTCCTACAGTGGTTTGTTGCGAAGACGGGGCTTTTCTGGACGGGGAGGTTTTGCAAGAGGTGGTCGGTGGTTGTTTGAGTGCGCTCGTTGGGACGAGCCCTTCGGGCGGTGGTTCTGTCTGTCCAGGGGCCAAGGGCAATCTCACCAATGTCCATTCGCCGCCCCCGGTGTGACCACTTCCGTTTTCCAGCACTTCGACCTGTTGTCCCTTTGTGACGCTCAATTCTCGTGATCCTGGAGCCGCTGCATGGTCTGCGACAACCCATGTCATCTCCACAACTCCTGTCTGCTTGTCAAGAGAAACAAAAGAAACAAACAATTAAGATATGAACACAATCGATAAATGAGAAAAAACACGATTATCAAAAATAATTTCCTCAAATTACTGAGCTAATAGAATAAACTAATCCATGTTGGCCGTTTTTCTTGTTGAAAAAAATTCCCTGACTTTTCCCTGACCAAAATTCCGACGATTTATATTTTTTAAATTGATAATGCCAATTAAAACGTATCCAAAACAAGTGCACGTCTTCGATAAATTATTTTTCCGATCAACAATGAACATATTTTTTTTTGTATCTATTTTGTAACCTTCAATTACGTAAACGATCTTTGGAGTCATAAAGCTTCACATCACATTAAACACTATTATAATAAGCCATGTTATATTATACTTATTACAATAATATATCACATTTTTTAAACGTTTTTTCTTAAGTGCTTCGGTACCGAGCAGAATCGCGTTTAAAAAATCCGCATCAGGTATTGTCAGTCGGATTCAATTGACAAATTATGTTAAAATTGTAATCATAGTATTAAGGGAGTAGTAAGGTAAAGTAGTATGTTGTTCATCATTTTTCTAATTTTTTTTTAAGTACCTTTTATGTACTTTTTTTGGCGCCAATTTCTTTTTTCCCTGACTTTTTGACCATCCTGTAATGGTAAATTTAAATTGAAAAAAAAGTATATTCATTATTGGTGGTTTAACTTAGTTTTTTGGGGATAAATTGCATAATACACAAAACATTATATTTGATACTGATTTTTTAAGAATAAATAATCATTTTGATCCGACCATGATTGATTATGTGTACTGTCTTATTGGAGACATGTTTTTTTTTTAAATACTGGATGAAAAATATCTCATTGGATATTAGAATATATTCGTCGATTTCCTTTTCAATTTGCGAGTGTTCATTTATTAAAAACGGAGCGTAACTATTAATTAATAATGCACCAGGCAAGAATTCTGGATATTTCCAGTTCGACCTATATTGCAATAATTCTGAGTATTTCCTGTTCGATCTTTTGTTCAAACCATTTAACCAATTCTATTTTGTTTAATGAATTACGATTCGTACTTTTAAGGATTCGTTTCCGCGAAAGTTGGAGTTCCGATAGGAACTAGGGCTTCTCGTCCTCAATTTTTTAAATTTCAATCGTGGTGTTTAAAATATGCTTTGCTAATTTTCATGGTGTAAAAAATACAGGCAAAAGACGCATTGTTTAAAATAATATTAAAAAAAAGATCACAGTCTAAACAATATTACAGTTAAAAGATTCATTCTCAATGAATATTTAGAGTGTATTTTTGAAACAATATAAAAAAATATCACGGCTTAAATAATATTATAGTTGTATGTTTAATTCCATTAGAATTTTTAGAGTGCATATGAAATTCTATTCAACAATTTTTTTTTGTACTAAGATATGGGTGAAAGCGAACCGTTTTAAGGCACATTATCCGAGTCAGCTCGTTTATATATCTCTGCGAAATTCCGAGTAATTCTATTCCACAGGCATTCTGTGATATATGTAGATGCATACAAGCGTCGCGCTAGACTCTCGAGTCTGCGATCTCTATTTCAATCTAACGTTTCGTCGCCTCTCGTGAAAAGCCTCTCGACTATCCCCTAGTATCGCTATAAAGCCAACGTCTGATCTACGGAAGTGATAGTCTGAAGACTCGGCACGCGAACTTGCCATGTTTTACACGCGTTTGCCTGCCTGCTAATTCGTGATACTATAGTTTAGTCAATTTGTCAAAATTCACACTTCGAAGAAGCCATCACTTAAAACACTCACGACACATTTTAAGCCTGTGGATTAAATCCTCATTTTGCTTCCTCATAGAGGAAGCTTTGTTTTCATGAAATTTTTTTTTTGTTGAGATTTTCATGTCAGTACGCTCAGAATGGGCCAAAACGTCGAGAAAAGTGATTTAGAAAAAATGTCTGTATGTGTATGTGTATGTGTATGTGTGTGTGTGTGCGTGTGCGTGTGCGTGTGCGTGTGCGTGTGCGTGTGCGTGTGCGTGTGCGTGTGCGTGTGCGTGTGCGTGTGTGTGTGTGTGTGTGTGCGTGCGTGCGTGCGTGCGTGCGTGCGTGCGTGCGTGCGTGCGTGCGTGCGTGCGTGCGTGCGTGCGTGCGTGCGTGCGTGCGTGCGTGCGTGCGTGCGTGCGTGCGTGCGTGCGTGCGTGCGTGCGTGCGTGCGTGCGTGCGTGCGTGCGTGCGTGCGTGCGTGCGTGCGTGCGTGCGTGCGTGCGTGCGTGCGTGCGTGCGTGCGTGCGTGCGTGCGTGCGTGCGTGCGTGCGTGCGTGCGTGCGTGCGTGCGTGCGTGCGTGCGTGCGTGCGTGCGTGCGTGCGTGCGTGCGTGCGTGCGTGCGTGCGTGCGTGCGTGCGTGCGTGCGTGCGTGCGTGCGTGCGTGCGTGCGTGCGTGCGTGCGTGCGTGCGTGCGTGCGTGCGTGCGTGCGTGCGTGCGTGCGTGCGTGCGTGCGTGCGTGTGTGTGTGTGTGTGTGTGTGTGTGTGTGTGTGTGTGTGTGTGTGTGTGTGTGTGTGTGTGTGTGTGTGTGTGTGTGTGTGTGTGTGTGTGTGTGTGTGTGTGTGTGTGTGTGTGTGTGTGTGTGTGTGTGTGTGTGTGTGTGTGTGTGTGTGTGTGTGTGTGTGTGTGTGTGTGTGTGTGTGTGTGTGTGTGTGTGTGTGTGTGTGTGTGTGTGTGTGTGTGTGTGTGTGTGTATGTTACACGATCGAAAAATGTAAACCTTTATAACTCGGGAATGCCTTGAGATATCAAGCTGAAATTTGGACCATAGATAGAGGGGTCAAGCCTCATCGTTCATACAGATTTTTGTTAAAATCCACTTCATCGTTAAATTATTACGCATTTTTTAATTTTTTGAAAAAGGTCTGTTTACGCGATAACTCTTTCAATTTTCGAGATATTGATTTTAAAATTGGTATGAATTTGAGCTTTCATACGCCGGTGATCGCTCTTGAATTTGGTGAAGATCGGTTGAACCGTTAAAATTTTATGATGTTTTGAATTTTTCAAAAAATTGACAGTATCGCTCTATTGTAACTTTTGCAGAACTTAAGATAGCGAGCTCAAATTTTGTATATAAATGAAACAATATTCAGCGATTATTCATGTATAATTTAGTGACGAACGGTATGAAATTTTTGATTTTATGGAATGTTGAATTATTTTTAAAAATATACATTATCACATTCACTTTCGGAAACGCTCTAATAATCACGAAATAACGTAATAACGAAATAGAAAAAGCGAATTCACAACATGTACATTTATCTAATTAAAACAAGGATGCAAAGTAGAACCTTGCACAACGCTTCCTTATTGTTTTTCGCGTTTTACAAAACTTCCTCTATGAGGAAGCCAAAAATTGAATAACATACTTCCTAATAGATGTAGCTTTGTAAGAAGCGAAAAATAATGAGGAAGCAATGTGCAAGGTTCTACTTTGCATCCTTTTTTTCACAAATTTCAAAGCAAACCACGTAAAAATCTATAGACAAAGCAGAGTTATAAATCCCCATTAATTCATGATATAGTTTACAGTACAATTTGTTTTGTAATTACGATTTCATAATAATAATATGTAGTGATTATAAAATAGAGTGTAAACATTTGAATAGCTGGAAAAAATACAAATTTTCGCTTTAATATTGCAAGAAATAGTAGAAAAAATGGAAGAAATAAGTAATGCATTACTTATTTTTTTCCGTTTTTTCAAAAGTATTACCGTGAATTTTTATTGAAAAATAATAATTTTTGCAGCCATTCCAAAGTTTAATCATCGTATTACAATCGCTACATGTTATTATTATAAAATCATAATTATAGAGCTTATCGTATCATCATCATTATTTCTATAAGTATTAGGCATTTACAACGCTGAGACAAAGCCAGTAAAAAAAAAGAATTTCTCAAGAAATGTAAAGAAAAAAGAAACAGATTATTTACTTCAAACAAACTGACGTTTCCAAATTTTAGAAATATTTTTCTGACGATTCAATCAATTTATTTTAAGAATTGAATCTGAATAGCATTTCTTCAAAGAGGCCATAAAAAACCACAGATCCCCATTTTTACAGTTCTTTTTATTTTTTAATAAAGCTAAAAGTGAAATAATCATTGTAATTTTGTTAAAATCATATAAAATGAAATTAATAACTTTAAAAAACTCTTTTTAGTAGCTTATTTATTAGCTTTTCCTAGAAATCTATGAAAAGTTCATCATATTTCTTTTTTATAACGACAAAAACCTTCATAACTCTATAGAATTTTCTGTTAATAAGGGTTTGTAAGACCCACGTGGAAAGTGTAATTCTTTTTGCCTATAAAGGGCTGTAATTTACCAGGAAATAAATAGCAACGAAGTCCTCCAGTAAAAATGTAAAGTTTCGTATATATTTCGCATAATTTCACTATATAAAAAAACTTTCTGATGACAGAATCCTATGGAACGACGTCGTAACTTCCGTTGCGCAATCCACGCATAAAAGGTAGAGAGACAATCGTGAGTGACCTGAGTAAAAGCCCTTCGAACTTAAAAGGTTCTGGTCGATGAATAGACAACGTATTAATAGTCTTCTTCCTATGCTCCTCTTTATAAATAAAGTTAATGCTTTATAATAAAATAAAACCCCAGTTACAACGTTACCGCCATCCTATCTTTATGCATATAGAGTCAATGGATCATTACTTCGATCGAACACCGAAGCTCCATGTCAGCGAAAGATAAAAAAAAAAAAACACTGAGAAGGGAAATAAAAACGTGTCAGTCCATTGCACGGCGATTACGGGCCTGTCAGTCTGGACCCCATCCATCACAATTTTCCGTGCGATGCTTCACCTACGGGAATTTATGTAGGTTAAATTTATGCGAAAAAAATATACGTGAAATAAAGAATATTTTGATGCGTAAAATACATGCACATGATTTCTATATATACTCTATTTTTATAGATAAAACCAATAATTTCGTGTGTTTTGTTTTTTATATGTCAAATATATATGAAATATTGTGTAGTAAAGAAGATATCGATTTATAAACGGCCGAATAAAGATTGATGGAAAAAATGTGTTGTTGAATGTTTCTCTTTTTTGTGTAGCAAATTTTTATTTTGACATTTATAATTTTTGAGAACGAAGAATAATCATCAATAAAAATTGTGTAAAAGAAATATTTCTTAATTTAAAAAAAAAACAGAATTGTTATATGCATATTTTTATTTTTGTAATAACAAAATCCCCTCAGAATCAATTACTTCAATTTTCGATTGTAATAAAATATTATGGCATTTTTCGTCAGCCACTATAACTTTTAAAATATTCTTTCAACCCCCTCAAAATATTTCTTGTCCATTTATGTAAGTTAAATATATGCGAAAAAAATATACATGAAATAAAGAATATTTTGATGTGTAAAATATTATATTTTTATAGATGAAAAAAATAATTACGTGTGTTTTATTTTTTATATGTCAAATATATATGGAATATCGTGTAGTAAAGAAGTTATCGATTTATAAACGGCCGAATAAAGATTGATGGAAAAAATGTGTTGTTCAATGTTTCTCTTTTTTGTGTAGCAAATTTTTATTTTGATATTTATAATTTTGGAGAACTAAGAATAGTGATCAATAAAAATTGTATAAAAGAAATATTTCTTAATTTAAAAAAAAAACAGAATTGTTATATACATATTTTTATTTTTGTAATACCAAAATCCCCTCAGAATCAATCACTTCAATTTTCGATTGTAATAAAATATTATGGCATTTTTCGTCAGCCACTATAACTTTTACAATATTCTTTCAACCCCCCCAAAATATTTCTTGTCCATTTATGTAGGTTAAATATATGCGAAAAAAATATACGTGAAATAAAGAATATTTTGATGCGTAAAATATTATATTTTTATAGATGAAAAAAATAATTTCGTGTGTTTTATTTTTTATATGTCAAATATATATGGAATATCGTGTAGTAAAGAAGTTATCGATTTATAAACGGCCGAATAAAGATTGATGGAAAAAATGTGTTGTTTAATGTTTCTATTTTTTGTGTAGCAATTTTTTATTTTGACATTTATAATTTTCGAGAACTAAGAATAGTGATCAATAAATATTGTATAAAAGAAATATTTCTTAATTTAAAAAAACAGAATAGTTATATACATATTTTTATTTTTGTAATAACAAAATCCCCTCAGAATCAATCACTTCAATTTTCGATTGTAATAAAATACTATGGCATTTTTCGTCAGCCACTATAACTTTTAAAATATTCTTTCAACCCCCCCCCCCAAAATATTTCTTGTCCATTTATGTAGGTTAAATATATGTGAAAAAAATATACGTGAAATAAAGAATATTTTGATGCGTAAAATATTATATTTTTATAGATGAAAAAAATAATTTCGTGTGTTTTGTTTTTTATATGTCAAATATATATGAAATATTGTGTAGTAAAGAAGATATCGATTTATAAACGGCCGAATAAAGATTGATGGAAAAAATGTGTTGTTGAATGTTTCTCTTTTTTGTGTAGCAAATTTTTATTTTGACATTTATAATTTTTGAGAACTAAGAATAGTAATCAATAAAAATTGTGTAAAAGAAATATTTTTTAATTAAAAAAAAAAAACAGAATTGTTATATACATATTTTTATTTTTGTAATACCAAAATCCCCTCAGAATCAATCACTTCAATTTTCGATTGTAATAAAATATTATGGCATTTTTCGTCAGCCACTATAACTTTTACAATATTCTTTCAACCCCCCCAAAATATTTCTTGTCCATTTATGTAGGTTAAATATATGCGAAAAAAATATACGTGAAATAAAGAATATTTTGATGCGTAAAATATTATATTTTTATAGATGAAAAAAATAATTTCGTGTGTTTTATTTTTTATATATCAAATATATATGGAATATCGAGTAGTAAAGAAGTTATCTATTTATAAACGGCCGAATAAAGATTGATGGAAAAAATGTGTTGTTTTATGTTTCTCTTTTTTGTGTAGCAACTTTTTATTTTGACATTTATCATTTTTGAGAACTAAGAATAGTGATCAATAAAAATTGTATAAAAGAAATATTTCTTAATTTAAAAAAAAAACAGAATTGTTGTACATATTCTAATTTTTGTAATACCAAAATCCCCATTTTTTGTCAGCCACTACAACTTTAAAATTATTCTTTCAACCCCCCCAAAATATTTCTTGTCCATTTATGTAGGTTAAATATATGCGAAAAAAATATACGTGAAATAAAGAATATTTTGATGCGTAAAATATTATATTTTTATAGATGAAAAAATAATTTCGTGTTTTTTGTACAAAAGAAATTTGTCTTAATAAAAAAAACAGAATTGTTATGTACATATTTTAATTTTTGCAATACACCGAGAGAAAAAGTTTCATTGATTCACGGAAATCTTTGCCAATGAAATGAAATACTTGAAGTTCAATACTATATTTTCTTTGAATGCTCTCAAACGCAATGAAAAGTAGTAACATTGATTCCAAGAAACATTTCTTTAAACCAATGAACGTTTTTCATTGATTTCAAAGATATCGTCTCTGATTCAATGAAACCTGCTTCTTACCAGCTCAAAATTTCGAATCCTATTTTTTCCTGAAGTACGCGGCAGATAAAGCTCAAATTTTGTGAGTATGTAAGGAAGTACGGCAAAAATAAGCTAAGCTTCTGCCTCCTCGAAACTAGAAGCCGATCGTTCGCTAGAACCGGAAAACAAAAAAGTGAGGTTAGGTGCGAGAGAGAGATCAATGAAAACGTTTCTTCGAACCAATGAAAACGTCTCTTTAAAACAATGAAACTGTTTCTTTATTATATGCTCACTAAGTAAATCTTTAAAAGCAATGAAATGTTCTCTTTGAAATTCAAATGCACTATTTCATTGAAATCAAAAAAAAATCAATCCACCCATTTCTTTGGCGTCAATGAAATCTTTTCTCTCGGTGTACCAAAATCCCCTCAGAATCAATCACTTCATTTTTCGATTATAATTTTAAAAAACTGAGGCATTTTTCAGCCACTATAACTTTAAAAACATTCTTTCAACCCCCCAAAATATTTCTTGTCCATGTTATCAATTTCTCTGCTGTAAAATATTTCCAAACATATATTACGCTTCAAAATCATATATGCTTGACGTATATATTCCCCTTGCATAAATTCCCTCCTTGCTCCACTCCATCGAGCATATTTATTCCAAAGTCCCAGCAGAATCAACCACTCCAATTCTCGTTTATAATAACAGTACATGTAGTACACGCAGAGCACGATATTCGGAAGGTACCGTCGAGGATAGTCGTAACACCCTAACGAATTGGACAACCGGCCCCAGTGGAGCGTGGCACTATGTTCGGTAGGATCGATATAGTAAAGTACAGCGACGTTTTGTAGCTACACCTCGTAGTGGCCAATAGGTGTGTAGAACTTCCAGACCTTCAATATACTTTATATATATATATAAAATACACCAGAAAATACATGACGTTATGTATATCGAAATCTCCCACAGGCGAGAGAGATTGTCTTTGAATTTGCGGTTCGTCGGAGCGGCTAATATATTATTCTTGCCTGGATGGCTTCGATTTAGTGGCGAAAACAGCGATATACAGACCCGGTGGTGGGTTAAATAGGCGAATACGTGGGGAATGCGTCGAAAAGGAACGAGACCCGGATGTGAAACGAGGGAACGAATGACCTGCCGGATAGCTTGGCTGGATGAGCTCTGAGAGGGTCCGAATTAATTGGAAAAATAATCCAACTTGGGATGTAGGAAATTTCGTTAGACACGGAGCAATGATTATTTGAAGAGGGGTTTAAATAATCATTTGGTTAGGCAGCAAATGGGTGATCCAGGTTGGTGTACCGACAATATTTCATGCTGAGTATCAGCAACAGGCCTTTTCGTGTTCGCTACGAGAGATGAGAGCAGCAGGCGGTTGGTTCTATTCCTTCGTGGAAAAGCATAGGCCCGGGCTTGTTCGTGTGATGAGATCCACGGGAAAAGCCCCAGTGAACCGGCTTCAAAGAGAGCTTCGTATAAAGGCCCGACCGACCTTCGAGCATTTTTTTTATTCACCCATCGTGGTAACGTCGCAGTCTCTTTCTCACTCTCTCTCTCTCTCTCTCTCTTTCTCTGATATAGTGGTATACATGTAGTATACCATGGACAACACACTCGTGGGCGATCTGGATCAGTGCATGTCGATGAAGCTCTCAACTTGGGCTGGAGGTAAATTCTCGAACAATAATACGACCTCGTGGCACAGAAACTATATACTATGTATATGCTCCTTCGTTTCAACCCATTTATGATCAAAACTCCTTTGTTCTGACACCAAAGTTTATGAACAAAATTTTGAAACAATTTTCTAATAAGTATAAGACATTGTTTAAACCTCAATTGTCGCAGTTTAAATATTGGTGGTTAATTTTGCTTCCTCATAGAGGAAGCTTTGTTTTCATGAAAAATTTGTTTTTCGAGATTTTCATGTCAGTACACTCAGAATGGGCCAAAACGTCGAGAAAAGTGATTTAGAAAAAATGTCTGTATGTGTGTGTGTGTGTGTGTATGTTGCACGATCGAAAAATGTAAACCTTTATAACTCGGGCATGCCTTGAGATATCAAGCTGAAATTTGGACCATCGATAGAGGGATCAAGCCTCATCGTTCATACAGATTTTTGTTAAAATCCACTTCATCGTTAAATTATTACGCGTTTTTTAATTTCTTGAAAAATGTCTGTTTACGCGATAACTCTTTCAATTTTCGAGATATTGATCTTAAAATTGGTATGAATGTGAGATTGCATACGCCGGTGATCGCTATTGAATTTTGTTAAGATCGGTTGAACCGTTAAAACTTTATGATGTTTTGAATTTTTCAAAAAATTGACATTATCGCTCTATTGTAACTTTTGCAAAACTTAAGATAGCGAGCTCAAATTTTGTATATAAATGAAACAATATTCAGCCATTATATATGTATTATTTAGTGACGAACAGTATGAAATTTTTCATTTTATGGAATGTTGAATTATTTTTTAAAATATACATTATCACATTCACTTTTGGAAACGCTCTAATAATCACGAAATAACGTAATAACGAAATAGAAAAAGCGAATCCAAAACATGTATATTTATCTAATTAAAACAAGGATGCAAAGTAGAACCTTGCACATTGCTTCCTCATTTTTTTTTGCGTTTTATAAAGCTTCCTCTATGAGGAAGCCAAAAATTGAATAACGTACTTCCTCATAGAGGTAGCTTTGTCAAACGCGAAAAGTAATGAGGGCGCAATGTGCAAGGTTCTACTTTTCATCCTTGTTTTTTATTTTAAAAATATAACTATTTGGTCATAAAGTGCCACTATTAATTATATGATCTCGTGGCAAAGAAAATATACAGTATGTATATGCTCGTTCGTTTTAACCCATTTATGACCAAAACTCTTTTGTTCTGACACAAAGTTTATGAAGAAAATTTTAAAGCAATTTTCTAATAAGTATAAGACATTGTTTAAACCTTAATTGTCTCAGTTTAATCCTTGGTGGTTAATATTTTTAATTTAAAAAAATCTATTTGGTCATAAAGTGCCACTGTTAATTATATGATCTCGCGGCAAAGAAAATATACACTATGGATATGCTCCTTCGTTTCAACCCATTTATGACCAAAACTCCTTTGTTCTGACACAAAGTTTATGAACAAAATTTTGAAGCAATTTTCTAATAAGTATAAGACATTGTTTAAACCTTAATTGTCTCAGCTTAAATCTTGATGGTTAATTTTTTTAATAAAAAAAAACTATTTGGTCGTAAAGTGCCATTATTAATTATATGATCTCGTGGCAAAGAAAATATACCGTATGTATATGCTCGTTCGTTTTAACCCATTTATGACCAAAACTCTTTTGTTCTGACACAAAGTTTATGAAGAAAATTTTAAAGCAATTTTCTAATAAGTATAAGATTGTTTAAACCTTAATTGTCTCAGTTTAATCCTTGGTGGTTCATATTTTTAATTTTAAAAAATAACTATTTGATCATAAAGTGCCAATATTAATTATATGATCTCGTGTCAAAGAAAATATAAAATATGTATATGCTCGTTCGTTTCAACCCATTTATGACCAAAACTTTGAATAAATTTTTAATAAGTAAGAAATTGCGTAATACTTGGTTGCCTAAGTTTAAATCTTGGTTGCTAAGTATTTTTTTTATTATCCTATTTTGAAATGCGCCAAAAAAAATGTTTATGAAGTGTCACTATTAATTATATGACATTGTGGCAGAGAAACTATTAACTATGTATATGTTCGTTCGTTTCAACCCATTTAAGACCAAAACTCCTTCGTTTTAACTCAAACTTTATCATCAAAACTTTGAACGAGTTTCTAATAAGTGTAAGAAATGGTGTAAAACTTGGTTGCCTAAGTTTGAATCTTGGTTGCTAAGAAATTTTTAATTGTTCTATTTTGTGATATGCAAAAAATAACTGTTTATGAAGTGTCACTATTAAAGAGCAGCACCCTGATTTTATCAGTGAGTAAAGTAAAAAAAAATATATTATGATTTCTGACATTAGCTATGAAATCAGTAACTAAGCCGTAAATAGTTATGATTCGTACAGAGTTAACCTTTGTTTCCATTCATTTTTTTAAATTATGTTTTTTAAACATTACTATTAAAAAGTCATATTCTGGAATGTCTAAAATATGTTCAGTTTCAAAACGTCACTAATTTCGAAGTTCATCCCATTTAATGCAACATGAAAACTCCTAGATTCTCAAAATTCGAACAATAAAGATTTAAAAGGTTAAAAAAATGAATATTAAGTTACAGACAAGATCTTATTATTTCCAAAAGCAGTTTGCATATAGTATAATTAATGGCACACCAAAAATAATTTTGTTTTTATTTGAAAAATCGTCGCAACTTTATCTAGCAGTAATCTCTCAAGCAGAAACACTAGGTGTGTAGAATATTGCTTACATATTCCCACAGAATATGCGCAAATATGTGTATAATTAAGGGTATCCTGCCTGTTTGAATTGTGCAGAGAACGAGAACATAAGGGTTGTGGAAATGATTATCCGTTAGTGCATTTATACGTCTAGCGGTGTACGCTTTGTTCCCTAGGATCGATTTCCTCTTTCGATGGTTTCTCGATGAATGCCGACGTATATTCGATCATAACGAGCTTGTACCAAGAGCATCGTCGAAGCCCCAAGCTAGTGGATGTACATTCATACACAGAATACGATCGTGTTATCCTGTTGATGGGAATTCAACAATAGGTAAATGACAGCCAGAGGACTCCTATTTTCTCGAACGAGTAGAAATGTGTAGTCGTCAATTTCGAAAAAAAAAAAAAAAAAAAAAAATAGTAATGATAATAATAGTCGTCAATGGAAATAAAAGAAGCCGATCGAATGGAAGCTTCGTTAGTTTCGATGCTGTGTTGTGTCTTTTGTACAATGTTAAAACAACTGGTGGTTTGTCGTTGTAATATACGTTCTTCCGAAGGCCTTTATGTAACAACGCTATTACAATTATTGGCTCTGGGAAATGTGGCCCGAAGAGACAATGGGTTTGACGAAAGCTCACTTGCAGCTCGTCGTGCACTGCCTTCAATCCACTTTTGTATTTATAGGGTTGGAAGATTCGCGGGCTGCAATTGACTGCCGTAATCTTCTTTCCAGCTTCAATCCACTTGCGATCGATAGCGATGGTCTTGCTTGTTTAATTAAGGCACAGCACAACCATCCTTCACTTGTCGTACCGCTGATCCGTATATTTTTATCGATTCAACGATTCTTTAGTGCTTTTTTTCGCGTTTTATGTCGGGTACTGAAGTACACTTGATGATAACTCGCTTTAGGAGTTTTTTAGAGCATTTGAATTTGTAAAATTCAAATTGCTATAAAATCCGAACGTCTTTATTGATTTTCACTAAATTTTATATCCACCACTACTAAATATTAAACCTTCCTTGTGAAAAATTGGAGCTAAACTGCTCGAAGATTTCGTGAATTAAAGGTCAATACAAATTTTTTCAAAAATTCAAAGACCCATATAATCTCAAACTTTATCATTGTATTTATATAGTGAAATTTCTTTAGTGCTTTTTTCGAGTTTTATGTTGAGTGTTAATACTGAAATATACTTGATGATGACTCTCTTTAGGAGTTTTCAGGACGTTTGAATTTGTAAAATTCAAATTGCTATAAAATCTGAACCTCTTTATCGATTTTCACCAAATTTTATATCCACCACTACTAAATATTAGTCCTTCCTTGTAGAAAATTAGAGCTAAACTGCTCGAAGATTTCATGAATTAGAGGTCAATACAATTTTTTCCTAAAATTCAAAGTCCCACAAAATCTCAAACTTTATCATTGTATTTCTAAAGTGAAATTTCTTTAGTGCTTTTTTTCGAGTTTTATGTCGAGTGTTAATACTGGAGTATACTTGATGATAACTCGGTTTAGGAGTTTTCAGAACGTTTGAATTTGTAAAATTCAAATTGCTATAAAATCCGAACACCTTTATCGATTTTCATCAAATTTTATATCCACGACTACTAAATATTAGACCTTCCTTGTGAAAAATTGGAGCTAAACTGCTCGAAGATTTCGTGAATTAGAGGTCAATACAAATTTTTCCAAAAATTCAAAGTCCCACAAAATCTCAAACTTTATCATTGTATTTCTAAAGTGAAATTTCTTTAGTGCTTTTTTTTCGAGTTTTATGTCGAGTGTTAATACTTGAGTATACTTGATGATGACTCGGTTTAGGAGTTTTCAGAACGTTTGAATTTGTAAAATTCAAATTGCTATAAAATCCGAACTCTTTTATCGATTTTCACCAAATTTTATATCCACCACTACTAAATATTAGTCCTTCCTTGTAGAAAATTGGAGCTAAACTGCTCGAAGATTTCGTGAATTTGAACTCAATACAAATTTTTCCTAAAATTCAAAGTCCCACAGAATCTCAAACTTTCCCAATGGGCACACTTGTCACAATGATGTCCTAAAGACGTCTATAGGACATCATTGCAACATGTGTGCCCATTGGGTTTATCATTGTATTTCTAAAGCGAAATTTCTTTAGTGCTTTTTTTCAAGTTTTATGTCGAGTGTTAATACTGAAGTGTACTTGATGATGACTCGCTTTAGGATTTTTCAGAGCGTGTGAATTTGTAAAATTCAAATTGCTATAAAATCCGAACCCCTTTATCGATTTTCACCAAATTTTATATCCACCACTACTAAATATTAGACCTTCCTTGTGAAAAATTGGAGCTAAACTGCTCGAAGATTTCGTGAATTAGAGGTCAATAAAATTTTTTCCAAAAATTCAAAGTCCCATAAAATCTCAAACTTTATCATTGTATTTCTAAAGTGAAATTTCTTTAGTGCTTTTTTTTCGAGTTTTATGTCGAGTGTTAATACTTGAGTATACTTGATGATGACTCGGTTTAGGAGTTTTCAGAACGTTTGAATTTGTAAAATTCAAATTGCTATAAAATCCGAACGCCTTTATCGATTTTCACCAAATTTTATATCCGCGACTACTAAATATTAGACCTTCCTTGTGAAAAATTGGAGCTAAACTGCTCGAAGATTTCGTGAATTAGAGGTCAATACAAATTTTTCCAAAAATTCAAAATCCCACAAAATCTCAAACTTTATCATTGTTTTTCTAAAGCGAAATTTCTTTAGTGCTATTTTCGAGTTTTATGTCGAGTGGTAATACTGGAGTATACTTGATGATGACTCGGTTTAGGAGTTTTCAGAACGTTTGAATTTGCAAAATTCAAATTGCTATAAAATCCGAACCCCTTTATCGATTTTCACCAAATTTTATATCCACCACTATTAAATATTAGAGCTTCCTTGTGAAAAATTGGAGCTAAACTGCTCGAAGATTTCGTGAATTAGAGGTCGATACAAATTTTTCCAAAAATTCAAAGTCCCACAAAATCTCAAACTTTATCATTGTATTTCTAAAAAACTATGTTCCATAAATCAGAAAAAACTTGCGATAGGTAAAGTGCGCAAAGTTTCTTCGAAAAATACAGAATCAAATAAAATCTGACCAAACGATTAAATTATTGTGTACAAAAAAAGAAGATAAAATTAACTTCCTCTTAGCTTCTCTCAAATACTTTTTGTCCTTTGTTTTATAAACAACAATCCACAATATTCCCTCAATAATAATCTGTGATTTGAACCCATTAACTGTAATTAAAGACCTCGTATAAATTCACCAGTTAACTCGAAGGGACGTTTGCATCCTAAGCATCCTGAAGGGAACAGAGAGCACCAAACTTAGCAGCACTTATTTCATGCCTCGTTGATTTCACAAGCAAACACGATGCTGTATTTCACTGCGTCAAACATGTATATTAGAGCAATTCTCGTCTTGGTGCGTTTCTGCGGTCTTCTTTCCCGTTGAGCGAACACACGCCGAGAGTGTGCACACATAGACTCACGATCACGACATCGGAGAAGCGGAGTTGCGCGCTATTTGCTCAAGGACGCGAGTCAGAGAGGAAGCATGGAAACGCGATATCGTGGTTTTGCCTTCAACACTGAAATCATTATTCTCGTGGTAAAGCTCCACGAGTTTTGTACAGCATGTGGAATCGGTGACACGGTAACAGCAGCAGCAGCAGCAGCAGCAGCTTGATATCCAGAAAAAAATCTACGTTGTCAGCAGACTCTTTGAATTCTCCGCAGTAGCATTCGTTGAAGATTTTAGAATCCACGGTCCTCAAACGGATGCTCCGAAGAATCCCTACAGCCCCTCCGGCCAAATGAACGAGACTGACGGCTGTGAAATAAACAAATTAGTCGCTTACTTTCAGAAATCTTTGAAGTTTGCAGCGGCACGATTGTTTCATCACCGCTTCAATGTTTATTTGACCCTTTAGGGGCAGACGCCCACGAAGTTTTAAAAGTTTTATGAATTATCTACCAACGGGAAGTGAGAAAAACGTCGTGTCGAACTTTTTCTTCCGTTGTTTGGAGTTCTAAAGATCGACGGTTGCCATTGTCTCTAAACTTTTCCCTGTGCACTTGTAGAAGCAGCGTGGGAAAAAAAACTATGAACTTATTTTACGGATAATAAAAATTGCTATGACTGCTTTAAGATTAAATACTTGAATGAAGAATTTTCAAATGCTTTAATTCTCGAAAAAAAAAATTGCTTTTTTTTTGGTAATTGGACGTACGAATATTGCGAGATTAATTTGTTTGACCAATTGTGTGTACTTAGGTATTGAATATTCAAGTAGTCAAAAAAATGTACTCGGTGAAACGATTTTAAGATTGCAGATAAAATTTCATTTTTGCCTGTGCACTTGTAGAAGCAGTGTGGGAAAAAAAAACTATGAACTTGTTTTACGAATAAGAAAAATTGCTATGATTACTTTAAGATTAAATCCTTGAATGAAGAATTTTTAAATGCTTTAATTCTCGAAAAAAATTGCTTTTTTTGGCAATTGGACGTACGAATATTACAAGATTAATTTGTTTCACCAATTGTGCGTACGTAGGTATTGAATATTCAAGTAGTCAAAAAATGTACTCGGTGAAACGATTTTAAGATAGCAGATCAAATTTTATTTTTGCATGTGCACTTGTAGAAGCAGTGTGGGAAAAAAACTATGAACTTGTTTTACGAATAATAAAAAATGCTATGATTACTTTAAGATTAAATCCTTGAATGAAGAATTTTTAAATGCTTTAATTCTCGAAAAAAAAATTGCTTTTTTTGGTAATTGGACGTACGAATATTATGAGATTAATTTGTTTGACCAATTGTGTGTACTTAGGTATTGAATATTCAAGTAGTCAAAAAAATGTACTCGGTGAAACGATTTTAAGATTGCAGATGAAATTTCATTTTTGCCTGTGCACTTGTAGAAGCAGTGTGGGAAAAAACTATGAACTTGTTTTACGAATAATAAAAATTGCTATGATTACTTTAAGATTAAATCCTTGAATGAAGAATTTTTAAATGCTTTAATTCTTGAAAAAAAAATTGCTTTTTTTGGTAATTGGAAGTACGAATATTACGAGATTAATTTGTTTGGCCAATTGTGTGTACTTAGGTATTGAATATTCAAGTAGTCAAAAAAATGTACTCGGTGAAACAATTTTAAGATTGCAGATAAAATTTCATTTTTGCCTGTGCACTTGTAGAAGCAGCGTGGGAAAAAAAACTATGAACTTATTTTACGAATAATAAAAATTGCTATGACTACTTTAAGATTAAATACTTGAATGAAGAATTTTCAAATGCTTTAATTCTCGAAAAAAAAAAATTGCTTTTTTTTGGTAATTGAACGTACGAATATTGCGAGATTAATTTGTTTGACCAATTGTGTGTACTTAGGTATAGAATATTCAAGTAGTCAAAAAAATGTACTCGGTGAAACGGTTTTAAGATTGCAGATAAAATTTCATTTTTGCATGTGCACTTGTAGAAGCAGTTTGGGAAAAAACTATGAACTTGTTTTACGAATAATATAAATTGCTATGATTACTTTAAGATTAAATCCTTGAATGAAGAATTTTTAAATGCTTCAATTCACGAAAAAAAATTGCTTTTTTTGGTAATTGGACGTACGAATATTACGAGATTAATTTGTTTGACCAATTGTGTATACTTAGGTATTGAATATTCAAATAATCAAAAAAATGTACTCGGTGAAACGATTTTAAGATTGCAGATAAAATTTCATTTTTGCATGTGCACTTGTAGAAGCAGCGTGGAAAAAAAACTATGAACTTGTTTTACGAATAATTAAAATTGGTATGATTACTTTAAGATTAAATACTTGAATGAAGAATTTTTAAATGCTTTAATTCTCGAAAAAAAAATTGCCTTTTTTGGTAATTGGACGTACGAATATTACAAGATTAATTTGTTTGACCAATTGTGTGTACTTAGGTATTGAATATTCATGTAGTCAAAAAAATGTACTCGGTGAAACGATTTTAAGATTGCAGATAAAATTTCATTTTTGCCTGTGCACTTGTAGAAGCAGCGTGGGAAAAAAACTATGAACTTGTTTTACGAATAATAAAAATTGCTATGATTACTTTAAGATTCAATACTTGAATGAAGAATTTTCAAATGCTTTAATTCTCGAAAAAAAAAAATTGCTTTTTTTGGTAATTGCACGTACGAATATTACGAGATTAATTTGTTTGACCAATTGTGTGTACTTAGGTACTGAATATTCAAGTAGTCAAAAAAATGTAGTCAGTGAAACGATTTTAAGATTGCAGATAAAATTTCATTTTGCCTGTGCACTTGTAGAAGCAGTGTGGGAACAAAACTACGAACTTGTTTTATGAATAATAAAAATTGCTATGATTACTTTAAGATTAAATACTTGAATGAAGAATTTTTAAATGCTTTAATTCTCGAAAAAAAAAATTGCTTTTTTTGGTAATTGGACGTACGAATATTACAAGATTAATTTGTTTGACCAATTGTGTGTACATAGGTATTGAATAATCAAGTAGTCAAAAAAATGTACTCGGTTAAACGATTTTAAGATTGCAGATAAAATTTCATTTTTGCATGTGCACTTGTAGAAGCAGCGTGGGAAAAAAACTATGAATTTGTTTTACGAATAAAAAAATTGCTATGATTACTTTAAGATTAAATCCTTGAATGAAGAGTTTTTAAATGCTTTAATTCTCGAAAAAAAAATTGCTTTTTTTGGTAATTGGACGTACGAATATTACGAGATTAATTTGTTTGACCAATTGTGTGTACTTAGGTATTGAATATTCAAATAGTCAAAAAAGTGTTCTCGTTGAAACGATTTTAAGATTGCAGATAAAATTTCATTTTTGCATGTGCACTTGTAGAAGCAGTGTGGGAAAAAACTATCAACTTATTTTACGAATAATTAAAATTGCTATGATTACTTTAAGATTAAATACTTGAATGAAGAATTTTCAAATGCTTTAATTCTCGAAAAAAAATTGCTTTTTTTGGTAATTGGACGTACGAATATTACGAGATTAATTTGTTTGACCAATTGTGTGTACTTAGGTATTGAATATTCAAGTAGTCAAAAAAATGTACTCGGTGAAACGATTTTAAGATTGCAGATAAAATTTCATTTTTGCATGTGCACTTGTAGAAGCAGTGTGGGAAAAAAACTATGAATTTGTTTTACGAATAATAAAAATTGCTATGATTACTTTAAGATTAAATCCTTGAATGAAGAATTTTTAAATGCTTCAATTCACGAAAAAAAAATTAATTTTTTTGGTAATTGGACGTACGAATATTACGAGATTAATTTGTTTGACCAATTGTGTGTACTTAGGTATTGAATATTCAAGTAGTCAAAAAAGTGTTCTCGGTGAAACGATTTTAAGATTGCAGATGAAATTTCATTTTTTTCGTGCCTATGCTATAGTGTTGTTTTTGTGGATTCTACATAATTTTCTGGAAATTTTATGTAATTTGAATACAGAGAAAAGTCAAATTGGACGAAAAGTAAATGAATTTAATTATTTTGCTGCAAAAACCAGTTGAGGTTTATTTTTCAAAAGTAATTAGAATTCAAATTTACACCTTCTATTTCTCCAGTAGTATTTTTCTCCTCAAAAACAATTTTTTTATAAACACTTCTCCTCAATTAGTGTGTAAAAAATCGGAGAAAATATTCAGAAAGTATTTTCGTCTCATCAGCATTTTTTTTTACACCTTCACAAATACTATCCGGCATTATTATTATTCAAATTAATCGTCTGAAAAATATTCAATTTTTTTTCTCCGTTTTTAATGTCCATGCGATACTAAATTTTGCGCTTGAATATTCAGTGCCTGGTTTTTATTAGCCGGTTAGTTATATTTCCTACCGACATCCTCAATTGTGTTACGAACAATGTAGAGGCGGATAGACGCTCTTCTGTTCTTTCTCGACAAATACGGTTATTATGCTCGGGATGGCCGATAAATCTTCGTAAGTTGGACGATGGCGTCTCTCTGCCATAATTTTCCGATACTTGAACAGGCGCAAACGATTGTTGTACTACCGGTGCTTTCTTCTGTATACAAATCGCGATTAGACAGGGGAACAACACTCTCGCACACAACAAACACTCTCCGACACATATACATCTGCTTGGCATGTTCTACGATCGCTTTACCATAATAAATACTGCACTGAAACTCCGCATACACGTAGCCGTTATTATTTTCCAATAATTGCTCCAGCGTGTTGTGCGAGTTGTTGGCGAGGCCAATGTGAGTGACGGGAAGTTACGTCTCTTGGCATTAATCTATCCTCGTTTCCCAGGGGATATAAAATGCGATTAACGACCTCAACACGAGTTCTCTCTTCAAGCTTTTGTTGCCCTCTCCGACGTTTTGCCTAAAATAAACGCTCGCAAGTAAAATTGTAATGCGGTTGAGTGGCGAACAACCGAAAAAGTGAAAGAGTTCCGGATGTGAATATGGCTTCACTTTTAATGAAGACATTTTATCCAATGATTAAAAGTTGATGCACTGATTGTCACACCAGTGGCTATTTTTTTGTCGTTTAATATTGAGGCATTTTTCAATTGTTTTTCAAAATGCAGAAAGGTCGTTTTTTGCAAAAATTTGTTCAACGTCAATTTTCTTACGAAAAATAAGATACTAGATATCTATAAGATATTAAGATTAATGACATCTTTATAGTTATTGAAGGCTTTTGATGCCCTCTATGATGTTTTACCCAAAATAAACGCTCGCAAGTAAAATTTTAATGCGATTGAGTGGCGAACAGCCGAAAAAGTGAAAGAGTTCCGGATGTGGATATGGCTTCACTTTTAATGAAGACTTTTTATCCAATGATTAAAAGTTGATGCACTGATTGTCACACCAGTAGCTATTTTTTTCGTTTAATATTGAGGCACTTTTCAATTGTTTTTCAAAGTGCAGAAATATCGTTTTTTGCAAAGAAGTGTTTTTGCAAAAATTTTTTCAACATCAATTTTCTTACGAAAAAAGTTGAACGATAAGATATTAAGATTAATGATATCTTTATAGTTATTGAAGGCTTTTGTTGCCCTCTCTGACGTTTTGCCCAAAATAAACGCTCGCAAGTAAAATTGTAATGCGGTTGAGTGGCGAACAGCCGAAAAAGTGAAAGAGTTCCGGATGTGAATATGGCTTCACTTTTAATGAAGACATTTTATCCAATGATTAAAAGTTGATGCACTGATTGTCACACCAGTGGCTATTTTTTTGTCGTTTAATATTGGGGCATTTTTCAATTGTTTTTCAAAATGCAGCAAGGTCGTTTTTTGCAGAAATTTGTTCAACGTCAATTTTCTTACGAAAAATAAGATATTAGATATCTATAAGATATTAAAATTAATGACATCTTTATAGTTATTGAAGGCTTTTGTTGCCCTCTCTGACATTTCGCCCAAAATAAACGCGCGCAAGTAAAATTGTAATGCCTTTGAGTGGCGAACAGCCGAAAAAGTGAAAGAGTTCCGGATGAGAATATGGCTTCACTTTTAATGAAGACTTTTTATCCAATGATTAAAAGTTGATGCACCGATTGTCACACCAGTGGCTGTTTTTTCTTCATTTAATATTGAGGCACTTTTCAATTGTTTTTCAAAGTGCAGAAAGGTCGTTTTTTGCAAAGAAGCGTTTTTGCAAAAATTTGTTCAACATCAATTTTCTTACGAAAAAAGTTGAACGACAAGATATTAAGATTAATGACATCTTTATAGTTATTGAAGGCTTTTGTTGCCCTCTATGATGTTTTACCCAAAATAAACGCTCGCAAGTAAAATTGTAATGCGATTGAGCGGCGAACAGCCGAAAAAGTGAAAGAATTCCGGATGTGGATATGGCTTCACTTTTAATGAAGACTTTTTACCCAATGATTAAAAGTTGATGCACCGATTGTCACACCAGTGGCTATTTTTTTTTCGTTTAATATTGAGGCACTTTTCAATTGTTTTTCAAAGTGCAGAAAGGTCGTTTTTTGCAAAGAAATGTTTTTGCAAAAATTTGTTCAACATCAATTTTCTTACGAAAAAAGTTGAACAACAAGATATTAAGATTAATGACATCTTTATAGTTATTGAAGGCTTTTGTTGCCCTCTATGATGTTTTACCCAAAATAAACGCTCGCAAGTAAAATTGTAATGCGATTGACTGACGAACAGCCGAAAAAGTGAAAGAGTTCCGGATGTGGATATGGCTTCACTTTTAATGAAGACATTTTATCCAATGATTAAAAGTTGATGCACCGATTGTCACACCAGAGGCTATTTTTTTTCGTTTAATATTGAGGCACTTTTCAATTGTTTTTCAAAGTGCAGAAAGGTCGTTTTTTGGATAGAAGCGTTTTTGCAAACATTTTTTCAACATCAATTTTCTTAGGAAAAAAATTAAACGATAAGAAATTAAAATTAATGACATCTTTATAGTTATTGAAGGCTTTTGTTGCCCTCTGACGTTTCGCCCAAAATAAATGCTCGCAAGTAAAATTGTAATGCGATTGAGTGGCGAACAGCCGAAAAAATGAAAGAGTTTCGGATGAGGATGTGGCTACATTGATGATGAAGACATTTCATCCGGTGATTAAAAGTTGATGAACCATTGTCATACCAGTCATCATTTTTTCATTTAGCATTGAGTCATCTTTTAATTGTCGTTTTTAAAACGCGCACAAGAGGTCGTTTCCAACATCAATTTTCTTAAGAAAAAGTTAAACAATAAGAAATTAAAGTTGATGACATCTTTATGATTGTTGAATTATTTTTAAAATAATTTCCATGTCTCAAGAGTGAAGTGAACAGCCTGAATTTTTAGCTAAAATATCAGTAAATAAATATGAAAAGGTTATAATTTTAATGGAGTTGAAGCTTTTTCCTTTAATCGCTTATTTCAAATAATGCGCTCAATGTTATTGCGTTAATATTAAGAAACAAAAATGAAAAAAGAAGGAAGCATATTTCGTATTGTTCAAACTATGTTCTAGCATTTTTTTCATTCATATACGAATGATAACTATATGACAGTAATATCAAAGACCAACCAATACAAACAGGCCATTAAGTCAATATTATTTTTGATTAGAAAGTAACTAGAATTTGTTACAAATTTCACGAGTCATGTAATATTCCAATAAACTAGTTTAGAATATTTCGAAGTGATCAGTCAATATTTTTTCCCTGCTGGAATTTGAATTGAATTGATGTATTGTTTAACCAACGTCTTCAGTTCCTTAAAACGAGAATTTGTCGGGAATTGGTAAAAAAAGGTCATAAAAATTGGTACATCAATCCGACTATACGAAATCTCGAGACGCACTTGTGGAAAATGGCATCGTTGAACGTTCTCGGAAGGTTGACAATGCCAACTAGAGTAGCTTGTAAAAGCGAGAGTGCTGCGACAAGCAAGTGAGCGACTCGGGGAACGGACTAATTACGTTTCATGAGGACCGGAGAGCACGTACAGGGCTTTGAGACGTCGTTCGCGTGACATTCAACGGTTCGGAGCATTCAGCTGAGCGTTTTAGTGGCAGTCGACGGAGAAACACCGGAGTGTCGACGTCCCGTGAAACTAGTACTCGTTTTATGCGAATAATGCACCACAGAAAACCGACAATAAGCAGCAGTACCACCACCAACAACGGCAAAAGTATACAAAGCGGGGATGGAAAAAAAAAAAAAAAAAAAGAAATGAAAGTAAAAAAAAGCTAGCGAATTCAATTAGTGAGTCGCTTCACCATCAAGAGCTGCTCTGTGTTCTACTAACAATTAGTCGAAAACGTTATGACCGAGATAAATCAAATCGTAATGGCCAGCCAGCACGGACACGGGGCTACAATTGTATTAGCCATTTCTCTTCCAACCTTCCACCAGTTCACCCTTCACAGATGCAAGAGTTTCAAAGTTGGAACTTAGCGCCATTGTGCGACTTTATGGTGGTGTTGGTGCCTGGGAGACGAGTCTCCGGACGCCTTGCATTACACCTGTAATTGATGAGAAAGCGGAAGCATTGCTGCGGCTGTTTGCAACGGAGAGAGCACTCAGTTTGATTATAAGTGACGAGGGTCGCACGAACACCGGATATGGTGCACTGTGCGGTCGTGGGGCTCAATGCTCCAATCGAATTCTAATCGAATTTCAACTGCATCCTCTGGCGACTCACGAATGTCGACTATATTGTGTTTTCACTATTAGATGACTGCGATACACACTGGAAAAAAAGAAAAAAAATGTGATGAAGAATGAAAAATAATGAAAGGAAAACAAATTGTCTTGGTATTAGATTATCTCTCGACAAACTTGATTTTTTTCTGGATGGTAAAAATTATTTTACGTAATAATGGACACTTTTTAAAATTATAATAGTGGAAAAGGGACACTTTTGAAAAATTCACATATTTTTAGTTGTTAACAGAGTTGTAAATGCTTAATAGTTATAGAAATAATGATGATGATACGATCAGGTCTATAATTATAATTTTATAATAATAACATGTAGCGATTGTAATACGATGATTAAACTTTGGAATGACTGCAACAATTATTATTTTTCAATAGTAATGCATTAAGAAAGTAATGCATTACTTATTTCTTCCATTTTTTCCCCTATTTCTTGCAATATTAAAGCGAAAATTAGTATTTTTTTCAGCCATTCAAATGTTTACACTCTATTTTATAATCACTACATATTATTATTATGAAATCATGATTACAAAACAAATTGTACTGTAAACTATATTTCATGAATTAATGCGGATTTACAACTCTGGTTGTTAATCTCATACAGAAAAAAAATAGATAAAGTAATTACAATAATGAAACGAAAAATTCACGAAGGACGAAATCGTCCCAGGATAAAATTATACCTCGATAAACTTAATTTGTCGCTCGCTGACAAAAAAAAAATCACTTTTGCTTCCTCATAGAGGAAGTTTTGTTTTCATGAATTTTTTTTTCGAGGTTTTCATGTCAAAATGTTAAAAATGATCTGAAACGTCGAGAGAAGTGGTTTAGAAAAATTGTCCAGATGTGTGTGTGTGTGTGTGTGTGTGATGAAAGGCCAAAAATTCATATACTGTAACTTATAAAGTATTCGACCGAATCAGCTAAAATTTAAACAACATGTACAGTACTGGCTAATCTTCAATTGGTATAAATTTTATAAAAATCGCTTAACGCATTTCATTTTTATAAAAATTTTGAAATTTTGAAAAATGTACGTAAATGCTCTAGCTCGAACGAATTTTTAGCAATCGAGCTGAAACTTCGTATTAAAATTGAACAAAGTGATAAGTGATCTTTGGTATTGAATTTGGGCCAAATCGGTAAAGCGTTTCGGTTTTTATGAGATTTTGAATTTTTCGAAAAATGTTCGTTTTTCTCTAATTCAGATAAAATTACAACTAATCGACTGAAATTTTCTACACAGGAAAAATAACATTCAGCCCAGCTACGTACCAAATTTGTTGATGATCGGTAAAGCGGTTCGGATTTTACGTGATTTTGAATTTTTGAAAAATTTATTGGTGTCGCTCTGGATTTCGTAAAACGTCAGAAATCATCAACGTCGTCAATAATTTTCATCTTTCGCAAAGCTTCCTCTATGAGGAAGCCAAAAATAAAATAAAAAAACTTCCCCATAGAGCCGGCTTTGTAAAAAGCGAAAAAGAATGAGGAAGCAATGTGCAAGGTTCTACGTTGCATCCTTGTTTTTTAACACGAAAATGTGATTTCAATTCAACATGTATGTCCCCTCTTGACATTATCGACTTTTGTAACGATGGAAAGAAAAATCACTCCACTAGAGGTTAAAAATTTTTCAATTTTTCCTTTGAGCACTTGAAATGTTGCTCGGCAACCGGCACAGTTGTTAGATAAGGAACATAAATCAATTACTTGTCCGAAATAGCCGCATAAGTGACAACGCTAATTCAGTAGATAAAAAATGTAGAGGCTTGGTAACGTAACTTGGTATTGACGTCATTGCGAGTTTGTTGGAAGCTCATGCAAGATTACAGGAGTCTGTGGCTGTTTATAGAAGTGTCAAGGGAGTTGTGATCCTCTTGTCTGATTGCCGAGCATAAACATAGGATAGACGAGAAGTACCTAGTGTGTATGTAGCAGCAACGAGGGAATAGCAATTGCCTGAGGCGTCTGAAGTGCCTATTTTCACGAAAGGCGCAAAAGAAAAAAAAAGAAGAAAAAAAAAGGCGAAAAAGAAATCTACTTTCCGCATGATGGCTCGTATTCTTTGGCTATGCTATCGGATATCCGCGGATGAACGACGAAGAAAAGACCAAGTGTGAACCAGACGAAATCGATATTGTCAGTGGACTGCGCATAACAAAATACAATAAATAGTTTCGCAAGCGAAATATACATAGAATAGAAAACTTATTGATTTCTCTGAATGTCTGTCAGACCAAACGAAAATAGTCTTCGAGCTAATAAAAATTTCAGCAGGTCAACTGAATAAATTAGATATTGGGTCAATTCAGATTACCCCAAATTGAGAAGCTGATCGTATATCAAGTTACCAACCAATTTTTTATTTCACTTTTTGCTTTGAAAGGTAATAAAAAAATTCGCAAACACCAACATTTTTTTGCTCCAACAGCAGAAATGAAAAAATATAAAGAGATCACTGTGTATTCGAGTAAAAATGGCTGCCAGTAGAATTTACTTTTGTCATGTATGTATTTATTGCTGTACTCCATTCCAGACAATAAAACTGCAGCATTTATTTTCTGTGCAACTTGCAGGAATTTTTATTTGCAATTTCACAATGAAAATTCCTATCTGCATCCTGTGATGTACCATTCCTGGAAATTTCAGTAGAATTAATTGAAAATACCAGTAGAATTTACTTTTCTGATGTGTGTATTTATTGGTGTGCTCCATTCCAGACGATAAAACTGCCGCACGTATTTGCTCTGTAACATGGAGGGACTTTTATTTGCAAAATTGACAATAAAATGTCCTATCTGCATCCTGTGATGCACCATTCCTGGAAACTTCAATAAAATCAACTGTAAATCGACTGAATTATTAATATATTTTTATTGAATTATTACGCCCACAGAATGAAAAAGAAATTACTGGAATCGCAAACATATTTTTTTTTTTGGTACGATGATAGAATTTAAATAAAATTGATCTAATCAAATTAGAAAATACTAAGCTGTTGGATCAAATATGTCATTGATTGTCTATTTCTTTTCTAAGTATAGACATTTTAGTATTTTGAAAAAAGATTTCGATTATCTTGTTACAATAGACGAAACGTGCCATAAAATATTAAATTAAATCAATTGGTTCAAAAAAATACTATTTTATTTAAATAAATTATACCTTTGAAAGAAAAGAATAAACAACAAAAATATTGAAGCTGTTCGATTCAGTACAAAAGTTGTAAATGCCTAATACTTATAGAAATAAAGATGATGATATGATCAGGTCTATAATTATGATTTCATAATAGTAACATGTAGCGATTATAAAACAATGACTAAACTTTCGAATAGCTGCAAAAATTATTATTTTGTAATAAATATTTCGTATAAATATTTAAAAAAATGAAGGATCATAATTAATGCATTAAAAAAGTTATGAATTAATTATCTCTTCCATTTTTCCCCTTATTTCTTCTAATATTTAAGCGAAAATTAGTATTATTTGCAGCTATTAATATGTTTACACTCTATTTTATAATCACTACATATTATTATTATGAAATTATAATTACAAAACAAAATTTACTGTAAACTAGATTTCAGGAATTAATGGGACAACACTGTCCAGTACGTTATTGATTTCAGAATTTTCTTAGTGCAGACATTTTTTAATTGTTTTGAAAAAGGTTTTCGAATGTTTTGTCGCATTCGTTCGTTGATTACTGCAGTAGAAATGGAGAAGGATATAGCGAATAAAATACTGTTGGAAAACGGAGAGATGGCTCGAGGCTCTTTTCGAGTGGCTCTTAGGAGGATTCTCGAGTTGGAGAAACTATACTGTGACGGTACACTACGGATTTCCGCAGTGTACACGACACTCCATTGGATCCTCGAATAAACGCTTGAGAGATAAAGCACGTTGGCCCAAAATCGATACCAAAGTCGAGCATGTACTGTTTCGCTCTTCTCTTCTCGACAAACTCTACATAAGCCATGTAACCGAGATATTGAATAAGCGAATTCATGTGTCATGGTCAGTTGTTGCGCTATGAAGAAGAATAAGGGGACACGACGCTCCAATGACGGAAAACGTGCGATATTTTATGCAGCAGTGACTACCAGTCCCTTTGATTGAGTATCGTGTTGCCTGTCTCGAGCTCCAGCTGGGAATAAGATACTCAAGTGTTGCTTCTGCCTCGTCGTAACGCGAGCTTTTTTTTTAACGTATGGAAAAAACAATGTCATCGATTCAATATCAAGCATATCGTGAGTTGCCACCATGGAAAATACATTGTAATTTCCATTCGATTTCTGCATCTCACATTTCTATGTGACAACACAGTGATTAAAAAGGATTACAAAGTAGAACATCGACTGGTAATTTTTGAAAAGTAGAAACTTGCACATTGCGACATCATTATTATTGTCTGGTACAAAATTATTGCCTACTATTTAATTAGGGTAGAAGTACCGGTTGTGGCCACTTTAAGAATTTTCCCATTTTCAAGTACTTGTGATTGGGACCAAATATCATAAAACTGTTTTGGACTTATACTTTTCATATCTGAGAAGAATATAATTTCAGATTTCTAGCATTAAAATCTTGATATGTGTCGAGAAAACACTGGAAAATAGAAAAAAGTAGGAGCATAGTCATTTCACCAGTTCTGGCCACTTATGCACCAGTTTTGGCCACAGTAATGTACCGGTTTTGGCCATGCTTAAAATTGGAATAACTCAATATTCATTGCACTTGAAACATTTTTTAAGGTGTGTTTAATAAATCAAAATCGTATTCTTATGAAAGCATCCAATTCCTCTACACGAAAATATCTTTAAAGCACAGATGCCATCTGTGAACCTAACTAACCTTTTTTGACATTCGTCTCCTGCATTTTGCACTTTTTCGTAGCAGCTTTCTTTGTCACAAATAGTCATACATTATATTAATGTTTTACTCTTTACACTTTTATTTTTATTTTTACCAGAGTTCTTTCCGAAAGTAGATTTTCGCATTGCATAATGATGGGAATCTTCAACATGAAAGGCGTTCCACCGCTTTACCTTCTTTTTTACTATACATTTCTAAGGATATATTTTTCTTAGCGTTTTTTGTTTTTTTTGTTTCTTCTTTACGAATTTATGAATTGATTGTGTAATAATTAACGAAAAATTACTGATTATATTATCATGGCCATATCCGGGGCAACATGCTTATTCCATGTACCAGTTGTGGCAATCGTATTTTTTATAAATGTATAGCTTTATTTCAAACTTTTAGTACATCAACATTTGCAGTGATGACTCTTAAGATTGATATGTGCAAAGCTGCATGCAATTCGCCAACTATATAATCCGAATATGTATCTAGAGCTTTCGTCAAAATCTTGTCGAATTCCGTAAGAAGTTGAGAATTTGATGAATCAGCTGATGATACTTTAATTACTGATACAGTACTTTTTGTAATGAAGACGAACGGGCGTCAAAATGACGATAAATGTTTCCAACATACACAACGTTATGAAAAATTATGATTAAATACAGGTACAGAATTAAAATAGCCATGAAAAACGTATTTAAGTGTGGGGGTGGCCACAACCGGTACTTCTACCCTAATTAAAATATCTTCCCAAATGTCCTTCCAAAAATGTCCTGCGTTAAACTCCATTTTTACACCCTCTTGGAAAAACTTTTTTTGCACTTGTATTGTAATATACTATTTCATTCCTGAAAATGTAAATATAGACTTAAGAGCATTGACGTATAGAATGGGGCGAATGTAAAAACACGCATGGGTATTCTACGAAATAAAACGACAATGCATTTTCATTCAAATATTGGACATCCCCGTTTTTTTCCCGAATCGCTGCCCTAAGCAGGAAAAAAAGTATTTCAGAGTCACAACGGGGTTCAAGCTACTGCCAATATTATTTGTTTATAATAATATAATTTGGTTGACTTTGAAGCAGTAATTTCAATAGTTTTTTCATCGAAATATAAGCAACGTTAGTATAAAAACATATCTAAAACACTTTTCAGTTCCAGCAACTCAAAAAAATGCTAGTTAATACAAAAAATCTGAAATGCCTTTCCAAAATTCAAGGTAGCATAAATAGTTTTTACAGCCTTCATATAATTACTCATATACCATCGGAAAAGTATTTATAATACATTTTTATTAAAAAATGCTTACAAAGACAAATAAGCAAAAATGTCTTTTTTTTAATTCAAGAAAACATAAATAATTTGTAGTGCCCCCATATTTTTACTCATATTCTATCAGAAAATAATTTCGAATATATTTTCATTCAAATATTGCCCATCCCCATTTTTTTCCCGAATCCTGTCGCTTGCGAAGCCCACCCCGTTTTTCCTGACAGAAAAAAAGCGTTTCAGAGACAAAACTGGTATCAAGCTACTGCCAATATTATTTGTTTATAATAATATAATTTGATTGACTTTGAAGCTGTAATTTCAATAGTTTTGTCATCTGAATATAAGCAACGTTGGTATAAAAACATATCTAAAACATTTTTCTATTTCAGTAACTGAAAAACATGCTTAGTAAAGACAAAAAAATCTAAAAATTCACGATAGCATAAATAATATTTAGTGCCTCCATATAATTACTCATATTTCATCGGGAAAGTATTTAAAATACATTTTTATTAAAAAATGCTTACAAAGACAAATAAATTTTTAGTGCATCCATATCAAATTGCTCATATTCTATCAGAAAATAATTTCGAATACATTTTCATTCAAATATTGCCCATCCCCGTTTTTTTTCCCGAATCCTGCCGCTTGCGAAGCCCACCCCGTTTTTCCTGACAGAAAAAAAAGCGTTTCACAGACAAAACTGGGATCAAGCTAAAGCAAGATTGCTGGAGGCGAGTCTGAATAGCCTGGGATCTTCATTTACCCGAGAAGGAGCCATCGCGTAGTGTCCCATCCTTCTTTATCTGGTACTCCATCAGATCCACGGATTAAAGCCAGAGAGAAAAGATAAGGCACGAGGACCGTGAAATCGATAATGGTACTCGGCTCAACATCTACTACTGTAACGTTCGAACGTTAGTTGGCATCGAATGAAAAGTAATATAACCTGGGAAGAGGCCAGAGGCCTTTCCGTCGATTTAACAATGACTCAAGAGCAAAATTCTTACGATCTTTTCATTCTTCGTAAACATAATCTCTATCGCGGTATACTCAAGGCTCAAAGGCATGTATATAACCCAACCGATGTATAAATGAGTCACGGATTCCAGTGGATTTAAAAATAAATATTACTCTAACCGGAGATGAGAGTACGCTGTAAGACCGTGAACTCGATTCGTTTTTACCATTTCCTTTTTCGCGTGTCCAAGATATATATGCGTTTAGCTCGATGCCCACACTCAATTTAAGATCGCCGGATGTTTTTATATTACATTTCCCACCCAACGTTGGCCTCCTCTTCGCGAACTAAAAAAAAGAAATAAAAAATAGTGCTAAATTTCAGTTTGTTTTTTTTTTTCACGCTTCGACGTATAAATAATGTAATATAACCAACCAGTTGAAATCATCAGTCATTGCGAAAAGGAGCACAAGGATATAAACATATATCTTCAGAAACGTTGTCACCATCTCATTACTTTCAAACTGACTATGTTTATTAATTCCGTAAATAAATTGCAAATAATAGGTCTTTTTTATTCCCTACTATATTAGTAAAAAAATGAACTGACTTTTTAAAAAGAATCCAAGAAATTCAAAGTAATGCAAAAAATTATGAGACCTCAATTTCCCCAATAGCCATAAGACATTAAGACCTTTCCGTTTATTGCATTTTATGAGTAATCCGTCTAGAGCAATATTTTTTTACTGGTAATCATTGAAATTTGTATACATTTCCTTGTTTTTAAATAAATTTAAGAATCTGAAGTTTATCAAAATTTTAATCATCAAAAAAAAAAAAAAAAATAACAGCAAATTCAATTTTCACTTGTAATATCACAAGAGCTTTGAAATTATCGAATATTTCCTGACAGGTTCGTTGCAAACAAATGAACGAGTCAAGTTTTCCAGGTTAAAAATTGCTGGAAAACATGACGAGTTTATTTGTTTGCAGGGAACCTGGAGGGAAATATCAGATTAATTTCGAAGCTCGAGTGGTATTCGGGGGTTTATTTGTTCTATTCAAATTGCGACAAATGGAATTGCACCATGAGACAAAAATTATCATTCTGAGAAGGAAATTTCATAATCAGAACAAAAACCTTTTAATTCATGTTTAAAGGATTGCAGTTAAATACACAATTGTTATAGACATTTGTATATTGATTCCAGACTGAGGTTTTCGATTTAATCGTATTAACAGGGACATTTCCCTTTACGTTTTCATCAATAGTTTGCAAGGATTCAACTCCAAACCTACTCATATCAAATAAAAATCCTTTGACTGCCACAATAAAATTCAATCTGTCAGGTTGACAGATGGTTGACGCAGCTAAACGATTTTTTGTTTTATATATATAACCAATACGCAAAATTATCAAAAAATTATCAGTATAATACCGTGTAGCTTGCCCCACGTGACGTCGAATGGTGCAATTCCATTGGTCGAAATTTGGATGGGAAAAATAATCTATATAATTCGAATCTTTCTACCGATCTCCACTAAATTATGTATCTAGCATCACTGAATTCTATTTACGTACAAAATATTTTGCTCGCTAGTTCATATTTTGCAAAAGTTGACGCAATAACGCCAATTTTTCGAAATTGTCAAAACTCCATAAAATCCAAACCGCTTTTTTTTTATTTCGGCCAAATTCAATCTCAAGCAATATTAAATGTACCTGAAGAACATTTACCAAAATATCGTAAATTTTACAAAAACTAATGCATTCACCAGAGTTGTAAATCTCTAATTCTTCTAAAAATATAGTCGATATAATTGACTTTATGATTACGTTTCTATAAAATTAGCATGTGGCGATTGTAATATGATGTTTAAACTTTAGAATAGCTGCAAAAAATATTAATTTTCAATTCAATTTCACGGTAATCTTCTTGAATAAATGAAGAAAGACAGTTAATGCATTGCGAAAATAATGGAGGATTCTACTCTTCCATTTCTTCCTCATTTTTTCCCAAGGCTTGATTGAAAATGAGATTTCTTTTCAGGTGTATAAAAGTTCACACATAATTTCATAAAAACTGCAGGTTACTATTGCGAAATCATTACTGCAAATCGAATTGTACTTTAAACTTTATTTCTTCAAATAATCGAGCTTTACAACACTGGCATTCACGTCCTTTTTGGAAAAATGAAAAAATCTATAAAATCAAAATTTCTCCATACATTTTGTAAAAAAAAGGTAACAATCGTAGCTTCACTTGTCTGCCAAATTTTAGCGATATTGGTTGAACGATTATTGAGTTATAGGTGATCAAAATTTTTTAATCCTACACACACACACACACACAGATGGATATTTTTTTCTGAACCACTTTTCTCGATGTTTTAGATCATTTTGAGTGTCTTGAGAATGAGAATGATCTGAAACTTCCTCTATGAGAAAGCAAAAAATAGTCCAATTATCAATGGCATAAATAAATGGAATATATTTTACGGTAATGGGACGACTAAAACTCTGATCTCCAGCCACCTTGCTCGTTATCTCTCATCTCTTACGCAAGGCCTTCCGACCGCACATTCGTACGCTTATGCAAATCTTTCATGGCTTAATCGTACGAGAAGGCACTTGGCACGTAGAGAGAAAGAGAGAAAGAGAGAAAGAGAGAGAGAGAGGACAGAGCCACAGCCCCTCCAAGAGAAATCCACCCTCTTTTCAAGGTCAAATGCTAAAGCTGCCATGACCTCGCCGAACGAGCGTCGTCGTCTTCAGAAACACTATTTCTCAGATACAAGCACTTTATTGAAGAATAAAAATCTCCAACTGTATCTACCGACCAAAGCTCTCGTGTTTGTGATAAGAATTATTCGGATATCGGTGAGAAAACACGTATAAAAAAGGTGCGAGGTAGCATGAAGAATCGAGCCCTATATTGCCCTTATCAGAACCAAGCAAAGTCTTGCAATTTCGCTGATAGCTTATCAGTAACGATTGCGACATTTTTTTTAATTCCAGTGTGTCTGTGTGTATGTGTGTCTTTCTATCACAGTCCAGTCGATATCAGAAATAATGGCGTCACGATCCAATCCAATGCTGGCTAATAATCGTAGAAAACTGAGGGAAAAAAAACAAACAAAAAGATCTATTAAATCCATAATAAATTGCCATTTTCACAGATAAAATAATAGTAAAAAACGTGGTACAGCTAAGAAGATGAAGAGCACTATTTGGAGACTCCTGTACCTGGGAGAGGGAAGGTTGTCGTCGCAAGAGGCGCGACTGGAAGGATCCCGGGGTATCGATGGTGTGCTGTCGAACAAGTGCAGAATGCGGCGGTGCCACGGAACCCTGACGAAACCAGGGTAGTGAGATCTTTCGTTTAGCTTTCTGGACGATAGTCGCCGGCTTCCCGGCCGGTGACGTCATTGCGGCAGGCTGCAGGAGCCCCCGGGCTCGGATTTTCCTTTTCTCTCGTTTTTTTTTTAGTTTTCAATTTTTTTTTTAATAGTATAGATGATCTATAATACTGATTGGTTGTTTCTTCTGCTGATGATCCTCCTTCGGTTTAATTTACATCCGGGGAAGCTCCAATTTTTAGTTTGTTTTGTATTCAACGCTGTGAAACGCGAAAAATCACTGGAAGCACGAGTCTCGAGGCTCTCGAAGCCGAAGCTCGAGTGCTACCACCGCGAAATTTGATTTTTTATAACGGTGAACTCGGCCGAAACGTCTGTCGATGATTTAACGTTGTCGGCGGGCTCGATTGCGATAAAATCAGCCATCGTGCTTTTGAGATGGTTTTTTTCTCACGTTTGTTTTTCTGTATTTTTTTTTTTTTTAATTCTTTTGCACCGGCGATTTATCCTTCGCCGGACCAGTGAAGCTGGAACGGCTTTCGGAGTCCGGCCGACCCGAGAGTCGCGTCCGTACTGATCCCGTATCTACCGAACGTTCCTGGATTTACCTCCGCGCTCTCTACGCGCACAAGCTCTCTCTCGTATATGTACCGCACAACCGTCGGGCGATATAAACCCGCGCGCACCGCACCGACCCGGCGAGCTAACGTACGATCGAGTGCGGATCGCCGGTGCAACCCCCCACGGCCAGACCCCGCGAGACGACGTTACGCTCGCGCAGCCACCGGGGCTTTACCAGTGCTTTTCTCTATCTCAACGACACATGCGCGCCAATAACGCCGAGGAAACGACGCGGAGGAGTAGGGCGAGTGAACCATTTAATGACCATGTGACACCGGTGAATGATCAGTCTAAAATCTTCTTTTTCCAAACCATAACTACTTTGCAAAGTAAATTTAGAGACTGATTTTTCAATCAAGTTTTCATTTTAGTTTAAGAAAATTCAATTTAGTACTTTGCAAAGTAAATTTAAAGACGGATTTTTCAATCAAATTTTCATTTTAGTTTAAGAAAATTCAATTTAGTACTTTGCAAAGTAAATTTAGAGACTGATTTTTCAATCAAGTTTTCATTTTAGTTTAAGAAAATTCAATTTATTACTTTGCAAAGTGATTTTAAAATGGATTTAGAGACTATTTTTTAATCAAGTTTACATTTAAACTTCTTTGCAAAGTAAATTTAGGGACTGTTTTTATCAATCAAGTTTTCATTTTAGTTTAAGAAAACTCTGATTTTTTTATCAAGTTTATATTTCATTTAAGAAAATTCAATTTACTTTATTACTGATTATGTCATTGAATACTATTTTTAGAAAATAAATAAAAATGATAAATGGAAATTTTTTTCTCATTATGGATAACAAAGCACTTCATTTTTTCAAATATATTTTTACCAGTGTTTTTCTCTATCTCAACGACACATGCGCGCCAATAACGCCGAGGAAACGACGCGGAGGAGTAGGACGAGTGAACCATTTAATGACCATGTGACACCGGTGAATGATCAGTTTAAAATATTCTTTTTTCAAACCACAACGACTTTGCAAAGTAAATTTAGAGACTGATTTTTTAATCAAGTTTTCATTTTTATTTAAGAAAATTCAATTTACTACTTTGCAAAGTAAATTTAGAGACGGATTTTTCAATCAAATTTTAATCTTAGTTTAAGAAAATTCAATTTACTACTTTGCAAAGTGATTTTAAAATGGATTTAGAGACTATTTTTTAATCAAGTTTACACTTCTTAAGAAGTTTAAACTTCTTTGCAAAGTAAATTTAGGGACTGTTTTTTCAATCAAGTTTTCATTTTAGTTTAAGAAAACTCAATTTATTACTTTGCAAAGTGGATTTAGAGACTGATTTTTTTATCAAGTTTATATTTCATTTGAGAAAATTCAATTTACTTTATTACTGATTATGTCAGTAAATACTGTGTTTATAAATTAAATAAAAATGAAAAATGGAAATTTTTTTTCTCACTATGGATAACAAAGTTCTTCATTTTTTGTTAAATATGTTTTCACCGTAGTGAAGTGAGTAGGGCGAGTGAACCATTTAATGACCATGTAACACCGGTGAATGACCAGTCCAAAATCTTTTTTTTGTAAACTATAACTACTTTGCAAAATAAATTCAGGGACTGATTTTTCAATAAACTTTTAATTTTAGTTTAAGAAAATTCAATTTACTTTATTACTAATTATGCTATTAAATACTATTTTTATAAAAAATGAAGAATATAAATTTACTTCATTTAATAAAAATATTTTTACCAGTGCCTTTCTCTATCTCGTCGACACATATGCGCTAATAAGCCGACGAAACGATGCGGGGCAGTAGGGCGAGTTTACCATTTAATGACCATGTGATACCGGTGAATGATCAGTCTAAAATCTCCTTTTTTTTGTTTGAATTATAACTACTTTGCAAAATAGTTATAATTCAATAATGACCAATATAAATATAAATAAATGATCAAACTATGATATTTTAAAAAATCAATAATTACTTCGAAAAGTAACTTTAGAGATTCATTTTTTAACCTGATTTGCATTTCGCTTTAAGAAGACTTTATTTAGAATATCAGATTTCATATTTCATATTTCACGTTATTCTGCACTGACAAATTAAAAGTGCTTTGTTATTAAGGTGTCGTCAAAGTTTTATTTTTTTTTTTTTTTAATGTGTTTGATCTCACAGCTTTCCTCAAAAGAAGTAAATTTAAACTAATTTTAATGGCTCTTGTCATAAACTTTTAACATGGAACACTTTACAAAGTACCCAACTATGATTTTCTCTTGCAACCTGCTGAAAGAACAAACTTTACCAGTCAGAAACTATTGAGCGTGTTTAGTAAAGAACTAAATACGTCCAGACAGGCTACACGAGGTTTGAAAGCCCAGAAACCGATAAAGGGTTGAGGAGGGTCGGGCGACACGATTTGTGTAAAAACGAAATCAAGGATATGCTATTTCCAGTATCATTATGCTCACCACTAGTATCATTATTATTATATGCTCATCATTATAGTATAATAAAAGACGTCACTTTGTATTAATTCGGCCATAATTAAGGTAATTGGTTTAGCATGGTCAATATATAAATGAAAAAAGACCCAAAAAACAATTCAACTAGCAGCAATTCTTTAAAACGGGCAATAGTAACAATTTAAGAATTTAATCATTAATCATTGAACCAAAAAAGTGGTAATTTTATCGTCCTAAAATATAATACACTATCAGTACCCAAACAAAAATGTATTCAAAATACTTTTCAATTTGTAAAACTATGCACAATTATAAAAGAACGCTACAAATAAACATGGTATCTAATTTTTTTAAATTATAATAGTCGAAGTTAATTACTCTATAATTTTATTGTCGCTCTTTCTTAAAAATTCCGACCAGAATTTTCTAAATATCTTCATCGCTAGCGAAAGTCTCCTTTTCAAAGAAAACCCTCACGAAAAATGTGTAATGCCAGTAATTCCAGCGACTAAGTATGAAAAATGTTCATTCACTGGTGCCGTCATCAATAACGTTGTCAAATCAGTATTCGAATAAAAATGTATTCAAAATACCTACTTTCCAATTGCCCAATAAAACACTGAACTTGTTTTTCAACGATAAAATATTTGAATTTAATTAATGTATAAAAATCCTATTGTCGTCGTTAAAAACCATTCCCAGTTATTAAAACCACAAACCACATTCGTCTTCAAAGAAAACCCTCACGAAAAATGTGTAATGCCAGTAATTTCAGCGACGATATATGAAAAATGTTCATTCACTGGTGCCGTAATCAAAAACGTACCCAAATCAGTATTGGAATAAAAATATATTCAAAATACTTTCCAATTGTCCAATAAAATACTGAACTTGTTTTTCAATGAAAAAATATTTGAATTTAATTCCTCATTTAAAAAGTTAATTACTCTATAAAAATCCTATTGTCGCTCTTTCTTAAAAACCATTTCCAGTTATTAAAACCACGAACCACATTCAATTCCGGCCAGAATTTTCTAAATATCTTCATCGCTACCGAAAGTCTCCTTTTCAAAGAAAACCCTCACGAAAAATGTATAATGTCAGTAATTCCAGCGACGATGTATGAAAAATGTTCATTCACTGGTACCGTCATCAAAAACGTTCTCAAATCAGTATTGGAATAAAAATGTATTCAAAATACTTTCCAATTGCCCAATAAAATCCGAAACTTATTTTTTTTTTAAATAAAATATTTGAAGTCAATTAATCTATAAAAATACTATTGTTGTTTTAAAAAGCTATTCCCAGTTATTAAACCACATTCAATTCCGAATAGAATTTTCGAAATATGTTCAACCCTGCCGAAAGTCTGCTCTTCAAAGAAAACCCTCACGAAAAATGTGTAATGTCAGTAATTTCAGCGAAAATGCATGAAAAATGTTCATTCACTGGTGCCGTCATCAAAAATGTTGTCAAATCAGTATTCGAAAAAAAATGTATTCAAAATACCTACTTTCCAACTGCCCAATAAAACACTGAACTTGTTTTTCAATGATAAAATATTTGAATTTAATTAATATATAAAAATCCTATTGTCGTTTTTAAAAACCATTCCTAGTTATTAAAACCACAAACCACATTCAATTCCGACTAGAATTTTCTAAATATCTTCATCCCTGCCGAAAGTCTCCTCTTCAAAGAAAGCCCTCAGGAAAAATGTGTAATGTAAGTAATTTCAGCGACGATGTATGAAAAATGTTCATTCACTGATGCCGTCATCAAAAACGTTCTCAAATCAGTATTCAAATAAAAACATATTCAAAATTCTTTCCAATTGCCCATAAAACACTGAACTTGTTTTTCAATGAAAAAATATTTGTATTTAATTCCTCCTTTAAAAAGTTAATTACTCTATAAAAATCCTATTGTCGCTCTTTCTTAAAAACCATTCCCAGTTATTAAAACCACGAGCCACATTCAATTCCGACTAGAATTTTCTAAGTATCTTCATCCCTGCCGAAAGTCTCCTCTTCAAAGAAAGCCCTCACAAAAAATGTGTAATGCCAGTAATTTCAGCGACGATGTATGAAAAATGTTCATTCACTGGTGCAGACATCGAGGGCGCTCTCAAATCCGTGGTAACCATGAGAACCCGAATCCGCAGGAAGCATAGACAGAGAGAAAAGGAGACAGAGAGAGACAATTTCGCCGCGGTATTCGGCGTAGCTTCGGATGCTGATGCTGATGCTGCTGCTGCTGCTGCTGCTGCTGCTGCTGCCGCTGCTGCTCCGCTTCTCTGCGGTAGAAACGGGTAGGCGTCTGCTCGGGAAGATCGATCCCAAAGCGAGAGAGCCGGGTCGACGTTATGCGCGCCGGTCGCCTCAACGTTCGGGCTGGATGTGCCGCCGCGTGCCAATTCGACCTCCAGTCGACCCTGGAACCACCCTGCGACCACCGTTCCCGCTATTCCCACTCTGCCGCCACCCAATGGACTCCAAATCCACCCTCTATGATACTTTGCCATATCGCATTTGCCCGGAAGCCACCAGTCAACGCACCCCGTATGTTATACAAACAGGGCGTTCTCTATGTGCTTGATTTCATGTACTCACGCAACATTTTGATTACCATTTCAACAATTGATGTTCATGGTGATATAGGAAGCCCAACGACAGCTACCAGCAAGATATTCTCCGGATTCAACGCTGCGGCAGACACAGCGCTGACCTCTGGAGAATTCCTCTGCGGTAATGTCACGATTTTGGTCCGTTAGTAGCCGCACGTTGTGCGCGCTTCAACAACGACGAAGAGAATCTCAAATGCTCCGCAAGCTGTTTGCCCTTTCGACCTATAGACGATCGCCTCTACTTTAGTTTGCCAAATATGCAGCAACTTTTTATTTTGCTATTTAGATGCTTCTGGGTGGTTTGACGCTGTCGATAACGTTTCTATCGTTAGGAAATAGTGTATTGTAAATATTTAACGGAAGTCACGGTACCAAAAGGTCACGTGAGATTTGGTAAATATTACTTAAACAAAAAAGCGTTGCGAGCAAAAATTATTGCAAAGCTTTTTTTAGGTAATTGGAGGTTTTTAGGTATTTAGAGGTAACGATCGACTCTACTTTAGTTTGGCAAATATGCAGCCAGTTTTTTTTTTTTTTTTTTTTTTTTTGTTATTTAGATGCTTCCGGGTGGTTTGACGCTGTCGATAACTTTTCTATCGTTAGGAAATAGTGTATTATAAATATTTAACGGAAGTCACGGTATCAAAAGGTCACGTGATTTCTGGTAAATGTTAAATAAAAAAAAGCGTTGCGAGCAAAAATGATTGTAACGCTTTTTTTAGGTAATTGGAGGTTTTTAGGTATTTAGAGGTAACGATCGACTTTACTTTACCAGCAAGTTTATCTTTTGCTATTTAGATTCTTCTGGGTGGTTTTACGTTGTCGATAACTTTTCTATCGTTAGGAAATAGTGTATTATAAATATTTAACGGAAGTCACGGTACCAAAAGGTCACGTGAGTTTTGGCAAATATTACTTAAAAAAAAAAGCGTTGCGAGCAAATTGATTGCAAAGCTTTTTTTTAGGTAATTGGAGGTTTTTAGGTATTTAGAGGTAACGATCGACTCTATTTTAGCAGCAAGCTTATCTTTTGCTATTTAGATGCTTCTAGGTGGTTTGACGCTGTCGATAACGTTTCTATCGTTAGAAAATAGTGTATTATAAATATTTAACGGAAGTCACGGTACCAAAAGGTCACGTGAGTTCTGGTAAATATTAAATTAAAAAAAAGCGTTGCGAGACAAAATGATTGCAAAACTTTTTTTAGGCAATTGGAGGTTTTTAGGTATTTAGAGATAACAATCGACTCTACTTTAGCAGCAAGTTTATCTTTTGCTATTTAGATGCTTCTGGGTGGTTTGACGCTGTCGATAACGTTTCTATCGTTAGAAAATAGTGTATTATAAATATTTAACGGAAGTCACGGTACCAAAAGGTCACGTGAGTTCTGGTAAATATTAAATTAAAAAAAAGCGTTGCGAGCAAAAATGATTGCAAAACTTTTTTTAGGCAATTGGAGGTTTTTAGGTATTTAGAGATAACAATCGACTCTACTTTAGCAGCAAGTTTATCTTTTGCTATTTAGATGCTTCTGGGTGGTTTGACGCTGTCGATAACGTTTCTATCGTTAGGAAATAGTGTATTATAAATATTTAACGGAAGTCACGGTATGAAAAGGTCACGTGAGTTCTGGTAAATGTTAAATAAAAAAAAAAGCGTTGCGAGCAAAAATGATTGTAACGCTTTTTTTTAGATAATTGGAGGTTTTTAGGTATTTAGAGGTAACAATCGACTCTACTTTAGCAGCAAGTTTTTCTTTTTCTGTTTAGATGCTTCTAGGTGGTTTCACGCTGTCGATAACGTTTCTATCGTTAGGAAATAGTGTATTATAAATATTTAACGGAAGTCACGGTATCAAAAGGTCACGTGAGTTCTGGTAAATATTAACTAAAAAAAGCGTTGCGAGCAAAAATGATTGCAAAGCTTTTTTTTAGGTAATTGGAGGTTTTTAGGTATTTAGAGGTACCGATTGACTTTAGTTTGGCAAATATACAGCAAGTTTTTCTTTTGCTATTTAGATGCTTCTGGGTGGTTTGACGCTGTCGATAACGTTTCTATCGTTAGGAAATAATATATTAAATAAAAAAGCGTTGCGACCACAAAAGCTTGCAAAGCTTTTTTTAGGTAATTGGAGGTTGTTGGGTATTTAGAGGTAACGATCGACTCTACTTTAGTTTGGCAAATACGCAGCGAGTTTTTTTTTTGCGAGTATTATAAATATTTAACGGAAGTCACGGTACCAAAAGGTCACGTGAGTTCTGGTAAATATTAAATAAAAAAAAAAGCGTTGCGAGTAAAAATGCTTACAAAGCTTTTTCTTAGGTAATTGGAGGTTTTTAGGTATTTAGAGGTAACGATCGACTCTACTTTAGTTTGGCAAATATGCAGCAAGTTTTTTTTTGCTATTTCGATGCTTCTGGGTACTTTGACGCTGTCGATAACGTTTCTATCGTTAGAAAATGGTGTATTATAAATATTTAACGGAAGTCACGGTACCAAAAGATCACGTGAATTTTGGTAAATATTACATAAAAAAAACAAAGCTTTTTTTAGGTAATTGGGGGTTTTTAAGTATTTAGAGGTAACGATCGACTCTACTTTAGTGTGACAAATATACAGGACATTTTTCTTTGACTGTTCTGATTGTTCTGCGTGGTTCAATGTTGCGGATAACATTTTCATGTCAGAAAATAGGGTTGTAAATATTTAACGGCAATCACGTGACATTTTTTACTGCGAGCCATTTGCTTTTTTTGATAAACTTTTTACTTACTTTTAAGCATGTGAGAGTATTGGGATATCGAAGTCGGGATTTTGTACACAATTGATACATAATCTTGAAAAATATTGATAAGCAATGAAGTTGTTATTATTTAAACAACCGCCCACTAATCTATTCGGCCGATTCGCTTCAAATTCGGACAGAGGACAAAGTTACTTTTTCTATCGTATAATTGGTTTTATTTCTCGAAATCGAACTTTTTTTGGCAGCTTGCCACTTTCGTAATTATGAAAATTTCAAAAAGTTTCCGGTCATGAGAGAAAAATGTATAAACTATGCTCTGTCCGAATTTACAGAGAATCGGATAGATATATTATTCGGCGGCACTTTGAATAATAATAACTTCATTGTTTATAAATATTTTTCATTTAAAAAAAAATTAAACTCGGCTAGACTATGTATTTTGATTAAAATCCCGTCCTCGTCATCCCAATATTCCTTTCAACACAAGAAAATAAATAAAAAATGTGACCTATTTTTTGGTTCCTCAGATTATGCAGATCTCTTAATATTGTAAATATTTAACGGAAATTTCATGACCTTTTTTTCTTGTAATATTTTCTTATTTTACGTAATCATTCCTAGAAAATTTTGCGTATTGTGTTTAAGCATACGTTGGCAAAAGGAAAAAATTACATAATACAGGTTCTTCACCTTTGATTCTCCAGCGAAAACTCCGAGATTCTTGAAATACGTTACTTCATTGTTTATCAATATTTTCCAGTTTAAAAAAAAATAAACTTCACTAGGCTATGTACGATTTGTGATTGAAATCTCGTCTTCGTCATCTTAATACTCCTCTCAAAACAAAAAAATAAAAATAAAAAAGTGACCTATTTTTTGGGCCCTCAGATTCCTTAATATTGTAAATATTTAAAGATCTTTTCATGACTTTTTTTACTGTAATATTTTCTTATTTTATGTAATCATTCCTAGAGAATTTTGCGTTTTGTTTTTAAACATACGTTGACAAAAGGAAAAAAATTACATAATACAGGTTCTTCACCTTTGATTCTCCTGCGAAGACTCTGAGATTCTTGGAATATCAAGAAGCAATCGGACAAATAGCGACAAAGCAAAAGTATCAAAGACTTGTACGATTCCGAGGGTAACGCGTTCAGCAGTGCGCGAATGTGGATAACATCCATCCAATGGGCGTCATCGCGAGTGAATTTATTCGTGCGGAAACTAACGCTGCAATTTCCGCGCGATTTTACGTTTTCAACACGAGGTTGGACTTGCCGGAATGAGAGATAGGAGCTTCTCTTCCCTTTTTATTTCCGGTCTCACGTGCGCTTCCGGAAATTCGTTGAAATCTGGACGAAAACTCAGAGAGCCAAGATTTTCGCGAGCCGAAAATAATGGGAAGTCACTAACCTTGTCGGAGTCTGTCGTGTTGGTTGATCCGAATGAGGCCAGAGAATTTCGGTCGAGATTTTCCACGCTGTCGTCGAGGGATGCGCACTCCTCGAGATCGCGACTCGAACGCTGACTCGAACTCTTCTTTGCCGGACTCTTTGGCATGCTTAGACTGAAATACGTCTCCTGAATGACCTCGCGCAATCTCTTCACCCAAAGCTGCTTCGCCTCCAGAGAATTTGCCCGAAGAACAACTCGCGTGTCGCTCGTTGGCGCTCGTCCTGTCCAAACTGCAAATTTGCACTCGTCACCCTCTATGTGCTCGGTGACACCGAGCTCAGAGGTCATCAGACGACTTTTGTATATATATTTCACCTGAAAATGAAAAAGCAGTTTTGATTTTGAGATCCACAGCTTGAATTCAGTTTTTAGGGATCATTACAACAAGAAAAAACTACAATTACGTAGTTCTAAAAAAAAAAGCTGGCATCTTTCGTGGGTCTCGAAAATTTCTTGATTTTAAACAGAATTTTTACATAAGTATATGAAAATTATCAAAAATGGCGTTAATCCATATATAAATAATATATCATTTTTTTTTAAATTCATCATGTAGCTAATTGTAAACTGAACAATTCCAAGATATTAAAATAAATATGGATACCGAATAATTAAATTTTTTACAAAAACTCGTCTGTCGGAAATATTGGTCGCAGCGACAAACAAAAAAAAAAGTATCTTTTCTTTTTGGAAATACTTTTTGACAAAAAATCGGGAAAATTATTGAGGCAGGTCAGGGTTAGGGCATGAAATTTTTAGCTGAGATCCCCCATACGCATTTCACTTGCTTTAATTTATAGTTCTCTTAATATTTATTATTTTACGACAGTTATCAATAGTTTTTATAAAAATACGTCACCATTTTTTCAATAACTGAAAGAAAAAAAAATTCTCATAACTTCACGGAACTTTCTTTAAGTTCGTCCTGTCGAGACTACATGCTTGAATTTTCACGTTTGAAACTTGTTTTCTTAAAGTTAATACTGCGGATGTTTTAAAAGTTTCCAATCTGTAATCCTTTTTTTTTAATGTCGGTATGTGAAAAATAGGACGTTATTCGACATGAATTTGAATAGCACGTTGTTAAATATAACGTTAATTTTTGTTGTTGTTGAGATTTTCATGTCAAAACGTTTAAAATGGTCTCAAACGTCGATAAAAGTGGTTTACAAAAATTGTTTGAAAATTCATAGAACTGTAACTTATAAAGTATTCGACCGAATAAGCTAAAATGTAAACAACGTGTACAGTAGTGGCTAATCTTCAATTGGTATAAATTTTACAAAAATCGTTTAACGCATTTCATTTTTATAACAAATTTGAAATATTTAAAAAAGTACGTAAATGCTGTAGCTCGAACGAATTTTTAGGTATCGGGCTGAAACTTCGTATTAAAATTGAACAAAGTGATACGACCTTTGGTATTGAATTTGGTCCAAATCGATAAAGCGGTTCTGTTTTTATGAGATTTTGAATTTTTCGAAAAAATTTCGTTTTGCTCTAATTCAGGTAAAAATTTTAACTAATCGACTGAAATTTTCTACACAGGAAAAATAACATTCAGTCCTGCTAAATACCAAATTTGGTGATGTTCGGTAAAACGGTTCGGATTTTACTTGATTTTGAATTTTTTAAAAATTTACTGATGTCGCTCTGGATTTCGTAAAACCTCAGAAATCATCAACTTCGTCAATAATTTTCATCTTTCACAAAACTTCCTCTATGAGGAAACCAAAAATAAAATAAAGAAACTTCCTCATAGAGGCGGCTTTGTAAAAAAGCGAAAAAAAATGAGGAAGCAATGTGCAAGGTTCTACTTTGCATCCTTTTTGCTTCCTCATAAAGGAAGCTTTGTTTTCGTGAAAATTTTCTTTTTTCGAGATTTTCGTGTCAGGGCACTCAGAATGGTCTAAAACGTCGAGAAAAGTGGTTTAGAAAAAATGGCTGTATGTATGTGTGTGTGCGTATGTGCACAATTTTTTGTTACCACGATAGCTGTCGCAATTTTTAAGATATTGGGCTCAAATTTGAACCACGAGTAAACTGTCGTTAAACAAGGTATGGGATTGAATTTGGAGTTAATCCATCAAGGTGTTCAAAATTTATGGCATTTTGAATTTTTTGGAGAATGTCAGCTAGGGCTCTAACTCCCGCAATTTTTATGATATGCGGCTCAAACTTGGACCAGAAGTGGACTGTTATCAAATAGTGTTTGGGATTAAATTTGGTGTCAATCCGTTAAGGGGTTCACAATTTATGGCATTTTTAAATTTTTTGATATTTTTTGTTCGTGCCCTAACTTTCGCAATTTTTAAGATATCGGGCTCAAATTTGGTCCACAACTGGACTGTTATTAAATAAAGTTTGGGAGTGAATTTGACGTCAATCCGTTAAGGGGTTTAAAATTTATGGCATTTTGAATTTTTTGCTCGTGCTCCAACTTCCGCAATTTTTAAGATATCGGGCTCAAATTTGGTCCACCAGTAGAGTGTGGGTAAACTAAGCATCAGTTCGAATCTGGCGAGAATCCGTCAAGGGGTTCAAAACTAATGCCATATAAATTTTTTTTAAACAAGGCTGCAAAGTAGAACTTTGCAAATTGATTCCTCATTATTATTGGATCTTTACAAAGCTTCCTCTATGAGGAAGCCAAAATGGATTAACATACTTCCTCATAGAGGTAGATTTGTAAAAATCCAATAATAATGAGGAAGCAATTTGCAAAGTTCTACTTTGCAGCCTTGTTTGTTTTTTTTTTCTGAAAATATCTGACGTACCTTTCCGGCGGAATCTTTGACTTCTTTGCTAAATAAGAGGTAGAGTTCGAAAAGGAATATGTGACGATCCCGTCCTTTGCGTATCAACTGCTTGGGATCCCACACAGTGAAGGAATCCTGCAGCACTACATCACCGAGGGTGTCTATCCTGACGTCGCAGCCTTCCAAGAGACTCAAGTGTAAGGCATCGTTTGCTTTTTTAGGCACATTTAGCATTACTTCCAAACCATCTTTGATTTCACCCTGCCCCTCTTGGCAGCAGGCCTTAAAAAGATAAAAGCAAATAGATTACGACATTATGAATGCGGTCAAAATAACAGAAGATCATCCATGGTGGCCGTTTTTTTTTTTCGGAAAAATTTCCCTTACTTTTCCCTGATTTCTCCCTGACTAATTTATTAATTTCCCCTGACCGAAATTTTAATGACGTCTACTAAAAAATTTATAACGCGAATAAAAAAAAATGTTTTAGAAACAGATACGTGTTTTTGATTAGTTATTTATTTCTCGATCAACGACGATTAGTACTTTTGGAGATATATTTTCTCTTTCAAAACATAAACGTTCTTTGGAATTATAATGCTTTAAATCCGATTAAATACTGATGTGAAGCGTAATACTTATTTTAGTAATATATGACATTTTTAAACTTTATTGTTGAGTGCTTCGATTTGTTCGAATAGATTTATGTTGTAATGTTTATATCAATTTTTATTTGTTTTTTTTTCTTTTCAAATATTTTGTGTTGTTTTTTTTTCAAGTCTTTCTTTTATGGATTTTTATTCAGCTACTGAAACTTTGGCAACAATCTACTTTTTCCCTGACTAATTCCGATATTCCCTGACTTTTCCCTGATTCCCTGATCAATTTTTTATTTCCCTGATTTTTCCCTGATTCCCTGATCAATTTTTGATTTCCCTGACTTTTCCCGGTTTTCCGTGACCGCGGCCACCACCATGTTATCGGATAATGATTTTCCAATATTCTTGTAGATAAAAAAATAAAGTGTACCTGTAAATCTTTCAGCAAAAGCTGATATTTTGTAATCCTCTGCACGGGCTTTATGAGGTATGCGGCTATCGGATGCTCCACCCGATGTCGCCGTTGTAAATCTTCGAACCAACTGCCACCGTGAGCCACCAAAAGTTGATTGCTCTCCGGTTTATTTTTACAATAAGTCACGTACATGTCGAACTTTGCGGCCTGCGAAAATTAATATTAATTAATTTCTAATTTATCAATTTATTAATTTTTCATAGTATCTATTTTACAATTTTACCATAGAAATATTCGTGATTAAAAGCAATCCAAAATCCTTAGAGCAAAGATTTTAGAAATTCTAGTCGATAAACAACGAAAATTATTCTTCGCAATACGATTTATCAAACTATCAATTTCATAAAAGTGTAATAAAAACTCGATTTTTCAAATCAGTTGTGAAGTAAATATTGCAAAAACAACGCATAAAAGAAAATCGTTAAAAAAATAACACTTCATAAGAAATTTTGATGAAATTAATTATAATTTTTTAAATGACGTTTCATAAATATTTATGAAATTCAATTTAAACAAATTAAAACATTGATGAAATCCGTAGAAAAGCAATCTTTTTTTTTCACGTAGTGTAAATTTTAATTACGTACCCAAGTAACGAAACAATGGCCAACGTCTTCTGGCATAGTCTCGTATTTCTCCAATTCTCGAAGAAAAATATCGCAATGAAACTGATAAATTTCTTCCATATTGCTGAATATTATGGATTCTCGTCCTTGTAATCCTGTGGGAACGACTCCACGTCCGCTTCGTGTTTCCTCGAGGAAGCAACGAATGCAAGTTTCGAGATCCTTCACGTACGTTCTCTCGGTTTGCAAGAGTTCCGCCATTATAAATCTAAACAATGGATTCAATTACCATTAAGTAACTTCGCGTCTAGTAAATTGATTACAAATAAAATTTGAGTCTAAGCGAATTACTCACTCTTTTCGTCGAGCTGAACGACGCTTTTCCTCGTTGAGCTCCTTCAGATCTTTTCCCTTAATCTTCTCCTCCAGCAATGGATCGGAATTTCTATCGATCGAAAGATCCTTGTGGCCATCGTCCGATTGTATACCCAAATCGTCTTCGATCTGAGTCTTGTAACAATCCATTCGCATACTAAAGTCCTTGTATCGCTGATCAACCTCCGCAACCGATTGTTTTATCGCTGCTGCGTGAGCGTGACCCTTCTCGACCAAATTATCCGCCAGTTGAATAAGCAATTTCACTCTTTCACGGGTCTCCTAACAATCAAACAATCACCAAACCATGAGAATCAAATTAACGCAATAAAAATCATTTCACAAAAATTTTCAAGCGATTGACACTGCTAAATTTTTGCAACTGTTCCATTACGATTTTATGCATTGAATAGCCATAAGTGATAGAGGATTTTCAACAATATCAACTAAACAAAGTTAATTTCCGACCAGGTATGTTTTTTATGAATTTTGTTTGTCCAAATAAAATTCCACGATTTATTACCGATTTTAAAGCGTAAAAGCTCATTTTGTTTCTCGTAATATGCTCTACGAATTAACCGTTTACATATTTGCGAAAATAGACCATAAAAAAATTACATCGTATTGTTTACCCAGCGAAAAAAAATTCTTGACAAACAAATAGATACATTTGTTAAACGATTAACAATATGAAATGTTTACGTTGCCAATTCGTAGAGTATTTTTTAAGGATCAAAATAAGCCATGTTGCATCAAGATTAGTAGGAAATTCCGAATTATTCTTCGAGAACACCGAGTAAAAATATTCCATTAATTAATATGTTTTTAAATTCATCGCTATGAAATATTTCTCTGGGGTATGGACACTTGCTGTAAAACCAACCTCCTTTCACTGCTACCAATTAATTCGTCAAATATCGTAAAAAAAATAAACACAAACATTTAGCACTGATTTGAATCAAATTAACGCAATAAAAATCATTTTACAAAAATTTTCAAACGTTTGACACTGCTAAATTTTTGCAACTGTTCCATTACGATTTTATGCATTGAATAGCCATAAGTGACAGAGGATTGTCAAGAATATCAACTAAACAATGTTAATTTGAAACCAAGTATGATTTTGATGATTTTTTTAGTCCAAATCAAATTCCGTGTTTTATTACCAATTTTAAAGCGTGAAAGCTCATTTTGTTTCTCGTAATATGCTCTACGAATTAACCGTTTACATATTTGCGAAAATAGACCATAAAAAAATTACATCGTATTGTTTACCCAGCGAAAAAAAATTCTTGACAAACAAATAGATACATTTGTTAAACGGTTAACAATATGAAATGTTTACGTTGTCAATTCGTAGAGTATTTGTTAAGGATCAAAATAAGCCATGTTGCATCAAGAATAGTAAGAAATTTCGAATTATTCTTCGAGAACACCGAGTAAAAATATTCCATTAATTAATATGTTTTTTAATTCATCGCTATGAAATATTTCTCTGGGTTATGGACACTTGTTGTAAAACCAACCACCTTTCATTGCTACCAATTAATTCGTCAAACATCGTAAAAAAAAATAAACACAAATATTTAGCACTGATTTGAATCAAATTAACGCAATAAAAATCATTTTACAAAAATTTTCAAGCGATTGACACTGCTAAATTTTTGCAACTGTTCCATTACGATTTTATGCATTCAATAGCGATAAGTGACAGAGGATTTTCAACAATATCAACTAAACAAAGTTAATTTGCAACCAAGTATGGTTTTGATAATTTTTTTTAGTCCAAATCAAATTCCATGATTTATTACCGATTTTAAAGCGTGAAAGCTCATTTTGTTTCTTGTAAGATGCTCTACGAATTAGCTGTTTACATATTTGCGAAAATAGACCATAAAAAAATTACATCGTATTGTTTACCCAGCGAAAAAAAATTCTTGACAAACAAATAGATACATTTGTTAAACGATTAACAATATGAAATTTTTACGTTGCCAATTCGTAGAGTATTTTTTAAGGATCAAAATAAGCCATGTTGCATCAAGATTAGTAAGAAATTCCGAATTATTCTTCGAGAACACCGAGTAAAAATATTCCATTAATTAATATGTTTTTAAATTCATCGCTATGAAATATTTCTCTGGGTTATGGACACTTGTTGTAAAACCAACCACCTTCCATGCTACCAATTAATTCGTCAAACATCGTAAAAAAAATAAACACAAATATTTAGCACTGATTTGACTAAAGCTTTGCAATTTCCTTTAACGTGAATTTGCGTTACTTCAACGAGATTCGCTCATGAAAATTTCGATATGTTCGTAGCTAAAACGCCCACCGAATATCGCCGAACACTTTTCTTTGTGAAAGCTCGAGTTTGCTTTGTGCCACTTGGCAAAGCTTCGGGTTTTCGAGAGCTATTGAGCAATATCTCGATGTCGTCAGCTACTGTCTTTAGAGTAGCAAAATATTCGACCCCGGCTCAAAGTATATACTTTGTTCGCGAATAATCATTAGTAGAGGATGTTAAATAGAGATGATGCTTTTTTATTCTTACCTTTGCCGCGCCCTTGAACTCGTTGTGCTCCTGAAGAAGTTGTTCATTCTCCAGGCGATTCTTTCCCACGTTCGTGTGCGTCGCCAGGTACAATTCGCCGGTCTGGCTAATCCATTCCAGTGCCTGTTTCGCGCTTCGCTCGAAAAGCACGTACTGATGGCACTGATCCAGTCGCTTTTTACGCTGGGTCCAGTATTCCAAGACTTTATTTTCCTTGCTTCTCAACTCTTCCAGGATATCTGCAGTGTGAAAAGAATTGTTGTAGTATTTAATCGAAATGGAAACAGCCTTAAGAGCAGAAAAAGTGGGTTTACATTTTCTATACGATTTATACTTTATTATATGTGTATAGGGCATTCCATCCCGATTCGACCTGCGTCTGTTCTCGACTTCCTCAATTTGGCTCGTAATTTTTTGTAGGATTGGTTAGACCCAGAGTTGTAAATCCCCATTAATTCATGAGATATAGTTTACAGTACAATTTGTTTTGTAATTATGATTTCATAATAATAACATGTAGTGATTATAAAATAGAGTGTAAACATTTGAATAGCTGAAAAAAATACTAATTTTCGCTTTAATATTGCAAGAAATAGTGGAAAAATTGGAAGAAATAAATAATGCATTACTTTTTTTCCATTTTTTCAAAAGGATTACCGTGAATTTTTATTGAAAAATAATCATTCTTGCAGCCATTCCAAAGTTTAATCATCGTATTACAATCGCTACATGTTATTATTATAAAATCATAATTATAGAGCTGATCGTATCATTATGATTATTTCTGTAAGTATTAGGCATTTACAACTCTGGTTAGACCCTCAAATGCACTAGATTTTATTTTTTATTTTTTTTCTATGCAAATTGTTTTAAAAATATTTTATTAAAGTGACATTTCGAATGCCATAATTTACATATCTGAAAAATACAGTTTCATATATAGAAATGTTTGACAAGTCGCCCATAGAAGTTTGATTTTTTTTCTATTTTTTCATAATTTTTTTAAATCAAATAAGCTTAAAAACTATAAGAAGAAAAAATTTGCCCACTTTCGCTATAAGCTAGAAAATTTTGATATTTAACAAAGTATTTTTCACAATTTATTCAGATTTCTAAATTATGGCATTCGATATGTCACTTTAAAAAAATATTTAAAAAAAATTTGCATGGATTTGAGGGTCTAACCAATTCTACAAAAAATGACGAGCTAAATCGGGGAGATCGAGGATCAGACCCAGGTCTAATCGGGATGGAATGCCCCATATTAATTATTATTTATATTCTATACTTTTAAAATTTCTCCGTGTAAATTGCGATTTTATTTCATGAAATTTGGACGTAGAATTTTTCTGATAAAATTCAACAAATTGTCGAATTTATCCAGAATTGTTTATTCCGAAAGATTAAAACGCTGAAAAATGATAAGCCCTTTGACGTTTTGAAGGCTGATTAATTACGAAGAAACCAAACGAAAGTTGGAGACGCTATTTTAAATCGTTCAGATCTTTTTATTGAAAGAAAATGAAATGTTATGAAAAACTTTACAACTCACTTTTGACTTTGTTCTCGGATCCCGCGCTGCTGGTCTGATAGCTGTAGAATTGCAGACTTCGATTCGTATACTTGAGGAATGTTTCGGCGGTACGTCGAACAAGTGTGCAAGCTTTTAGAAAAGCTTCTTTCTGTTCCTGATGTTTACCGACGAGTGTCGGTACCTGGCCGCCTTTTTCGCCCGACGAGCACCAATCCTCGTCCCTTCTGTATTCTCGCTCCAAGCTATCGAGCACCGACCTCACTTGTTCCGCGGTCTTGTAAAAATTTATACTCGCGGTGACGAGCTTGTGCCTTTCCTCGGCGCAAGTAACCAGCTGCTGCCATCGTTTCGTTACGTCTTCGGCAACGTCCCGAATGCTTTTAGGATCGTAATGATTTGCGCTCACCAAAGCGTCTGCTCTGTGTTTGACCTGTTGACGCATTTATACCAATATATAAGGAATTCTTTGTCAATTAAAATATTTCTTTCCGACTATCAAGTTTTTTTTTCTCAGTATTTCTTAGATTTTGCAAGCACTTGAAAATAAATTTGTATCTTAAGGATTGCATTTTTTTTAACTAGAGATTTCCGCAAATTCAACCAGTTAATCTCTCGGATTTGAGAAATTAATTGCCAGATTGTATAACCACTTAATAACAGTGAATTTCGTAAATTGAATTTCATTTTTTGAAACTGTTTATTTTTTAAAAGGAAAAATAGAGCAAGAAAAATACCAGGTAAAAAAGTGATATTTTTTTGTAGAAATTTTCATATGCAATATATTTTAGGTTTCGTTTTGAATCGAAAAAAATGTTGTTTTCAAGAAAATAATAAAATAATAATCGAATATTTTTTTCGCTAAAACTGGCGCTTTCGATTTGTCTTCCAATTTTATAGACTATAGAGAGATTTATGTAGAATTTACACAAAAAATTGGGAGTGTAAGTTTTTAATGTTTAAGCAGCAAAAGAATATTAAATGACAAAATCGTGACATTTGGAATAAAACCGAATTACTTAGATTTTAATTACTAGAATATTCTACTTTAAGACTGCCGATTTTTCTGCAGATACTTCTTGTTAAAAATAAATGCTGGCGTTAAAAATAAGAAATAAATAAACAAAAATTGTCGCATTGCAGGACCAAAAAAAAATTCCGATCACTTTACCCAAAAACATAAAATCTTCAATTTTATCAATAAAAATTTGTTTTTCCATGCATTTTTCTTATGACTTCCAGAATACGAATAATACAACAACAAAAACTCGTCTTTTATTTCGCGAAAAAAAATCTGAAGTGATCTACCCTTAAGTAATATAAAAAGTTAATTATGAAAAATATCTGAAAGGTTGAAAAAAATTGTCTAACTTGAGAGGAAATATCCTGTATATAAATTGTGCAGCATTTAGATATTAGCCAACGGGGATAGAATTTGCCGATGGTTTGCTAAACAACATACCTGAACCGCGGATGTATGGGTCTTCTCGATAGCCACTTGGAACTGTTCATGCTCCAATCGAAGCTGCTCCGCGTCGGACAGATGCTCGGGCACTCGAAGCGATGCCAGAAGCATCGCCTCACCGTTACGTATCCAATTCGCTACATGGGACGCGTCCCCTTGCAATTGCACTAATTGAGCAGCCTGTTCCAGTCGAACGCGTCGCATTTCGGCGAGATCCTCGGCGTCCATCTCACGCTCGTTCAGAAATTCGAGAAGCACTTGAACTCTCGCTGAAGCACTGTGCTGACCGTCTGCCATTATGCAAACACCCGCTTGCTCGAGAACCTTCGGATCAATCGACACAGTATTGTAAAATCATTTAACAATTTCACTAACAATCATTTTTATCACTTAAAAAAAGCAAATTAAACACATGGAAAATTTTCCTATAAATCACTCACTCTTTAATGGTTAACTACAATTTTGAAACATTTCATGCATTATAAAGAACATAGAATGAATTTTGAATGTAATCTGCAATTTGTTTTACCACATTTTGCTATTTCTTCTAAAAGATTCAAGATGATTTTTTTTAAACCTGTTTCAACTACAATTGTATATAATTGTAGATAATACATTTTGTGAAGATCTTTGCAGAGATTTATTTTAAAAACTCTGATTAAGGTAGTTCTGTGGTGAATGCAATCCAAACTCATATGCATGAATTTTTGACATGTTGTAATTTAGCTATTCAATTTTTCTTGCACAAAATCTTGAAGGCTTTTACCGAGTATTTGAATGTACAATTAAAACTTGAAAATCGATCTTTTTACACGGCGCTCACGGGAGGGCTGGAAAATTGATCTTTAAATCGAAAATTAACATACTTAGATCAAAGATAGAGAAAAAATAAAAAGTACTACGGATTCACAATCATTCAGGAATTGATGCATCATGAAAAAAGATGAAGTCTCCGGAATAATGTTTAATTGAACCAAGGTCAAAGTGCACGATACCGGGCCAAGTGACGTTTCCTAACCTAATTATCGGAAAAATGTAGTCAAATCCACACTAAACATATCAACTATTTACAAATAATCGTTTTAATTTGATTACAATTTCGAAGGATTTTCGATTATTTTTTATATTATTATTGAGGCAATCAAAGTGATGCGTATGATTATTTTTTAATGTCATATAGACTCTGAGATTTATGACTCCGGCGTACCGACAGAACTACCTTAATTGTTATGCCAAACTGCCAATTTTCACATTTCTGCAGTAATTTCGATAAATTATTCATTTGCAACAAATAGTAATATTCTACAGATTCAAAAATCCATAATCATTCAGTCATGAAAATATTTCAAAGTCATTTTCACTAAATGATTTTCCATCCCTGGACGTCTGTCAAGTTTCAACTCAATCCACAAAAAGGTAATTTTGAAAGAATTAATAATCACAGTTTTCAGGAACAACGATTTGAAAATTCATTTGAAATTGAATTCAACATAATAACAATTACATTTTCATGTAAAGAACATTATCGATTTTAATGCACAATAATAAAAAACGTTATTTCTAAAAAAAAATGAATTATTAATTTGTTTCATAACTCTAAATATTCAAAATTTATTCATTATTAAAAATGAATAACATTCGTCTAATTTAAAATAAAATCACTCAAAATTGATTTCACCTTTTTTCCTATCTTTTTAATTTGTGTTTTCTAACATTATCGATTTTAATCCAAAATAATAAAAAACGTTATTTAAAAAAAAAATAATTATTAATTTGTTCCATACTTCTACAAATTCGAAGTTTGTTCATTATTAAAAATTAATAACATTCGCCTAACTTAAAATAAAACCACTCAAAATTTGGTTTCACCTTTTTTCCTATCTTTTTAAATTGTGTTTTCTAACATTATCGATTTTAATCCAAAATAATAAAACACGTTATTTAAAAAAAAAATTAATTATTAATTTGTTCCATACTTCTACAAATTCGAAGTTTGTTCATTATTAAAAATTAATAACATTCGCCTAACTTAAAATAAAACCACTCAAAATTTGATTTCACCTTTTTTCCTATCTTTTTAAATTGTGTTTTCTAACATTATCGATTTTAATCCACAATAATAAAAAAACGTTATTTCTAAAAAAAAGAATTATTAATTTGTTCCAATACCTCAACAAATTGAATGTTTGCTCATTATTAAAAATTAATAACATTCGTCTAATTTAAAATAAAACCACTCAAAATTTGATTTCACCTTTTTTCCTATCTTTTTAAATTGTGTTTTCTAACATTATCGATTTTAATCCACAATAATAAAAAAACGTTATTTCTAAAAAAAAGAATTATTAATTTGTTCTAATACCTCAACAAATTGAATGTTTGCTCATTATTAAAAATTAATAACATTCGTCTAATTTAAAATAAAATCACTCAAAATCTGATTTCACCTTTTTTCGTATCTTGTTAAATTGTGTTTTCTAACATTATCGATTTTAATCCAAAATAATAAAAAACGTTATTTAAAAAAAAATTAATTATTAATTTGTTCCATACTTCTACAAATTCGAAGTTTGTTCATTATTAAAAATGAATAACATTCGCCTAATTAAAAATAAAACCACCCAAAATTTGATTTCACCTTTTTTCCTATCTTTTTAAATTGTGTTTTCTATTTTCGATCGATTTTAATCCACAATAATGAAAAACGTTATTTCTAAAAAAAAATGAATTATTAATTTGTTCCATACCTCCACATATTAAAAATTTGTTCATTATTCAAAATGAATAACATTCGCCTCATTTAAAATAAAATCACGCAAAGTTTGATTTTACCTTTTTTGCTATTTTTTTTAAATCTATGTTTTCCAGTTGCTTACCTGAGCGAGTTCTTGTCCCTGTTGTAATACTTGAAAGGCCGTATTTTGCATATGCGCGACGCCGTCGTTGTGAACGCGCAAAAGCTGTTCGGGCGAACCTTCCCTCTGAGGTCCCTGAAGCTCCTGTGCCCACATTTCGAGCTGTCCGCTTGCCTCTAAAGCGTCTCTCTCGAAGACACGCAATCGCAGACAGAGCTCAAGTCGTAGCTTTCGCGTGGCCCAGAGTTCTTCGAGTTCTTGTCGTAGACCTGCGAGTCTATCGAGTGCCGCTTCGACGGCAGAAATCTATCGGAAACCCGGTAGAAAATACGAGGTCATGAGGAGCGTAATAGATGGTAGAAACTTGTTTGAAGTGAATACGATAAAAGCTCCGCTTACCGAACCCGTCGTATCCGGTGCATCCGTAGAATCTCGGAGCTCCTGAAGCAACGCTTCGCCTTGAGCAATTGTCGATGCACATGCCTCAAGGCACGAGGATCTATGCTGCGCGCATTGATCCAGAAGCCTCTCAGCTGTCTCCAAACTCTCGGCAACTTCGTCCTGCTGAAGCTCTTGACGCAACTCGTCTACCCAACCACTCAGCTGTAAGATTAGAACTCATTACAGTCGAGTTACTGTATCTTCTTGAAAATAGAGAAACTGGGTCTACGAATTAATTGAAATAACTAACACTTAGAGAAATTGTCGTAAATTCCTGGCAACTAAAAAGTGACAGCTATTAATTTTTAATACATATAACTTTTGTAATTATTGATATGGTAACTAAAAAATTACTCTAACTATATTAACTATATTAATTGATGTCACTTTATCGTTGCCGACGACAGAATTTTCGCTGAGTGTATAAATACGTAATTTGGATATTACACTGAACAAAAAAAAATGTCATTGATTCAATAAATCCAACATTTGCGGACTGCCATAAGACGTATTTTTTAATTAATTCTAGTTCTTATTCGTTCAATCCCATTTAACATTGAAATAATAAAATATTAGTTTGCTCATTTTAGAGTTTTTGTTTCGATCTGGTATGGAATTGGAGAAATTAGAATTCAAATTAAGTTGATAACGCTTGTTTTTGGCAGTCCGCGAACGATGGATTTATTGAATCAATGACTTTTTTTTCAGTGTAGTGTTCACGGAAGTTTATATTTGAGACTTTTGTCAGTTTGGTCCCTTTTTATTGAATCTCTGCAGAATAGTCGGCAAAACTACCAAAATGTGTAGAAACGCGATTAAAAATTTAGCACTGATTTGACTAGCTAATGTGAACAGACTACCTTAATATGCGAACTTCATTACAATAATTCACTTTTAAAATACTGTAAAAGTTCGTACCTCCTTCTCGTGCGTGTAGAAAACCACAGCAAGATCCAATCGTCTTCGTCGCTGTTCGACTCTAGTGGCAAAACTGCTAACATGAGCCTCGAGTTCCTGAGCAACGGTGTAAATTTCGTCAGCCGCGCATTCGCCAGTATGAGCGAGTTCTTCGGCTGCAGTTAGCAGCTTCGTTGCGTTCGTATAAGTATTCTAAAAACAAAAAACAAAAAATTGGCAAAAATGTTTAACGCAAGTTTCCTTGATTATTCATAGACATCGTTTTTAACCACAATTAATATTATACCTGGGCAACGTTTTCAAAGTGCTCGTGACTTTTTTGATATACTCTCGCTTTCTGAAGATTTCGACCGACCCCAGTATTTTTACGGATGAAAACTTCGCCGTGATTAGTCAACCAGTCTAATACTTGCTTCACGTCCTCTTGGAAAAGCCTGCGAATGGTAGGAAAAAAGAACGGTACGACTGAGTCGCGTTGTTCAACGAAATCTCGAAGGAAAAGCCACAAAAGCCGAGCGTACATTGAATAATTTTGACAAATAGCGCAACAGATAATATCCTGTACCTTAAAGCGAGTCGCTGATGCAACTTGACTTTACGAGCATGCCATCGAGCCTCCAATGCTCTGTGATGGCCTAAAATTTGATGAATAACAGCAAGCACGTGTGATGCACCCTCGCTGTAATCAGCGGCTGGATTTCCGCTCATACCGCCACGATTGTCCATCCCGTGACCGTCCTGACTCTACGCGTACGAAACACGTCACAAATTTATTTTAAATCGAGTCAGAGATTTTTTGTTTTTCTTTCGATTCTACGAAAATTTCAGAGCGGTTTTCTTTTTAGGTAGTGCAAGAATAAAATCAGATATTAGCAGCCGAGAAGGAAAACAAACGGGCTAAAACTAACTGTCACCAGCTACTAAAGTTGCATACATTTTTTACAGAGTTGTAAATCCCTATTTTTTGTTCAGAAATAGAATTAGATTTGTGACTATTTTTTCATAACAATATGCAACTATTAAAATATGACGTACAAACTTTTGAATAGTTGGAAGAAATTTTTATTTTCAATAAAATTTCATAATCTTTTTGAAAATATGGCGAATTGCAGTTGAATTTCCAAATTGCATTGGAAATGAAATGGAGCATCGTAATCTTCAATTTTTTACACAGTCTCTTTTAATATTTAAGTGAAAATGTTTTTTTTCGATTATTCTGAAGTCCACACATGCACTGTTAGAAAAGACGGGTAGTTTTTATGTATAAACTCGCCATCGAAATTTATTATACAATTGTGGTATAAAATTCATGTACTTTTCCAATAAAATTAAAGTAAATTATTGAATGTGCTGTACCATACATTAATTTTCCATTACACTTGTATATTAAATTTAATATACTAGTTTATGCACAAAAACTTCCAGTAAAAGTACATTAAATTTCAAGTAAATTTTTTTTACATTGTGATCTTATAATTGCTGCAGGTTATTATTACGAAATTGTAACGTCATTTCTCAAACTAATAGGGATTTACAGCACTGATTTTTAAGAGAAAATTGTGATAATTTGATAGCTCCTGTTCAAAATTGCTAAATTTTTTCACAATAAGAATCAGATATCTGATTTTTCAACATGTTTTTATAAACAAATAAACCATTATATCAGTTCGATTATAGCGATAATATCTCTTTTTGTACATAGAAAAATTCTTGACCAATAGATCGACTGCATTTTTTACACTATTCATGGCTTGAAAATTCCAACAGTTTGTCAATACAATTTCAGGCAAGAAAAATGTTGTAACATTTAATAAACTATTGATGTTCAAAATTTAGTTCTTGAATCAATAAAATGTCTCTGAATAAACAAAATATGTTGGCACTTGTCATATTAAACCCTTAACTACGATTTTTCACAAACTAGACCCACAAAGTCACATTAAACAAAAAATGAAAAATCCAGATTAAACCTTATTGTTTAAAAAATGATTAACTTTGAACACGAGTTAACAATAATTAACTACCATTGAATAATAAATAATAAGTAGTAACTTTGTGATAAAGAGTATTAATTAAGTACCAAAATGACCCTTCATTTTGATAAAACAATATAATACTAAATCATGCTAAATATGCGTTGATTAATCGAGAACATTCTCGCGTTAAGCATTTGTTACGCTCGATTATAAATTAGTAAAGGCAGAGTCCTAGAATTTTCTCGTGATTGGTGATGACTAAATGAGGAGCTAAAGAGCGTGCAGAATTTCTCGTAAAGTCTGTGCTGTTCGGTGTGCGATGGCAAAACGGGTCCGATGGTGCGTACATTCGTTACAACAACACAAACAATCAAAATTAGGTGGGATAACCAAAAAAAAATTCAAGCACACACACGGACGGACATACATGTTTTCTGGTGGCGTGGTCAATTCCTTGGGGCTGATTACAGACTTGCACGAGATGATCCAGCTGGTAGAGAAGCTTCTTACTGGTACTGTGTACCTAAACATCAGTACAACCCAAGACCCACGTGTGAGTTATCAAGTTTTGACTGTACATCGAGCCACCAACACCTTCGTTCACGATTGGCTATTAATTGACAATTATTATAGCGTACGAAGAGAATTATCGTCAAGGGGTTACATGAATTCAAGTAAAATTCGTTCTTGTTCACAATAATTCTGCGTTTTGTATCTTAAGAGAAGACTGGTTGCTTCCATTAAAATTAAATTCTTTAAATTCTAGTCTAAAAAAATTCGTTTTTGGACACAAAATTTACTATAAAAATTTTGAAAAAAATCAACGTCGTACTTTTAGAGCGATTCAAATTTGGGGCATTTTTTTACATTTTGAAAAATTTTGTTTTAGTTTTAGCTGCTAATCTAGGCCTCGGCCCACTCTGGGCCTAGGCTCAAAAAGTTTGATTTTGGACACAGAATTTACTGTAAAAAAAAGAAAAAAAATCATTGACATACTTTTTGAGAAAATCAAATTTTAGGTAATTAAAAAAAAACAAATTTCTTTTAAATCTTAAAAAATGTCTAGTTTTTTTTATATTACTCTACAACATCTCAAAAGAAAAAAAAGAAAAAAATATGAGGTTCGCGAACCTGTCGATAACCGGTGGAATATCTCATACACTTTTTCAGATTTTTATTTTTCTACAATTTGTCTTAGCGATTTAAAAATATTTTTTATCGACTTTTTAAATGTAGAACGACAAAGTTTAGTAAGAAAAAAAAACGGAGAAAAATAATTTCCATAAAATAAAAATATTTAGTAACAATTACAGCTCAACGAATTCTCAGCATCTCGGAATTTCGTTAGAAATTTGATCACATTATGCGAAATAATTTGCAAACAAAAACCTTTTTAGATTTATCGTAACTATGTATATAAAATAAATAGCTGTCACTTTATAATTTCTGACTCCAAAATTTTTTCTCAGTGCTGCTATAAAGAATAATTATAAATTAAAATACAGTCGACACAAGAGTAATTGGATGGTGTAATTTTCATGTAACCCCTTAATTTCAAAGTCCGATGAATGACATACACATGAAACTGTATAACGATAATTGTTCATTAGACTGTAGCACCACTACTTAGTGAGCGTATATTAGCGTATGCCCCCTGAAATGATTATTTAGTTGAACGTTGACGAGGGTTATTGGCGTATACGAGTTACACATCGTTTCCCAGTAGCCCCAACAGTCACCAAGCTAGCATTTATTTATTTTGGCTGTCCATGAGCTGAGGACGAATGCAAAAGAGAAATAATAATGTAATGTAATTGTCGTACATAATCGGTGTGAAACGCTTCGGAGCCTGTGCCGGTGGTCGTGCTTGTGCTATGGCAAACTTGGAGCATTGAGCCGAGACCGCTCAAAAGTGCTTGGTACGCGTTGTATACCTGTCGAATATCCACTATCTTACAAAAATGAGTTAAATCAATCAGCAGTCGATGATCCTCTTCTCACAGCAGCGACGAAATAAACTAAATTTGTTCCACGTACGATTCACATAGTCGTTCCTCACGACCCTAATTTTCTATAGTGCCTCATTAAGGGGAGAAAATCAGGTCAAAATCAGTGATATTCATCGAGAAATATCTGGTATTCAATGAAAAAAAAGATGTATTTTTTTTAAATAAAAGAATAAATAAATAAAGATATGATTACAAGTAGACAAAAGCACGTGGCAATTTTTTGGCAGCGATGTAACTATTATTTTATACAACAAAAATTATTAACTTTCATTTTGGGAAATCAAAATTTAGGGTATAATCTATTTCAAAATTATTATGCCATAATAATAAACTGCTGTGTCTAAGGGGTTTATAATATTTTTAATAAAAATTTATTTTCACTTGTAATATCACAAGAGCTTTGAAATTATCGGATATTACCTGACAGGTTCGTTGCAAACAAATGAACGAGTCAAGTTTTTCAGGTTAAAAAATCACGTGGGCGTAGCGCGAGTGATTTTTCTGGAAAACTTGACGAGTTTATTTGTTTGCAGGGAACCTGGAGGGAAATATCAGATTAATTTCGAAGCTCGAGTGGTATTCGGGGGTTTATTTTTTTCTATTCAAATTGCGACAAATGGAATTGCACCATGAGACAAAAATTATCGTTCTGAGAAGGAAATTTCATAATCAGAACAAAAACCTTTTAATTCATGTTTAAAGTATTGCAGTTAAATGCACAATTGTTATAGACATTTGTATATTGATTCCAGACTGAGGTTTTCCATTTAATCGTATTAACAGGGACATTTCCCTTTCCTTTTTCATCAATAGTTTGCAAGGATTCAACTCCAAACCTACTCATATCAAATAAAAATCCTTTGACTGCCACAATAAAATTCAATCTGTCAGTTTGATAGATGGTTGACGCGACTAAATGATTTTTTGTTTTATGTATATAACCAACACGCAAAATTATCAAAAAATTATCAGTATAATACCGTGTAGCTTGCTCCACGTGACGTCAAATGGTGCAATTCCATTGGTCGAAATTTGGATGGGAAAAATAATCAATGGAATTTTAGGAAAAATTATGAGATGTAAAATATTCACGAATGAATGTCACTGTTTTTTTACTTGACTCCAGCCTCTTAAGGGGTTATATCCGTTTGAAAATTTTGAAAATTGGGTACTTCTCTTTTTGACCAATAAAAAAAATGAATTTTTAATGCAAGTTTAAATGCAAACCTCTTGTGAAATTTATTTTTAAAAACTGCGGAAGTTATGAAGTTTTGAGTGACAGAATATCGGCTCATTTCTCTAGACTTTCGTGCGACGATGCAGTAGAGCTATTTAACTATATCTTCCTGCCGTCCTTCTAAGAACGACGAGTCACCAAAGAAGCTAGAACTGTCAGAATACTGCAATGTTCAGCCTATGAAGAAGCAGCAATAGCTTCCGGCAAAGATTTACTTTATAGCCCAATGATTGCCAGTTAAGTTTAAATTACCAAGTTCACAATCTTATGAAACAAAACATCCAAGTCAAAATTTCAAATGCTTCTCAAAACTTCGTTTTCCAAAACGGTGACTCTTGGTATTATTTTATGTTTATCTTCGGTTCACCTTTTTTATTATCAAAAAAAAAAAAAAAGAAAAAAAAAATGTTTTAAAAAATATTCTTATTTGTTTTTTGTTTTGCGACAATGTGATGTTTTTTGTCATTATTTAAACCTTTTATTTAGATTTCTTAATATCATGTATACCGTATGCATAATTAAAAAATAAAAAAATTCACTATCATTGGACACGAAAAACATAAATCTTTTTTTAAAGATTCAAACGGATATAACCCGACGAATTTTTTATAGTCGTAAATATCATGAAATTCAACCTTTTTTGTCAATTACTTCATTACGTTTTACGTTAAAAAATCGAACCTTAAGCTTATTAGCCAAAAAAGTTGTTATTTATCAAAAAAGCGTAATTTTTTTTTCTTTTTTCTCTGCTTTAAAGAAAATGTTTTAAGTAGTGACTGCAGGCACTTCCAAGACTGCAGTAGGAGGGTCGAGGAATGTCTTGAGGCGCATTGCAGGCCCCTAAAAGGATTTTCCTCGAGTATGTAAATAACCGTGTGAAAGCACAAGGTAACTTAATCACGCTAGAGTACATCCTCTCATTTTCTATAATTAGCAGCCAGACGTTGTAGCTCTCGTCGGTACGTGTCGCGTTATAAACGCTCTGTAACAAGTCCACGCTAATACGATACGCTGCGAAAGCTACATGACGTCAAACCTAGAGATGTGCAGTGACGGTCATTGCGTGCAAGGGTCAATTGACCAAGAAATTACCGTCTATTTTGCTTTTACAAAATCAGTAACGTACCGGAATGACAATTTTAGCTCAGGTCACAATTATGGCTACCTAGTTGGAAATTAACCATTATCTTGTTTTTGGTAATTTTTGTGGTACTTTTCGGCCACAAATGTGGTCAAAACTCCAGCATGGTCAATAATTAACTGACCGCTTTTTTTGTCACAATATTGGTAATTTTTTACTTAGGAATTTAGTCGGTGTTTGTATTTGGGCTAAAATTTTATCATCTATCGATATTTTTAGGTTTCAAATATGGTTAAAATACCAGTCAAATTGAAGATTAACCAACATCTTTTTTTAAAAAATTTTTTGGGTGCTTTTCGACCACAAATAAGATCCGAACTCTTACCTAATCAATAATCAGAAATATGTCGTAATTTATGTTCACCGCAAACTATTTGTCATTTTTCGGTGTTTTTGCGTCCCAAATATGGTCAAAATATCTACGCATAAATTTGTCACCATCATTTTTTTGTGGTCTCATATTTGGCCATTTTTCAAGTTTTACAGTCACAAAAAATATGATAAATCCACCAATTTGAAAATATACTGTAATTTTTAGTTTTTGTTCACGAATCTACTAATTTAATTTCTAAATTAATGGCCCTCGTCACAAAACGTTCATATTTTTTTGGTCAGTATTTTTGAAAAAATTCTCGATCACAATTTCGCCGCACATCTCTGGTCAACCCAACGCCTATTTAAAATTATTAACCATTAAAGTGAACTTACCTCGGTGTACGCCTGGCACATGGCCTCGTAGAGTGTCTGATGTTGTCGAATATGCGACTCCAGAACGGGAATCTCGTTGGGAAGATTCGCGGATTCGCAAGCTTGACTCCATCCCGAAACGCTGTCGACGTATTGCTCAGCCTTGTGATGAAAAACAACGCTTAATCCAAGAACAGCGGTTCGCTCGTCGAGGCCAGCAGCGAATTCTTTCCAGGCACGATCGAGACGACCAGCAACGGCTCTAACATGACCCGCCGCGTAATGTTGCGTCTCCAAGAGTCTTCCAGCCATGGTAAGAATTTTATTGATATTCACGTAGACGTTCATCGAGCTCATCGTAAAATGCTTGTGCTCCTCTTGTAGATTTTTAGCCAATTGATAAGATCGTCCGATTTCGACGTAATTAGCGAGAAAAACATCGCGATTGTGACAAATCCAATCAAACATCTTTTCGCAATCCTGCTCAAAGAGACGAAGTTGAAAACACTCGTCCAACTTTATCTTCTTTATGTGCCAAAGCTGAAGAAGATGCTTTTGCGCTGAATGCACATTATCCAGGTGATGAATCACCAGAGCCGCTAATGCCCGACCGTCCGGATCTACTCCACCAGAAGCTCCGCTCTCGATGCTACCTCCTTCGCCACCTGTGCCCGACATTCCTGTAATTACAATAGTTTTCGTTACTCCTGCTAAGCGAAGGATTTTGTGAAATTAATGAAAGAGGTGCGGAGATTGCCGCGCTTTGTACAAGTCAAAGCTGTGCGGAATTTTGTTAAACGTTTCTGTAAAGTTTTATGGGTTTACAAACAATCGTGAATGAGGATTTCTGTTCTATCCAACCAGAGTTGTAAATGCCTAATACTTATAGAAATAATGATGATGATACGATCAGCTCTATAATTATGATTTTATAATAATAACATGTAGCGATTGTAATACGATGATTAAACTTTGGAACAGCTGCAAAAATTATTATTTTTCAATAAAAATTCACGGTAATTCTTTTGAAAAAATGGAAAAAAATAAGTAATGCATTACTTATTTCTTCCATTTTTTCCACTATTTCTTGCAATATTAAAGCGAAAATTAGTATTTTTTCAGCTATTCAAATGTTTACACTCTATTTTATAATCACTACATATTATTATTATGAAATCATAATTACAAAACTAATTGTATTATAAACTATATCTCATGAATTAATGGGGATTTACAACTCTGTATCCAACAGTAGTAATCACCTCATTACTGTCAAATGTTTTCTATTTATTTATGCCAAAAGTAATTGGATAATAATAATAAATTGGATAATAATTTTAAAATGCGATGAAAAGAAAGGCAATGGCTAATAGCAAATGGCGAAATTGATGATCCATTACCTTAAATTTCTTGAATTATTTAACTTAGATTTTTGAAACAATTATTTTTCTTTTGAAAATTTTTTTTCTTATATGTTTGGCAGTTTTTAAAATGAAAATGGGAAGTAATTACACTTTTGAGAAAGACATTTCAATAGCAATTACAAATAAATGCGTTTTCATTCTATGAAATAAAAATGTAGGATTCACTTCTAACAGAATTCCACTGTTTAGAATTATTTCTGAGTCATTATGTCTGAGAGCCTCCATAGTTATGCATATTTCTCTGCGTTATTGGCCGTAAAATAAGCGTCGAATTACGACATCTACAGTTTCACCAGTTGTGGTTGTGATTCTGCTGATTTCTTAACAGAGTTACTTACTAAATTTTTAAGCAAAATAATGTAAATTCATAGAAAGTATAATATTGAGGAGAATCATCAATTTGTAAAAATATAATAAAGCACTCGTGAAAATTTCTTTTTTATTTTACTACAATAGAATTTTTCATAAAATGTATTCAGTGACACGCGAAAAAGGTGCTAAATTTAACTACGACAAAAATATGACTTTGTCTATTCAATTTAAGAAATGACTCAATAAACTAATTTTTAATCGCCAGATGCATGACTTTTTGTTCAACAGATAATTCTTCTAATTTAAACACTAGTTTACTTCTTTTTATTTTTCATAGAATTTTTCGATATTTCGATATTTAATCAGTGTTTTTAGTGAGGCGACAAAACACTAAAATTAATTGTTTACGTTGCTAAAATTGCCACGATATTAATCGCAATGTGAAAAGTTACGTGTATAAAAGCAACGATTGCCGATTATAAAATTCTCGGGAGGAAAAATATATGAGAAAATGTCGAGAACGAACCGTTGTTGAATCGCTGGAGCAGTCGTTGCCCGACGACCTTGACCTCCTCCACCGGGACCTTCATTATCTTCTTCTTCATCTCGTTATGCAGATCGATACCGTGTTTGGCGCCGCCCACGTCATCCGCAAAATCGTTGCGGCTGAGATCTTCCTGAAGATCATCGAGTCTGTCGAGTAGATCAGCGGCTTGCCAAGTGAAGTCTTCGACGGCAAGACGAGTTTCGATCCACTGTGCATGATCGTATTGCAAGGAGCCATCGAGGTCGGCGGTCAATTGTGAAGGATCGATAACTTTAGCAAGAGCTTCGAGACTTATTGTGTTTATCTGAAAGCAAGAAGATCGACCATTTATCCGGAGCGCACGTGAAACATGGCGGAAAAATTTCTACAACTTTCCACTCCGAATAATTACGCGGAAACTACAACTTACAATGCGAAAACGTCTTAAAACTATAACGTTTTATACCAAACAACGCCACTTCCACAAATTTCCATTTAAAAAATATGAGATTTGGAACACGGTTGGAGATTGTTGTAGTTTCTACAACATTTTACGCTAATTCCGGGCTTATACAATAATAAAAAACTACAACTTTCTCTGAAAATTTGCAAACTTGTCGAAGTTACTACAACTAACTACAACTAATTACGAAAATGTACACTAGGGCTGTTCAAAAAAACATAATTTCTTTATAATTGGTTGCTCCTGACTAATTACCATCCATCCAACTAATTACGAAATTATAATCCAACTAATTACGAAATTATAATCCAACTAATTACGAAAATGTACACTAGGGCTGTTAAAAAAAACATAATTTCTTTATAATTGGTTGCTCCTGAAATGCTGTATTGATTATCACAAAAAAAAATGTTTTCGCGAAAGCTGGGAGTTGTGCGATAATATTAAGTACTGCCGCATCAAGGCCAAATTTCATTACAAACGGCGATTTTTAGAATTTTTTTTTTTACTTGGTGAAGCGCTCATGGAGATTGTGGTTGCTTTCGATAAACTATGAAATTGTGTAAAGGCAGAAACATGTTCGATAATGTTTAGTACTGCCGCATCGACATTGAAGTTAACAAAATAAAAAATGAAAAACTTTGAAACATTGAAATATTTATCTGCTCATCGACTATTTCGGGCGTTTTCAAATGACAAAATGGCTCGTGAAACAGGAGTCCTGTATGATCAAATTTAGTACTGCCGCATTGATATCGCAGTTTACCAAAATTCGAAAATCGATTATCATCATCATGATTATGATCATACATGACTCCCGTTTCAAGAGTCATTTTTTCATTTGAAATCGCACGAAATAGTCGATGAGCAGACGAATATTTCAATGTTTTGAAGGATTTCATTTTTTGATTTTGGTAACTTCAATGTCGATGCGGCAGTACTAAACATTATCGAACATGTTTCTGCCTTTACACAATTTCATAGTCTATCGAAAGCAACCACAATCTCCATGAGGGCTTCACCAAGTAAAAAAAAAAAAAATTAGAAATCGCCGTTTTTCATGAATTTTGGCCTTGATGCGACAGTACTTAATATCGTCGCACAACTGCCAGCTTTCGCGAAAACATTTTTATTGTGATAATCAATACAGCATTTCAGGACCAACCGATTATAAGAAAATTATGTTTTTTTGAACAGCCCTAATGTACACCCGATAGGGACTAATATGGTTGTACATTTTCGTAAAAAGTTGTAGTTACTATAACTTTCTACAACTAACTACAACTTATTACGGAAATTTTGAACCGATAGGACTATTCCTACTTTTACAATTTTTTAAAAAGTTTTATGCCGATGTAGAAAGTTATTTCTACGACAAACTACAATTAACTACGTTCTTGTTGTAATAAATTGTAGTTAGTTGCAAAAAGTTGGAGTTTCTTGTAGAAAAATTTTAAAACTTTTTTACAAAATGAACAAATGGTAGAAATCTCGTACTTAGTTGTAGAAATTTGTAATTTGTTGTTGAAACGGCGTAGAAAGTTGTAGATTTTTTTCCGCCAGGGGAATGACGCGTTATAACGTGGTGGCCGTTTTTTTCGTCGAAAAAAATTCCCACCCTGACCATTCAAACTTTTCTCCTGAACAAAATTCCGACGTTTTCGATTTTTTTTTTTTAATTGATGATGCCAATGAAAATGTATCCAAAACAAGTGCACGTCTTCGATAAATGATTTATTTTTCCGATCAACAATGAACATATTTTTTCTGTATCTGAGGTATTGTCAATTGGGTTCAATTAACAAATTGTATAAAAATTGTAATTATAGTATTCAGGTTTATTTCGGTTTTTTTTGTTCGTCATTCTTCTAATTTTTGTTTTCAAGACTTCCTTTCATGTACTTTTTATCTTCTTATGTAAGATTTGGCGCCAATTTACTTTTTACCTGACCAATTTTGAGATTCCCTGACTCCCTGATTCCCTGACCAATTTTTTTTTCCCTGACTTTTCCCGATTTTCCCTGAGCGCGGCCCCTGTATAAAATACTGTTTCGGCGTCAGCGCGCGGCTTAATCCTTAAGCTTTTCATACATGTACACATATGGCCTTTCTAAATTGTATTTTACGTAGGAAAATGTGACGACGACGGTGAAAAATTGAGGTCATAAAGAGAATATCGGTTTTTCAAAAGGTCAGCTTTTGTCACTTATAATCTGCTTGGCTTCTTCCTTTTTTTTTTCTTTTTTTTTTTTTTAGTTGGCCGTTATACGCGGTTTCGCAAAGCGGCTGCATTGTCGGATATTTACTCTTGGCATCAGTGCAGCACAATGAGCAGACTAGAATTTCGCTGGTTCGGTGCATTCGATAAACGATATACAGAGAAGCAGCGAAATCGGTGCCAAAGTAGGCCAGAGGCCCTAGCCAGCAGCAGCAGCAGTAGCTGTTGCAGCAGTGGCCCTATATCAGGCTATCACTATACCATCATCTCCTGTATTCAACCGCGGCAGTCCTATTGATTGCTCCATTTACCTCAAAGTTGTATTTCTTCTGTTTGGCCAACGATGTCCTTTGTTTCTGCCAAAAGTTGTCGGGCTTTATGATGAACGCCACGTGAACGGATCGATGAAAGTGCTCGTGCAACACCTTGATAATCAAACAGTTTGTAAGAAAGTTAGACGAGATATTCAGACAGTTTCTGAGGATGCTGCGGGCACTGCAGAGATTCGATCGGTACCGGAGTTGTAACTAACCATCGCTTCCAAACTCGCTCGATTCATTCATTTATTGTCGTTAGTAATTCATTTAATCATTATGAAAGTTATTATTAATTTGTTAATGACATTTACATCTTATCAAAAGGAAGATAAAATTGTAGGATTAAAATTCATTTAATAATGTTACGAATTTCGACTGTTATTATTTTTTTAAATTGAATGTAGGTGAATTCTTTTTTATTTTTATGCTTGAATATTTTATAAAAATATTCCATAAAAATTGATTTCATAATGTGACGAAAATCAAATGAGCCACTATTTTTATCCATGTTGTATATTTTTGTATTTTTAATTCAATCCAGATGAGAGAATCGATTTTTTAATGCTTTTAAAAAATGTACAATTTTTTTTCATGGATATTCTAACAAAAATAGTAAAAATGAAATTATTTATGGAACAAATTAACACCTGGAGTAAGTTTTAAAGTAACAGGTAGTTAAAACTCTGTTGTGAAACAACTACTAAAATTAAATTCCTTTCCTGCTTTGTTGATTACAGCATTATTGCAACATTGTATGTTGCATCATTATTTTTAAAAAATCTGTTCATGTTGCAATATAATGTTTGCAACATTTGTTTTCGTTTGTTGCCAATTTCAATACAAAGAAACCTAAAATAGTCCAAAATGTCAAGAAACACGTTTTTCAGCATATCAAATGTATTATTTATATTTTTACTAATTTTTTTTAGTTTTCAGGAGTCTCAGACTCTCACATTGGTGATAAAACGATTTTTTATTCAGTCTCTATTAATTTTTTCATACAAGTGATATTAGTGTTAACTATAAACGATTTGAAAATACTTTTCATTTGAGAATCATTTGCAATCATCAAACTATTTAGAATCTTGTAAAAAAGTATTATACTTTTATTTTATTTACCTTGAAATTGCACTAAAACAATGAAACTTTAAATAATTGCATTTCAGGTAGAATTAAAGATGTTTTTGTTTTGTAATTAGAGGATGACTTCTCTGCAAATTGTAATTTTAGAAGGGAAAACATAAAAGTATGTCTGTCACTAAATTCTAGATAGCATTTCTCCCTAAGAATTCTTGCAGCTGCTGGACGATAGTCTTATCATCTGACCTTTAAGATAGGCTTCACAGAATCCCAGGTAGCTCCTCTCATATCAACAATCACAGTGAATCTGAGCCCCCGGACTTCATCATTTGGAATGGCTAGAAGGTACTGTAACAAGCGTCTGTAGTCCTCAGGTTTGGCTCTCTCTCTTCTTGAAGTTGTGGGAAAAACAAGGACGGGCCCTCCACGTCGATCTCTGCCACCTGGCAAAATAGCCAAACGCTCTTGAAGCAGAGGTAGCACCTCTGCTGCTCGTGTGCCATCCATTTTTCAGCCGCTCTTAGTCGATCAAGAGAATTTCAAGCCTAAGAAAAAATATTCTCATTCTTTATCATTATTAATAATTTATTAATTTAATATTTATTAACAGAAAGCAACAGAAATTTTATTGATTGTCTAAATCAATAAAATTTCATATTTAAAAGAAAAAGTTTTTCTTCTTTAACATTATTATTAATTAAGAAAAAATGTTCTTGTTCTTTATCATTATAATAATTTGTGAATTTAATATTTATTAACAAAAAGCAAAATTTTGGCATAACATTTTGCAGCCACTCCTAGTCAATCAATACAATTTTTAATTTAAGAGAAAAAGTTGTTCTTCTTTACATTATTATTAATTAAGAAAAAATGTTCTTGTCCTTTATCATTATTAATAATTTATTAATTTTATATTTGTCAACAGAAAGCAAAATTGTGGCATAACATTTTGCAGCTGTTCTTAGACAATCAATAAAATTTCAAATTTAAGAGAAAAAGTTTTTCTTCTTTAACATTATTATTAATTAAGAAAAAATGTTCTCATTCTTTATCATTATTAATAATTTATTAATTTAATATTTATCAACAGAAAGCAAAATTTTGGCATAACATTTTGCATCTGCTCTTAGTCAATCAATAAAATTTCAAATTTAAGAGAAAAAGTTTTTCTTCTTTAACATTATTATTGACTTACTAATTTACTATTTATTTAGAGAAAGCGAAGCTTTAACTTATTTCAATTTGTTTAATTGTAATTGGTTAATTAAGATTACACAGAAAAATAAAGGCTTCTTGTTATTGTGTACTGGTTATTTAAATTGATTCATATTTTTGCAGTTATTATGCTAACAATATTTTATTTTATGACAATATTTATTTATTTTCTCCTAAATAGATTCAGGGATGAATAAATAAATATTTCAGGAAGACTTAAGACTGTATACTGAGTTTCTTAAATTCAGGAGAAGCAGCCAGTACTGCCTGTACCAATAATAATAATAATATATTTTAACTTTGATATTAAAAGCTTGTGCTTTGTGCAAAACTTTAGTGTTTCACTAGAAATTTTACTGCAGTGTGTATTGATATTTGCTCTGACCTTTAAATAAAAGAAAACTTTTCCTTTCTTTATCATTATTATTGTCATATTTTACAGAAAGCAAACTCTTAACTTTTATCAAACTGCTTCAATATAATTTCTTAATTACAATGGTACAGAAAAAAAAATTTCACTTTTTACTGTATCCTGAATTATCTGCAGTGAACTAAAGAATGGCTCAATTAATTTACAAGCATTATTCACCAATTGAATCTAATGCATTTCAAGAAGACTTGAAACTGCATATTGAGTTTAGTAAACAGAAGAGAAGAATCAGCTTTCACCAAATTTAAGATAATCAACTCACAAATAACTTTTTCTTTCAAAATCGTTTTACTAATCATTTTACAGAAAGCAAAGTTTAAAGTTTAATTTAATGAAACTGTTTTAATACGATTACTTAACATGATATGGAAAATGCATTCTATGTGTTATTGTTTATGCATATTGAGTTTAGTAAACAAAAGAGAAGAATCGGCTTTCACAAAATTTAAGATAATCAACTCACAAATAACTTTTTCTTTCAAAATCGTTTTACTAATCATTTTACAGAAAGCAAAGTTTGAAGTTTAATTTAATGAAACCTTTTTAATACGATTACTTAACATGACATAGAAAATGTATTCTATGTGTTATTGTTTATGCATATTGAGTTTAGTAAACAGAAGAGAAGAATCGGCTTTCACCAAATTTAAGATAATCAACTCACAAATATATTTTTCTTTTAAAATCGTTTTACTAATCATTTTACAGAAAGGAAAGTTTTAAGTTTAATTTAATGAAACCTTTTTAAATACGATTACTTAACATGACATGGAAAATGCATTTTATGTGTTATTGTTTACGCATATTGAGTTTAGTAAACGGAAAAGAAGAATCAGTTTTCACCAAATATAAGATAATCAACTCACAAATATATTTTTCTTTCAAAATCATTTTACTAATCATTTTACAGAAAGCAAAGTTTGAAGTTTAATTTAATGAAACCTTTTTAATACGATTACTTAACATGACATGGAAAATGTATTCTATGTGTTATTGTTTATGCATATTGAGTTTAGTAAACAAAAGAGAAGAATCAGCTTTCACCAAATTTAAGATAATCAACTCACAAATATATTTTTCTTTCAAAAACGTTTTACTAATCATTTTACAGAAAGCAAAGTTTGAAGTTTAATTTAATGAAACCTTTTTAATACGATTACTTAACATGACATAGAAAATGTATTCTATGTGTTATTGTTTATGCATATTGAGTTTAGTAAACAGAAAAGAAGAATCAGCTTTCACTAAATATAAGATAATCAACTCACAAATATATTTTTCTTTCAAAATCGTTTTACTAATCATTTTACAGAAAGCAAAGTTTGAAGTTTAATTTAATGAAACCTTTTTAATACGATTACTTAACATGACATGGAAAATGTATTCTATGTGTTATTGTTTACGCATATTGAGTTTAGTAAACAGAAAAGAAGAATCGGCTTTCACCAAATTTAAGATAATCAACTCACAAATATATTTTTCATTCAAAATCATTTTACTAATCATTTTACAGAAAGCAAAGTTTGAAGTTTAATTTAATGAAACCTTTTTAATACGATTACTTAACATGACATGGAAAATGTATTCTATGTGTTGTTGTTTATGCATATTGAGTTTAGTAAACAGAAGAGAAGAATCGGTTTTCACCAAATATAAGATAGTCAACTCACAAATACATTTTTCTTTTAAAATCGTTTTACTAATCATTTTACACAAAGCAAAGTTTGAAGTTTAATTTAATGAAACCTTTTTAATACGATTACTTAACATGACATGGAAAATGCATTCTATGTATTATTGTTTATGCATATTGAGTTTAGTAAACTGAAGAGAAGAATCGGCTTTCACCAAATATAAGATAGTCAACTCACAAATATATTTTTATTTCAAAATCGTTTAATAATCATTTTACAGAAAGCAAAGTTTGACGTTTAATTTAATGAAACCTTTTTAATACGATTACTTAACATGACATGGAAAATGCATTCTATGTGTTATTGTTTATGCATATTGAGTTCAGTAAACAGAAGAGAAGAATCGGTTTTCACCAAATATAAGATAGTCAAGTCACAAATATATTTTTCTTTCAAAAACGTTTTACTAAACATTTTACAGAAAGCAAAGTTTGAAGTTTAATTTAATGAAACCTTTTTAATACGATTACTTAACATGACATGGAAAATGCATTCTATGTGTTATTGTTTATGCATATTGAGTTTAGTAAACAGAAGAGAAGAATCAGCTTTCACCAAATTTAAGATAATCAACTCACAAATATATTTTTCTTTCAAAATCGTTTTACTAATCATTTTACAGAAAGCAAAGTTTGAAGTTTAATTTAATGAAACCTTTTTAATACGATTATTTAACATGACATGGAAAATGCATTCTATGTGTTATTGTTTATGCATATTGAGTTTAGTAAACAGAAAAGAAGAATCGGCTTTCACCAAATTTAAGATAATCAACTCACAAATATATTTTTCTTTCAAAATCGTTTTACTAATCATTTTACTGCAAGCAAAGTTTGAAGTTTAATTTAATGAAACTGTTTTAATACGATTACTTAACATGACATGGAAAATGCATTCTATGTATTATTGTTTATGCATATTGAGTTTAGTAAACAGAAGAGAAGAATCGGCTTACACCAAATTTAAGATAATCAACTCACAAATATCTTTTTCTTTCAAAATCGTTTTACTAATTATTTTACAGAAAGCAAAGTTTGGAGTTTAATTTAATGAAACCTTTTTAATACGATTACTTAACATGACATGGAAAATGCATTCTATGTGTTATTGTTTATGCATATTGAGTTTAGTAAACAGAAAAGCATCGGCTTTCACCAAATTTAAGATAATCAACTCACAAATATATTTTTCTTTCAAAATGGTTTTACTAATCATTTTACAGAAAGCAAAGTTTTAAGTTTAATTTAATGAAACCTTTTTAATACGATTATTTAACATGACATGGAAAATGCATTCTATGTGTTATTGTTTATGCATATTGAGTTTAGTAAACAGAAGAGAAGAATCGCCTTTCACCAAATTTAAGATAATCAACTCACAAATATATTTTTCTTTCAAAATCGTTTAATAATCATTTTACAGAAAGCAAAGTTTGAAGTTTAATTTAATGAAACCTTTTTAATACGATTACTTAACATGACATGGAAAATGCATTCTATGTGTTATTGTTTACGCATATTGAGTTTAGTAAACAGAAAAGCATCGGCTTTCACCAAATTTAAGATAATCAACTCACAAATATATTTTTCTTTCAAAATCGTTTTACTAATCATTTTACAGAAAGCAAAGTTTTAAGTTTAATTTAATGAAACCTTTTTAATACGATTATTTAACATGACAAGGAAAATACATTCTACGTGTTATTGTTTACGGTGGCACAAGAGATACGCTATATTCGCTTGCAGTGAATGCAATATATTGCACCTTTCAAATTAAAAGCACGAGCCTGTGGAAAACATTCGCGCTTCACTGAAAATTCTACTGCAGCGAGTATTGATATTTTCTCTGGACTTTATATAGATATACAAAAGTATAACCAGTACGTATCTACAGCTCTCGTTAGATGCTGCGCTTAGAGTCAAGGATAAGCAATCGTGTTGAGGAGTGCATCTCTTAGACTAATTAGAAGTGCAGCCAAACCCATCAAGCTAAATGATATACCCACAACGTAAACTACTCATTTGACACTAGTCTCATCGAGTCACAATACAAGAGCGACCTTCAAGATTTAATTGGTACAGGCGCCTTCAAAATTTCCTCTTCAAAAGGTCCAACGATCATTTAGTACACGTTTTTTAAGAGTGCTTATACACAGAAGCATCATTTCTACAGCTTCCTTATGCAATGATAAGCCTCCGATAGACGCATCGAGCGTTGCAATACAGATCGACAAAATTATCCTATAGAATTTCAAGGCTTTTCACAAAAATCCTTCCACGCTTTAACACAATTTAAAAAATCATCAGAACTGACAGATGACAAAAATATCACATCAACCCTGTTAAAATTATCCCCCCAAACTCTTGTAATAACCACTTATTTACGATTTTCTTTGCGGAAATTTTCATTTCCGCAAAGCACATTTCCGGGTTTTTTTTTGATACTCGGAATCAATCATACGAAACGACGAGAAAACGATCGCGTGCTCGCTTTGGAAGCCCTCAAAGCCACCCTGCGTAACGCTTAAGGGACGTTGATGTCTGTAACGCGAAAAAAAAAAACGGGCTAAAATCGAGATTTCGTAATGAAACTCGCGAATATTTGGTGGCGAACACAGGAAACGATCGAGTTGTCAAGATCGTGAAGGCATTGGACAACAATTTGATGGGAGAATAGAGAGAAACAGAAGAGACTCGCTGCAGAGGCGGTTTTTGTTGGATGATTTGATGTGTGCGTGTGTGTTTTTTTTTTTACCTGTACGAGCTTCGTGTTCGATTTATGAAAATAAAGTTGTTCCGCGAAGCGTGGATTCGATGCACTCGAAACCCTCGGTGAAACAACGTAACGGGTCATATTGCCGGGCCCATTGGTACACGCAAAGTCATACGACAAACGCGAGATTGTTAACTCCTGCCATGTTAGACTACGGAGTGTATTATACTACATTTTCTCGATCGCGATGCCGCGACTGACTCGCTCGGGGGCAGCACTCAGCGCCGAGACGAGACGCTCGGAATTCTCTCGAGTCTCTCTGCGCAAGACTGTACCGCTATTCACGACTATGCCGAGAGTCAATGTCCCGATTAATGACCGGCTAAATCATAAATCGCGTACTAATCTAAATGGTATGCGATGTATACAAATTGACTGCGATAAAAATACGTTTTTCGGCATATCGAATTCAGAGATTCAATGTCCCGATTGGTGACCGCCTGAATCATACATTATAAACTATATTTCTTAAAAAAAATAATTAAATTAAATGAAATATTAAATATTAATGATAATTTTTAAGAATTAAACTTTAATGTTGTAAGGTTTTTTTTTAATTTTGTAATTATGATTTTATAATATTATTTATAATATATTGCAATAATAATCTCATTTTCGATTAAATATTGGGAGGAATTGTGGAAAAAATTAAAGCGTACTGTCCTCCGTTACTTTCTTGATGCATTAACTATCTTTGTAGATTTTTGCACAAAGATAAATCGTGTACTATTCGAAATGTTATGTCATGTATATAAAGTAACTGCGACATTTCGGTATATCAAATGAATTATCGTGCAGAGTGTCAATGTCCCGATTAATGACCGGCTGAATCAAATCGTGTACTAATCAAAATGGTATGCGTTGTATATAAATTGACTGCGATAAAAATACGTTTTTCGGCATATCGAATTCAGAGATTCAATGTCCTGATTGGTGACCGCCTGAATCATACATTATGTATAGTTTATAAGCTATATTTCTTTAAAAAAGAATAATTAAATTAAATAAAATATTAAATATTAAATATTAAATATTAATTATAATTTTAAAAAATTAAACTTTACGATAGTAAGGTTTTTTATTTTAATTTTGTGATTATGATTTTATAATATTATTTATAATATATTGCAATAATAATCTCATTTTCGATTAAATATTAAGAGGAATTGTGGAAAAAATTAAAGCGTACTGTCCTCCGTTACTTTCTTGATGCATTAACTATCTTTGTAGATTTTTGCACAAAGATAAATCGTGTACTATTCGAAATGTTATGTCATGTATATAAAGTAACTGCGACATTTCGGTATATCAAATGAATTATCGTGCAGAGTGTCAATGTCCCGATTAATGACCGGCTGAATCATAAATCGTGTACTAATCAAAATGGTATGCGTTGTATATAAATTGACTGCGATAAAAATACGTTTTTCGGCATATCGAATTCAGAGATTCAATGTCCTGATTGGTGACCGCCTGAATCATACATTATGTATAGTTTATAAGCTATATTTCTTTAAAAAAGAATAATTAAATTAAATAAAATATTAAATATTAAATATTAATTATAATTTAAAAAAATTAAACTTTACGATAGTAAGGTTTTTTATTTTAATTTTGTGATTATGATTTTATAATATTATTTCTAATATATTGCAATAATAATCTCATTTTCGATTAAATATTAAGAGGAATTGTGGAAAAAATTAAAGCGTACTGTCCTCAGTTACTTTCTTGATGCATTAACTATCTTTGTAGATTTTTGCACAAAGATAAATCGTGTACTATTCGAAATGTTATGTCATGTATATAAAGTAACTGCGACATTTCGGTATATCAAATGAATTATCGTGCAGAGTGTCAATGTCCCGATTAATGACCGGCTGAATCATAAATCGTGTACTAATCAAAATGGTATGCGTTGTATATAAATTGACTGCGATAAAAATACGTTTTTCGGCATATCGAATTCAGAGATTCAATGTCCTGATTGGTGACCGCCTGAATCATACATTATGTATAGTTTATAAGCTATATTTCTTTAAAAAAAAATAATTAAATTAAATAAAATATTAAATATTAAATTTAATTATAAATTTAAAAAATTAAACTTTACTATAGTAAGGTTTTTTTTAAATTTTGTAATTATGATTTTATAATATTATTTATAATATATTGCAATAATAATCTCATTTTCGATTAAATATAGGGACGAATTGTGGAAAAAATTAAAGCGTACTGTCCTCCGTTACTTTCTTGATGCATTAACTATTTTTGTAGATTTTTGCACAAAGATAAATCATGTATTATTCGAAATGTTATATCATGTATACAAAGTAACTGCGATTTTGCGGTATATCGAATGAATTATCGTGCAGAATGTCAATGTCCCGATTAATGACCGGCTGAATCATAAATCGTGTACTAATCAAAATGGGATGCGATGTATACAAATTGACTGCGATAAAAATACGTTTTTCGGCATATCGAATTCAGAGATTCAATGTCCCGATTGGTGACCGCCTGAATCATTAATTGTGCAGAGTTGTAAATGTCCATTAATTCAAGAAATATAGTTTATAATACACTTTTTTTTGTAATTGTGATTTTATAATATATTGCAATAATAATCTCATTTTCGATTAAATATTGAGAGGAATTGTGGAAAAAAAATGGAAAAGTACTGTCCTCCATTACTTTCTTGATAAATTAACTATGTTTGTCGATTTTTTCACAAATATTACTGTGAAATTTTTTTGAAAATTAATATTCCATGCAGCTGTCTCAATGTTTAGATAATTAATTATCTAAACTATATAAACCATATTTCTTGAATTAATGGTTATTTACAACTCTACGATTTATGATTTAGGCGGTCACCCATCGGGACATTGAATCTCTGCACGATAGTTCAAATTCTCTTTATAATTATAAATCGAATGTGATTACAAATTATAATTATAAATAATCTCATTTTCGATTAAATATTGGGAGGAAGTGTGGAAAAAAAATGGGAAAGTTCTGTCCTCTATTTCTTTCTTTATGCATTAACTATGTTTGTAGATCCTTGCACAAAGATTACTGGAAAATTTTATTGAAAATTAATATTCTTTGCAGCTATCCCAAATTATACATAATTATAAAGTAAATTTTACCACCATCTATATTTCTGAAAGTATTAGACATTTCAAACCCTGAAATCGTGTACTATTCGAAAGTAACTGCGACTTTTCGGTATGTCAAATGAATTATCGTGCAGAGCGTCAAAGTCCCAATTTGTGACCGCCTAAATCATAATTCCCATACCAATCGAAATGGTATGTGATGCATGCGAAGTGACTCTTTGCAAATATGTAATAAAGTTCAAGGTCAATTGGTATTTAATTTAGGTCACATTTACAGATTTTAATGTCGTGGGATTTGGTACTATTTTTTATTAAAATATATTAAATGAGATTTCATAAAATTTTTACTTTTTAAAATTGTTTTATTGTTAAATTTCGTTAAATTTCATTCCGACAATAAAAATGTCAACAAAGATCATTGCAGCATATTAGTTTTTTATTACTCTCCATATTATTTAAATTAGAGTCACGATTAAGTCACTCCGATTTTGAAGGTGATATTAATGTAAAGCATTAAGCCCGCGATGCGAACGCCGCACCTCACTAATTATTCTCCCCACGGGTTTTTAAGCGAATGTCCCAATGTCTGACCACCTAAATTCCAAATTCTGTGCTAATTAAAATTCTACACTAAATTGTAGACCAAAAATAATTTTTCCAGCCATATTATAAAAATTAATGTTGTTACTAAAATTTATGTGACTCAATAATTATTCAATTATATTAAGTGAGAGATATAATTATACGAGGCTAGGTTTATCTTTCTATCACGTAAAACTAGCGGAAGCCGGTAAATACTTTTCGATCTAAATAACTATGAGCAAATATAAGAAAATACAAGAATTTATACATTTTTATTGCATAACAATAAGTAATATAATACTTTAACTTTTAAAAAATCAAATTAAAAAATTAAACATTAGTATTTTAAATATACAAGTATTTTAAATAAATATTTATTCGAACATTGACTGGTCATAAATAGGTACAAATGACGCAGACTACACGAAGACTTCGAATGGCCACAATATACGAAAAAGTTATATTCACCAAAAAATTTCGGTCTCAATAACTGTGAGAAATTATAAGAAAATTCAAGAATTTACGCCTATTTTTTTTAATAACAAAAAGTTATTAATTGAAAAAGTTCGAGTTATTAAATAACAAAAGACAGTTATTCAGATGAAAAAGTATTTTGAATGTACGTATCTATTGAAATATTGCCCATCCCTGCTTAACGCAATAACCGGTTTTAAACGTTAGTATTTTAAATGTAAAAGTATTTTGAATAAATATTTATTCGAATATTGACCGGTCATAAATAGGTACAAATAACGCAGACTACACGAAGGCGTAGAATCGCCAGAATATACGAAAAAATTGTATTCATCAAAAAATTTCGATCTCGATGACTGTGAGAAATTATAAGAAAATTCAAGAATTTACGCCTATTTTTATTTAATAACAAAAAGTTATTAATTGAAAAAGAAAAAAATTCGAATTATTAAATAACAAAAGACAGTTATTCGGATGAAAAAGTATCTTGAATGTACGTATTTATTGAAATATTGCCCATCCCTGTTTAGCGCAATAACCGGTCATAAATAGGTACAAATTCTGCATTTCCTATCTCTCATCGTGCTCGTCTCGAAGCCAAAGTCATTCCACAGTCACAATATATACCTCGGAAGATCTTTATCTCGCGCATTCCACAAAAGCCGATCAGATCCTCTTTTACTTAAGGTAGCAATAGGCAACGATTGCAAGGAAGGTTTATACCGTTGCAGACTCGCTCCGCCCACGCAAATCAATGAATGCATTCGACGTGTAGCGGATCAATCAATGAGCTCGTAGTACGAGAATCACAGCTGATAGATTGCTCAATGAAAAATATTTTTTTTCTTTTAATATTCAAGCGAAACACTCGCGAATTATGAATATAAGATTATTGACCAATAAAAAAACATATTAATAATGACAATAATATTGAACTCGCTCATAGGCCAATTTTTATGAGCTTTTGCTTAGCTTTTTAGATGATGACTTAGAATTTTTTGCGCGCATGATACGGCGTTCGTTTTGACACGATGCGCGTCGCGACTAATGGCCGACGAATATATTTGAACTAACGTTTGTCACACGCAGCGTTTCACAATTGTTTTAACGACCGGAAACATTGTTTCTCATTGTTTTTAAAGCCTGAGAAATCGTTGGTGCGAGATTTTAGAATGACGAGTTCTGTCAGCACTAATCCCTCGACTCTCCTGCCGCTTGGTAAGATTAAATACGAGATAAACGATTTTCTAACCTCACTTTTTAACCGACAAACGCACTGCAATTAAAAATCGGTGGAATAATATAAACAAAGAGCACATATTTCATTTCTAATTTCAAGATACTTAGTTTTTTGATAGAAAAAAATGTAAATATTCATCGGGGCTTTTTTGTTGTATAATTGTAAACGGAAAGTTCGATTTATTAAAGGTTATTTCCGGCATTTTGCATCACATAAAAAATACAACTTCAAGGACACTATTGCAAAATTTTTGTAAATTAACAATGTAAATTGTTTTCAATGTTGTAGAGTTGATAAAATATCAATTAATTGTGGATTAAACTCAGAATTTTGGAAAAATATTCCAACTTGTATCGTCAATGCTTGAAAATACATATTGACGAAATAGGTAATTGTTGGGTCGTTGAAAATTATTTATTTATTTATTTATTTATTAGTAGTAGACGGGTCGAAACTCAATTTCGAGACAGCTAGGACATGCCCTTGTGTCTATACATTAAGATGGACAATTGGTGACGTAGTTAGGTATAACAAAAATTAAATCGCAATTGTTGGCGCAATTTATATTATAAAAACAAACAAAAACTGTAATACCTGCCCTAAAGTATGACAAAACTGAAATTATGAGCTTTGAGGATTATCCCGGCAAGAGGCGACTGATTGCAGATTTATATTGAGGATTATGGATGTTAATTATGGATGTTAATTTTGTTGATGTCGGATTAATGGCTTTCCAATTGGTCACATTTGTAGAGTTAAAGTAGTAAAAACTGTTTTAAACAAGGATGCAAAGCAGAACCTTGCACATTGCTTCCTCATTATATTTTGCTTTTTACAAAGCAACCTCTAAGAGGAAGTATGGAAATTGATTTTGGCTTCCTCATAGAGGAAGCTTTGTAAAAAGTGAAATATAATGAGGAAGCAATGTGCAAGGTTCTGCTTTGCATCCTTGTTTTAAATAAATATAAATAAGTGCATACTCTCGCTTTGTGAAAATATAATAAGGACAAACGGTCCAGAAACTCCCTTGAATACTCTATCTTCTCTGTTTTTTTTTTGTAGAACACGATAGAAATCTGTGATTTCCAAAATTTCATTGGGAAGCAAGGATATGGCTAGTTTATATGACATAAATCCCTACTTTTCGTAATATAGACTGTACAACATCGCTAAGAAAATATGTTATCGTTCAACATTTTTGGGCTATATCTGACATATTTTTCTGTTAATCATGAATTTGGCACTCATTTGACTCCCAGCTCGATATTTGATACCAAAATTAGCATCGCAGGAAAAAAATCAAGAAATTCAAAAAATCAAAATCTCATAAAATTTTAACGTTTCAACCGATCTTAACCAAATTTAATAGGCATCACCGGTGTATGAAAGCTCACGTACATACCAATTTTGAGCTTAATATCTCGAAAATTAAAAGAGTTATCGCGTTAACAGTCATTTTTGAAAAAATTCAAAAACGCGTAAAAATTTAATGATCATGGGTATTTTTACAAAAATTGGTATGAACGATGAGGATTGATCCCTCTATATATGGTGTAAATTTCAGCTCTATATCTCGAGGCATTCCCGAGTTATAAGGGTTTACATTTTTTGAGCGTGTAACATACACACACATACAGACATTTTTTCTAAATCACTTTTCTCGACATTTTCTCGACGGAAAAAAAAGAAAAATTTCACGTAAACAAAGCTTCCTCTATGAGGAAGCAATATTATCAAATTTCAATAAATTGTGGGTTTTTATAAAGCACATAATATTTTTTTTAAAATTATTTTGTACTCGTGTTGACGACGATTAATAAAAAATGGTGACGATCAGATTATAGCTGTAGCATTATCGATGTATCTTCTTTATTCGCAGAGTTGGTTGACAAATGTATCGGTTCGCGAATCCACATAATAATGAAAAACGACAAAGAAATTGTCGGCACATTATTGGGTTTTGACGATTTTGTGAATATGCTTCTGGACGATGTTACGGAAAGCGAAGCGACACCAGAGGGACGGCGAGTAACGAAACTGGACATGATTCTTTTAAACGGCAATAACATTACGATGGTGAGTCGAGAGAAAAATAATTTTTTATTTAATCCATTGATAATTATGTTGAATGATGACAAAAATGATTATTTACAGCTTGTTCCTGGCGGAGAAATGCCTGAGACGTGAGATCCTGCATTTTTTGTACTTTCCTTATTAAATAAGTGCCCATTGTACAATGAACATAATAAACTAATCGTACCAAATGAAAATTGAAGCAGGTATCAAAGGCTCGTCAAGTATATCGTTCTAAATCGTTAAGCTTCTTTAGAATCACAGACAAACTTGGTCTGTCTTCTATCCTTTCGCTCCAAAGCTCCCGATAGAGTGACTTGTACTCTCCGTCAAATTCGTCGTCGATATGACGATCCAATGGTCTTGAACCTTTTCCTGTGAGGTAAAGAATCGTATGGGCGTGTTTTCCGGCAAACGGAGCTTCGCGAAAAAGTAATTGCCAGGCCAGAATTCCCAAAGAATAAATATCCGACTGAGCACTCGGCGTTTTTCCACGAATCACTTCCGGTGCGGCGTATCCTGGAGTTCCCTGTGAGAAAAAAAAGAATAATTATCGCAAAAAGATTCAGGGAAACAAATTTTATCCATTAATACCATTTCTAGAAAAGTTCAAGGATGTTGATTCATTTCTTTTTTGGACTTTTTTCTTTGGAGGCTTTGTAATGTGGCCGAAAAAAATATAGACTGCGAATTAATTTAAGACTGAGCTGAATTGGTTTTTTAGCCGATTTACGGTTTGATCTTAATTCTCGGTTGATTCCATATCAAATTATAGAGCTCTTTTATGAAAATTTGACGGTAAAAAATGTCGCGCTACTAATTGGTACGAAATTAAGAAATGGGATTTTGAAAATTAGTTATTAATCAAAATGGGCAATCGATACACATATTTATTATGATTTCTTTGCATTTATTACAATTTTTAAATACCTCGGAATAACATAGAGGTACTTTTCGACAGTTCATCCACTATAACTTTTGAATAACTTTTTTTACCTGAGCAAATAATTTTTTACTACTATGCCGATTTTTCTGCAGCTTACATAAAATTAAGAGCAAAATAAAAATTAAATATAAAAAGATGCAAAGTAGAACCTTGCACATTGCTTCCTCATTATTTTTCGCTTTTTACAAAGCTCCCTCTGTGAGGAAGCAGTATGTTATTCAATTTTGGCTTCTTCATAGAGGAAGCTTTGTAAAAAGCGAAAAATAATGAGGAAGCAATGTGCAAGGTTCTACTTTGCATCTTTTTTTTTATACCTTGTGTCTCTTTTGCAGAGGTGTTTTATACAGCTATAAATCACCTCTGCAAACACCGTTACATCTAATTTTGATTAGATACAAATTTTTGTCGTACTTTCTCAACTTTTCCGGAAGTTATAGCGAAAATCTACATTTTTTTTTAAATGAAAAATGGTGTAAAATCCGAACGACTTTACCGATCATCACCAAATTTGGTACATGGCATTTCTGAATGTTATTTTTCGTCTGTACAAAATTTCTGTTCATTTGTTGAAATTCGACGTGATTTAGATCAAAATCTATTTTTTTCGAAAAATTCAAAATTCTATAAAATCCGAACCGCTTTACCGATTTCGTCGAAATTCAATACCATACAACATTGAACGTATCTTCAGTTATGAAGAACTATTTAGCCAAATCGGCGAACTTTTACGAAAGTTAGAGCGACCACGCCCTTTTTTCAACAAATTAAAATCAACATAAAATCTTAATGACTTCACATATTTTGGCAAAAATTACAACATTCAAAGAAGGGCAGCTACTCTACTTGCGTGCCAAATTTGAGCCGGATCGCTCGCACGGTTACCGAGTGAGAGGAGATTGAATTTTCGAAGCCCAGCACACACACACACACACACACACACACACACACACACATACATACATACATACGGACATTTTTTCTAAACCACTTTTCTCGACGTTTTAGGTGATTCTAAGCATACTGACATGAAAATCTCGAAAAAAAAAATTTCATGAAAACAAAGCTTCCTCTATGAGGAAGCAAAAAGTAGAAAATATAGAAAGAGAAAGTTTAATCCATTACAATTAAACTTCCGGAATGCGAGTAAGTTGATGAACGTACGTGTAAGCCCATGGAAACTCGTGGCTCGTCGACGAGAACAGAACTCCCAAAATCCGCGAGTTTCGGCTGTCCATCGTTAGCAATAAGCACGTTTTTCGGCTTAACATCGGCGTGAATAATTCCGGCGTTATGGCAAAATTGTAGAGCGCTCGCTATAGCTTTCCACGTTGCGAGTCTTTCCTCTCGTGACAGGCTCGCCTGGTCCAGTCGGTCTTGCAACGATGTACCGCATAATTCCATTGTTATCAGAGACCATACTGCACCTTGTTCGATTGCCAGAACTCTAACTATGTTTGAGTGACGCAAAAAAGCGGCGTGACGCTCGGCATTTACCGCGACATCGCTGCATTTTCTTCTCCTTACTATTTTAGCTGCTACTTGATCACCTGTTAATATTAAATTTGAAACTATTATATTTATAACAATCGTATGATCATAAAAATGATGTTTTTTTAAAGCATTAAAAAAAATGTTTTTATTTTAATTACTAAAGATTAGAAAATGTCTCGAAAATCCGCTGCAATTGATTAATTGTAATGATTTACTGATTATGTATAAAAACAAGGATATAAAAATAGACGGAAAACAATTTTTTTTAATTGCTGGAAAATGGTTTGCATCCGGTTTCTTCTGTGTAGAATAGGCGACTTCAGAACGATAATAAAGGCCAAAATATGATATATTGAAGAAAACAAAATTTAGGTTCTTTAGATTGGATTTTCCGACCAAAAGTCGGATCTGTGAATTCTGAAATCAGAACCGACCGAAAGTGACTTTTTCAAAAATTATCGTAAAAAGGCATGTAACCGGTACATTCTGAGGTACAATATGCGACTTGAGAACGATAGTGAAGGCTAAAATTCGATATCTTGAAGAAAATAAAATTTTGGTTGGATTTTCCAACCAAAAATGAATTCTGAAATCAGAACCGATCAAAAGTGACTTTTTTTTAATCATCGTAAAAAGGCATGTAACCGTTACTTTCTGAGGTACAATATGCGACTTGAAAACGATAGTGGGGGCCAAAATTCGATATCTTGGAGAAAATAAATTTTGGGTTGGATTTTCCGACCAAAAGTGAATTCTGAAATCAGAACCGATCAAAAGTGACTTTTTTTTAATCATCGTAAAAAGGCATGTAACCGATACTTTCTGAGGTACAATATGTGACTTGAGAACGATAGTGAAGGCTAAAATTCGATATCTTGAAGAAAATAAAATTTGGGTTGGATTTTCCGACCAAAAGTGAATTCTGAAATCAGAACCGATCAAAAGTGACTTTTTCAAAAATCATCGTAAAAAGGCATGTAACCGATACTTTCTGAGGTACAATATGTGACTTGAGAATGATAGTGAAGGCTAAAATTCGATATCTTGGAGAAAATAAAATTTGGGTTCGATTTTCCGACCAAAAGTGAATTCTGAAATCAGAACCGATCAAAAGTGACTTTTTCAAAAATTATTGTAAAAAGGCATGTCATCGGTACTTTCTGAGGTACAATATGTTACTTGAGAACGATAGTGAAGACCAAAATTTGATATCTTGAAGAAAATAAAATTTGGGTTGGATTTTCCGACCAAAAGTGAATTCTGAAATCAGAACCGATCAAAAGTGACTTTTTCAAAAATCACCGTAAAGAGGCATGTAACCGATACTTTCTGAGGTACAATATGTGACTGGAGAACGATAGTGAAGGCTAAAATTTGATATCTTGAAGAAAATAAAATTTGAGTTGGATTTTCCGACCAAAAGTGAATTCTGAAATCAGAACCGATCAAAAGTGACTTTTTCAAAAATCAACGTGAAGAAGCATGTAAACTGTACTTTCTGAGGTACAATATGCGACTTGAAAACGATAGTGGGGGCCAAAATTCGATATCTTGAAGAAAATAAAATTTGGGTTGGATTTTCCGACCAAAAGTGAATTCTGAAATCAGAACCGATCAAAAGTGACTTTTTCAAAAATCATCGTAAAAAGGCATGTAACCGATACTTTCTGAGGTACAATATGTGACTTGAGAATGATAGTGAAGGCTAAAATTCGATATCTTCAAGAAAATAAAATTTGGGTTGGATTTTCCGACCAAAAGTGAATTCTGAAATTAGAACTGATCAAAAGTGACTTTTTTTTTAATCATCGTAAAAAGGCATGTAACCGATACTTTCTGAGGTACAATATGTGACTTGAGAATGATAGTGAAGGCTAAAATTCGATATCTTGAAGAAAATAAAATTTGGGTTGGAATTTCCAACCAAAAATGAATTCTGAAATCAGAACCGATCAAAAGTGACTTTTTTTTAATCATCGTAAAAAGGCATGTAACCGGTACTTTCTGAGGTACAATATGCGACTTGAGAACGATAATGAGGGCCAAAATTCGATATCTTTAAGAAAAGACTTACTATAAATGCTACAGAACATGAACGCGACTGGTTCGCCTAATATTCTCAAACATCGAGAACAACTTTTTAAAATAAAAAAAAGTGTACATAAATACCTGTAGTAGCAAAATGTGCAAGGCCCATTTGCACATTCCTTTTTTTTTAAATTCACTTATATTATTACCTCGATATGAAGCTCTGTAGACTGTGCCAAAACATCCACTGCCGAGGACCGCGTGTTCCTTATCAGGAAGTCCATCATTCACAATCTTCGCTCTATTGGGTGTATCGACTTTGAAAGGCGAAAATCGGTGCCGACCAGCGGACTTGGGATGTTCGATTTTCAGTTTATTACCAAAGTTCCTATTTTCCGGCGTTCGTGGACTCAGTGAACGTCTGCATTACAAAAATCGCTTAATTTTTGACGAACCTTCGCCAATTCCGTGTTTAATTTATTTTAGCTTATTTACCTGACACTCAGTAAATTTTCCACGGGTCGAGGAGACAGAGATTTTAGCGCCACAACCGCGACACGTGGCGATGCCATTACGAAAAGAAAAATGAAAAAAAAATCGCATTTAATTTGTTTAAAGAATTTCGGTAATAATATTTCAGCGAAAAATTTGAGTGAGGCACGAAGAACTTCTCGCTGTATAGCAACACATCGAGACACGATTGTTGTGTCTCTGCTACTGCTTGTTTACCGAATTCTCTCAAACACGTGCTTGAAGGACGACAGTGAAACATGTTTCGGATTGGTCACGTTTCTTGGAGTGGGATTCGCAAAAACCGCGAAATAAATAAATCGTAAATTAGAGCGAAATAAAATTATCGTATCCTTTACATAATATCTTTCTTGAGGTCAGGGATAGGCGCATTCGAGTGAAAAAGTATTTAAATACACGATTTAAATACAGAATGATTTTCCACTCATTATTTATTTTCGCTTGAAATAACTAATGGTTTTTCACTCATTATCTTCCCGAGGTCAAGTAATGAGTGGTTTTTCATTTATTATTTTTTCAGGTATAAATAATGAGTGGTTTTCCACTCATAATTTATTTCAAGTTTAAATAATGAATGGATTTCGACACATTATCTTTTCGAGGGGAAAATTGGGTACATTCGATGGGCACATTCGAGTGAAAAAGTATTTAAATACTCGATTTAAATACAGAATGATTTTCCACTCATTATTTATTTTCGCTTGAAATAATTAATGGTTTTTCACTCATTATCTTCCCGAGGTCAAATAATGAGTGGTTTTTCATTTATTAGTTTTTCAGGTATAAATAATGAGTGGTTTTCCACTCATAATTTATTTCAAGTTTAAATAATGAATGGATTTCGACACATTATCTTTTCGAGGGGAAAATTGGGTACATTCGATGGGCACATTCGAGTGAAAAAGTATTTAAATACTCGATTTAAATACAGAATGATTTTCCACTCATTATTTATTTTCGCTTGAAATAATTAATGGTTTTTCACTCATTATCTTCCCGAGGTCAAATAATGAGTGGTTTTTCATTTATTATTTTTTCAGGTATAAATAATGAGTGGTTTTCCACTCATAATTTATTTCAAGTTTAAATAATGAATGGATTTCGACACATTATCTTTTCGAGGGGAAAATTGGGTACATTCGATGGGCACATTCGAGTGAAAAAGTATTTAAATACACGATTTAAATACAGAATGATTTTCCACTCATTATTTATTTTCGCTTGAAATAATTAATGGTTTTTCACTCATTATCTTCCCGAGGTCAAATAATGAGTGGTTTTTCATTTATTATTTTTTCAGGTATAAATAATGAGTGGTTTTCCACTCATAATTTATTTCAAGTTTAAATAATGAATGGATTTCGACACATTATCTTTTCGAGGGGAAATAATGAATGGATTTCCACTCATCATTTAAACTCGAAATAAATTATAAGTGGTTTTCCACTCACAATTTATTTTGATTTTAGATAATAATTTTTTATCCACTCATCATTCATTTTGAGATTAAATGATGAGTGGAAAACCACTCATTATTTATTTCGAGTTTAAATAACGAAGGGTTTTCCCGAGCAAGAAAAACGCTATTAATAATTAATTATTAAGTAATTATATTAAACATTATTGGTTATTATTAAATATTATTAATTATTTTTAATAAGTTTCTAATTATTCCTAGCGTTTTTGCTCGTTCTGGTAACCCACTCGTTATTTAAACTCGAAATAAATAATGAGTGGTTTTCCACTCGTCATTTAAACGTGAAATGAATGATGAGTGGATAAAAATCATTATTTAAACCAAAATAAATTGTGAGTGAAAAACCACTCATAATTCATTTCGAGTTTGAATAATTAGTGAAAACCCATTGATTATTTTCCTTGGAAAAGATAATGAGTGAAAATACATTCATATTTCAACTTGAAATTAATTATGAGTGGAAAACCACTCATTATTTGTATCTGTAAAGATAATGAATGAAAAACCACTCATAATTTGGACTCGAAAAAATAATGAGTGGAAATCCACTCATTATTTTAATCGAAAATAAATAATAAGTAGATAAACATTCATTTTTATTTTCTTTAAATACATTTTGCCCATCCCTGCTTGGGGTCGAAATACAAGCAGGTTTTCAATATATTTTAATGGTTTTTTAAAATTGGGTTCCACAAAAACAGTAAGGTAACAAATTAAGAGTTACAGGGAAATAAAAATATTGTATTATTTATATTTAATAAAAGTGTATATGGGGCATTACATGACGATTCGACCTGGGTCGGACCCTCGACCTCTCGGATTTGGTCGAAAATTTTCGATATGATTGGACCAACTCCAAAAAGTACTGGAAAATTTTTTCAGATTTTTTTCATTTATTTATTTTTTTTACGATTTTTTAAAGGTAACATATCGTTAGCCCAAATTTAAAAATCTGAAAAAATTCTCAAAAATTCTGCATGAAAAAACAAAATTTTTGAGCCTAAAACCAAAGTGGGCCGAGTTTTGCTTCTATTTTTTTTCTATAAAAAACTATTGAAAAATTTAGAAACGAACGAGGAAAAGTTATCAAATTTTTCTAAAATATTGCTTTCTTCTGCAAGTGCTTTCTTTTCGAAAAAAAAATGCGATTCATAGAAAATATGTTCACTCTTAAATCAGGCCGGAATCGCAAAACAGAGTTTGTCTCTGAAGAAGCCAAATAATAACGATATCATTTCTTGCGGAAGAATGTTTATGGAAAAAAGAGGAAGTACTGTGAAAATTTCAATTTTCATGTTTTTTTATTATTTGTAATACAGCAATTTCTAGAATTATATAACATTCTTATCGAATAGTTTTTCCTATTTCCAAAAAAATACTCATGAATCAGAATTGACAAGCTGCGCTAATCAAAGGATTTCATTGATAATATCAGATGTCAATGATGATAATTTAAAAAGCGATCGCACCTTCAAATACAAAAAAAATTCAAGATCACCGAGTGCAGCTGAGATGAACAAACAATAAAATCAAATTAGATTCTACCGCACAACAAATCTAATTTTGTTATCTGACTCAACCCTGTACTCCACGAGGAATGTTTTTTTTTCGTAATTTTGTGCAACGCGCAGTTTAGAAAAATTTGATAACTTTTCCTCTTTCGTTTCTAAATGTTTTAATAGTTTTTTATAGAAAAAAATAGAAGCAAAACCCGGCCCACTTTGGCTTTAGGCTCAAAAATTTTGTTATTTCATGCAGAATTTCTGAGAATTTTTTCAGATTTTTAAATCTCGGCTAACGATATGTTACCTTTAATAAATCGTAAAAGAAAAAAAAAAATCTGAAAAAATTTTCCAGTACTTTTTGGAGTTGGTCCAATCATATAAAAAATTTTCGACCAAATCCGAGAGGTCAAGGGTCCGACCCAGGTCGAATCGGTATGGAATGCCCCATATATATATATATATATATATAAATAAAAAATAATAATAGACATAAAATATTTTTGGGGCCTAAAACTCAAGTAGATTTTCAATATTTTTTTATGGAAGATTTTAGTGGGTTTTGCAAAAGCCTTGAAATGAATAAATTAAAAATTAGAGGGAAATAAAAATATTGTATTATTACCAATCTGTATATAACTAATTATAGGAATATAATTTGGATTGGGAAGAAAAGAAATCGAAAACTAGAGGGAAATTAAAATATTTTATTTTTCATATAACTTAAGGCATGAATCAGCTACTGAGAGCCTATAACTAATTATTACTTTTAATACTGTACGTTTAACTCGTTATTATTTACAATATTTTCTTTTCTTTCTTTCGTCGATAATTGATCGACGATAATTGTAATAATCTCTCAATATAGGTAATATCTGTGGCATTGACAGTAAAGGTGTCTTGATAACGATGTCGAAGGATATTATAGAGCCGTATCTATACAATGAAATTTCTACGTACGTTTAATACCATAGAAATTTCATAACAGTAAACATTTTTTTAAGTACCGTGAGTTTTCGAGCAACTGCCGGCTCTTAAGGAGGAAGTTAGGTAAAAAAACCAACGATATTTATTGACAAATATCTCACTTGTTTGACTGACATTACAAGAATTTTTTTTTTCGATCCTCTAAACAAAGAATTTATTACAAGGTGACAGAAGCACCTAACAATTGTGGCCAACATAAAATATTTTTAGTTTTGTTTAATTTCGTTCAATAGCTGACAATTATTTGAAAATATTTGGTCTACTGGTTTCTTTTTTTAAAAAAGCAGAGTGTAAGAATAAAAAAATTAGGAATCATGCATTTAAAAAAATATATAACTTCACAAATTTAGAAAAATAAAATAAAAATCTGTACTCATAATGTAGCTATATATCGGACGTACAATTAAGAATTATTTGAAAATATTTAGGAAATCACGTTTTTCCATAAAAGTGTGTAAAAGCCAAACTTATTTCCACCGAGCAAAAAAAGTCAGCAGCGAAATAATTAAGATATGCATCAATTAACATCACTAATTTTCATCCAACTTCGTCCCATTTTAACTATCACATTGAACTATAAGAGGAATCTCGTTTACCATCTCTCTCTTTGTCCCGTTCATAACTTTTGTTTCGCGTTAATTTTCGTTGCGATTCAAGTGACGACGTTCCAATTGATCTATAGTTTCTTTTTGCTTTGCGTTGTAGTAATATACATAATATCAGAATAATATATTCTAGAGAGAATTAAAATACAGCTTTTGCTCTTTTCTAAATTATGATATAGGATGTTTTTTTTCTTCCTTATATATATATATATATATATATATATTCATACAATATATATATGCTTATCTGTGTATATTATATACCCCGCTTTCTTGTAATCCGGCGATATTCGTTTCATTGTCAATTGGTCACAATTCAACGCGTGTAAATCGCACTCAGAAGCATTACAAAAATAACCGACCATCGGACAATCGCGAGGAAAATTTAACATCATCATCACAAACGCTACGCGCATCGCACGACAGGCGTTCGATTGCCAAGCACGTAGTGCCTTAAAAATATTCATGATCGATCTTACGAAAATATCGTGTGTCCTATACATTTTAGTTTTATTTTAGTTTCTCTTTTTTTTTTTATCGTGCCGATGAACACATTTGCGACAATATAAATATAATAAATCAAGTAAAGATGAACACAAGTATTACATTGTTCGGTCTTGAGGTTTCGATTCAGTCGAAAGATCGATTATTGATGGTTATACAAAAAAGAGAATAATATTTCGTTAACGAGCTTGGCTTTTTCGAGACACTTGTGCGATTCAACAATCAGGTACTTTTTTTTAATACATTGATTTTCAACGCGGTTATCTTTATTGTCCAAATCGTATATCTCAGCACCTTTTTTTTCTCACGAATATCTACTTACAGACTCGATAGAAGATTAAAAAATAGTATTTTTAATCACTTTTCGGGTTTTCTTTTTTTTTTAAAGTAGATTCGGAAGGTACTTTTCTCGTACACCTAACGGTATAAGCCTTTCCGAGCGGATTTACAAGCCTTGAATCTTTAACATCTGCGCGCACTTAAGAACAATTTGTAAAGTGTACGAAAACTATATGCGTAACGTTCTCTTTCTGATTTTTTTTCTCGTCTCGTTCCATATTCGCTAGTGATTTGTTATTTTGTTTTGTTTACGTGACACAGACCCGTGTGACAATCTAATTGACAACAGAGATGTAAGCCCTCATTATGTTATTGAATAAATTTAAGGGGTAATTAATTTAATAACTAATCATCAATAATAATGAACTGCAGTTTATAAAAAATATTGAAGCTTTTGTATAACTGCAAAGGAAATATATAATAAAATATTACATTTGTGTAAATAAATAACCGAGTACTATTGATTTTTCAATGCTTTAAGCATATATGTTCCCATTTTAACCAAAATTTACGTGATGCTTAATGGGAATTTTATTCTTTCATCAATTGTTGTAATATGTCGACGTTTTTGTATAAAAACAGCTAACATTCAATGTGAAATTGCAGCTACTAAGTCAATAACTTAATAATTTGTCATCCAACAAAATGATTAAGATTTACAACTCTGCTTGACAATTTCTGCCTCAGAATTACAAATATATAATTGTTTTCGTAAAATTGCAGCGAAAAAATGATAAATTGAGAATTATATAAGAAATTTTGGCTGCAATCCGATAATGTGGTAGTATTTTATTCGCCATAATTTCTTAAGAATGATGATAGTAATTTCTTTGTTTTTTTTGTTGTTAAATTATGCAATATTAACTCAGAGTTTTGTGGTTTAAAAAAAAATGTTGGACGTCGCTTCGATAGTAATTAAATATTCGTAACTCTGTTGCATTGTAAAATGAGAGGAAGTGTTTTCTTGTAGTAGTTTTACGGAGTGTATATGGGATATATTTTCACCTACATCGACGTATCGTCGGTTTGGCAATAGTATTTTGTTTTTGGGCCATAACAGGGAACGGATAATACTTAAAAGTGCCAACATTTGAGGGGATAAAGTCGATAGGATGGCGATGTTAATAAAAATCAGGGCGGAATACTGAATTTACCCAAATATATATAATAGCTAATGTCAAGAACGTGAGTTCCTCTAACAATCATATCGACAACGTACATCTTAAGGATGAACGAATGATTTTTAGGATTTCTTTTTTTTTTCTTTCTCGCGCGTGTCACTCAATTTACAATCAACGTTAATAACGTAACTATTTACAATTTGTATTATACAAGATCAGTTTCTTTTCTTTCTTTCTGATAAACCGACCGTTTTCGTAGGAATCTGCTTCGTGAGATTACGTATCCTACATAATATAATTTTTCTTAAGAAACGCCATAAGTCGTAAATAATAACTAAATTTATAGCCATGTTCAGGTCGCTCCAGCGATCTCCGATATACAATTTTTTTTTCTCTCTCGCTTTCTCTCTTTTTAGCATGCATACTCGTACACAAGAAAATATACTATTCTGTTTTTCATCAACGACACTTAAAATTCTTTTGAGCCACCCTGAGCAATGGTGTACAGGACAAAAACGAGCCTTCGAAGATAAAATGGGTGACGGTAAACGGTCCAGTTTTTTTTTTCTCTATAAATCGTGATTATTGCCAAAAGCAATTCGGATTGGAAAATATGAATTATTAAAAATATACAATTGAGACGATAAAATTGCAGCACACTTTAACCGTTTGATCAGCTGCCACAATTGTCAATCTCTTGTTTCTCATAATTGCAGTAGAAATATGTAGTTTTTAAAATTAATAAAATAAATTATTTTTTAATGATGAAGTCTAAAAATTTACTATTTTTCTTCCAATCTCAATATAAATATTACGAATTATACAATTTTGCATCCTAAAAAACGAGAGTATATTTTCAGTTTGCATTTCGGTTGAAAAATTAATTCCGAAATTCGAAACACAAGCCATATTGGCTTAACCCTTTGCGTCACAGTGGGTCACGGAACGACCCACCTGAATCCGCTCAAATTTAAATGTTTTAAACTAATTTCTGACAATAATTAATGAGTTTTTTAATTTCGGAAACGACAAATGTATTGCTCAAAGGGTTAAGAGTATGAAAAAAAAAATTGCGCCGTTTACCGATACTGAACAATTTGTTAAAACACGAAGACCGAGACGACACGCGTTTAGGGATTTCGGTGATGTGGGACTAAAATTGATAAGGCACAGTCTAACCAGGTAATGGCGCTTCCTCGTAGAAATCGAGCTCGTCCTCGTTGCCCTCGGGTTCGGGTTCTTTGCTGTCGAGGGCGCGAAGTTCCGGTGGAGTGAAGAAACGGGTCATTTGAGCTCTTAGCGGTATCATGAGAATGAGGAAAAAGGGAAGTGATAGTGCGGCTCTGGTGCTTTTAACAATCCAAAGAGTCGCGAGACAAAGAATTTGTATAAGTGTGAATATGTGCATCTTGTACGTTTGCACCCTTCGCACGTAATTGGCACTGCCGTGATGCTTAACCGGCATGAAAAATAGTTTAACGCGGTCGAAAAGTTGCACGCCGTTCGTCGATGATATTCCCATATAGAGAAATACCCCAAGAAGAACAGCCATAGGAACTCGTCGAAGCAATGGTGCCATTAAGACACTCACACCGATCAATATCGCAACTAATAACGCGCTCACTCGCTGCTCCTTAACCTCGACTATGTGAGGTTTGTCTCCGGGCGCGTGAGTCCTCGACATAACCGTAACCGCAGATACATGGGTAAGAGACCGCACGGATGCTGCGCAACACCACGGGGCACCCATCAATCCGCAACCGACGTTCATCAGGCATACAACCACAATGTCCATGTGGTAACCGTTTCCTTTGCGAAGTTTGCGCTCTTTCTTGTCGATTATGAGTCTGAAATTGTGAAATGTTTTTTTTCTGATTTATATACACAGTTAAAAAAGACTGAAAGTTTTTATGCATAAACGTCATCGAAATTTAATATACAATGATGGTATAAAATTCAAGTACTTTTGCTGAAAAGTCAATTATTGAATACTAATTTACTGTTACAGTAAATTATTGAATATGATGTACCATACATTAATTTGACATTACACTCGTATATTAAATTTAATATACTCGTTTATGCATAAAAACTTCCAGTAAAAGTACATTTAATTTCGAAGAGTATTTTTTTAATGTGTACATTAGGGTGGTCCATTTTGACACAATACTTTTTTTTATAACGAGGCACCGCTCTCAACTGTTCTCTATTATGAAAAATAAATCCTTGTAAATCATTTATGAGATAAAAAAATATGTGGAGGTCGCGACGAAATTTTTAAATTTTCTTTTTTTAATAATTTTTTTCAGTGAAAGTTCTCATTTATATGTTTACATTTTTTGCATTACACGAGTGCAGGAATTCTGGATATCACTGCGACAGTCCGTTATTGTTTTATGGTAGTTTAGGAGTACAAAATAATTGCAACTGCTAACAATATGTGCTGTGAAAGTGAAAAAAAGAGGGCGAGCAAATATTTACAAAAAATTCAACATGCCATAAATTTCAACCCCTAAGTGAATTAATGCCAAATTAAATCCCAACCTTTGTCTCATAATATTTTACCTGTAAGCCAAATTGCAATTAGATATCTAAAGAATTATGGACCTTTGAATAAAAATAAACTTAAAAAAAAATTATAAAATTATAATGATCAAATTATAAAATTATCTCAGTGAATATCTATCTGTGTAATATGATGTATTTAACCCAGAAAAACTGTTATATAAAAACTAAAAAATTCTCGTAAAAAGAGCGACTGATAATTCTAAACATTGTTTCCGGCATCTCCAGAATGTAATTTGTTCATCCTGTGACCAAATGTTTATCATTATCATTCACTGTTATTACGAGAATTTTTTAGTTTTTATATATCACAGTTTTTCTGCAATAAATATGTCACATCACTCCAGTAGCGGTGTTTGTAATTTTTTTTAAGTTTGTTTTCGTTCCGACTTCCACAATTTTGCAGATATCTAGCTGAAATTTGGTACACAAGTAGACTATTATCAGACATGATTTGGAATTTAATTCGGCGTTAATCCGCTTAGAGATAAAAATTTTATGACATTTTGAATTTTTTGAAAATATCTGCTCATCCTCTAATTTTGTCTTTCACAGCACACATTTTTTGCAGTTGCAATTATTTCGTACTCTAAAGCTACCATAAAATAATAACGGACTGTCGGAGTGATATCCAGTGTCTCTACACTCATGTAATGCAAAAAATGTAAAGATAGACATGAGAATTTTCACTAAAAAAAATGTGTAAAATAAGAAAATTTGAAAATTCCGACGCGACCTCTACATTTTTTTTTATCACATCGATGATTTACGAGGAATTACTTTTCGTAATAGAGAACAGTTTTGAGAGGTGTCTCGAAAAAAAAATATCGTGCAAAAATGGACCACCCTAGTGTACATATATTTTCCGCAGAGTTGTAAATCCCCATTAATTCATGAAATATAGTTTACAGTACAATTTGTTTTGTAATTATAATTTCATAATAATAATATATAGTGATTATAAAATAGAGTGTAAACATTTGAACAGCTGAAAAAAATACTAATTTTCGCTTTAACATTGCAAGAAATAGTGGAAAAAATGGAAGAAATAAGTAATGCATTATTTTCTTAATGCATTACTTATTTTTTTCCATTTTTTCAAAAGAATTACCGTGAATTTTTATTGAAAAATAATAATTTTTGCAGCCATTCCAAAGTTTAATCATCGTATTACAATCGCTACATGTTATTATTATAAAATCATAATTATAGAGCTGATCGTATCATCCAGAGTTGTAAATGCCTAATACTTATAGAAATAATGATGATGATACGATCAGCTCTATAATTATTATTTTATAATAATAACATGTAGCGATTCTAATACGATGATTAAACTTTGGAATGGCTGCAAAAATTATTATTTTTCAATAAAAATTCACGGTGATCCTTTTGAAAAAATGGAAAAAAATAAGTAATGCATTAAGAAAGTAATGCATTACTTATTTCTTCCATTTTTTCCACTACTTCTTGCAATATTAAAGCGAAAATTAGTTTTTTTTTCAGCTATTCAAATGTTTACACTCTATTTTATAATCACTACATATTATTATTATGAAATCATAATGACAAAACAAGTTGTACTGTAAACTATATATCTTGAATTAATGGGGATTTGCAACTCTGGTATCATCATCATTATTTCTATAAGTATTAGGCATTTACAACTCTGAATTTGCGTTGTCATTAATTGCAGAGATTTAGTTGGAATGAGTAATGTAATTTTTGTACAACTGCAAACAAAATTAATAATTAAATATTGCGTTGGTTGTAAATAAATTGCCGAGTACTACAATGTTAGAAATATTTGTATGAAAATTAATATAAAGTATTGGAAGCTGTTTGTGGATACGCGTATATTAAATTTAATATACAAATATTAATCATTATTTTTAAAAAATTGTAAAATTAATATACACTATACTAAACATTTCATAAAAGTTGTGTTTATAATATAATTATTGCAACTTTACAACATATCTGTATATTAAATATCATTTAATAATTTCATTGTACATTGAATGAAATTTAATATACCGTATCTGCTAAAGAACTTCCAATACATGTACTAATTTTCAAAATATTTTTAATTGTGTATTGTTTTTTCAATACTTTAAGTATATATTCTCATTTTTTAACCAAAATTTACATGATTTTTAATGGGAATTTTATTCTTTTAGTGGTTGTTATAATACGTTGATGTTTTTGTATAAAAACTTCTGACAATTGATGCGAAATTGTAGCTACTAAGTTAATAACTTTATAATTCGTTATCCAACAAAATGATGAAGAATTAAAACTCTGGTTGGCAATTTTTGCCTCAGAATAGCAGATATATAATTGTATATAATATATAATGTGGAATAATATATAATTATTGTTTCAGAATTAATTTTAATATTCAATAGGCGTAATAATCGATAATCAGTCATAACAAAATTTCGAATCCAAAATCACATTTCTATAAAATTCGAACGCTTCCACCGATTTTCACTACATTAGATATATAGTATCACTACTATTATTTTGCTTACGAGGAAAATTTGTGCTTGCAACATCAAATTTAGCAAAAGTTAATGCAATAACGTCATTTTTTATGACAGCTAGAATTTTCTTCGAGTTCAATTGTTGGCGAATATTTTCCAAAATCTTAAAAATTTCATAAAACTGGAATGCGTGAAGCGATTTTTATAAAATGTATACTAAGTAAAGATTGATCAGTACGCTACATGGCATTAAAATTTTAGCTGGTTCGTTCGAGTCATCACGTATGAATTTTAGGTCCTTTTTCTAATCCATTTTTTCTCGACGTTTCAAACTATATTGATTGTACTGACATGAAAATCTCAATAAATTTTTTTAACGAAAATAAAGTTTCCTCTATAAGAAATAAAATAAAAATGACAATAAACAGAAAATAGAAAAAAAAATGACAACTTACTCGGATATCTGCGTTTCCATGAAAACGAGGATGTAAACGAGCAGCGCAGGAACAACACAGGCAAGGGCCATCCACAGAGGAATCGGTTTCTCGCCTCCACCAGGCGAGACGAACCAATTCCTACCGTGAACGGTTGGAGTGAGGCCTTCGGGAACCAAGAGTTTTTCCGTCTCTACCTCAGCAAGGTAATCGATCAGTACAAAAACGATTATACTAATCGGTACACCAAAATCACCGAAGGCTCGTCTCGCGCTACGACCGAGATAGTGACTGTTGCGAAATATTCTCAAATAATAAGCCCCAAGAAAAGTGCCAAGACAAAGAATAGTGCACATAAGTGCGGTATTCGGTTGATTAATTAATCCGGCAGCGTCGCGTTCCGGCAAAAGTGCCGGACTCGTCGGATAAACTACCGACAATTCCGTATCGTTTTCCATCAATGAACTAAACGCCTGCATTTGTGTTGCGTTACCAATGTACGTGTTATTATCCGCGTCGAAACAATATTCCGGCAATAAAGGATTACGCTTGAAGTAATTAACGAGCTTTATAAATGTCTCGACTATGTAGAGAATTGAAATTAAACCCGTAAATATTTCCTCTGTAAATCGTGTGAAAAGTCGAACTAGTACGGAGCCTTCTACGCAGGCTATGGTGAGGGCAATTACGCCCATCCAAGCGCCAACGTAGAGTCTCATTGTGAGAAACTCCAAACCGTTCGCCAGACAGAAGTTATAAAGACTCTCGTCGAAAAGCAACAGCGGACCTGTCGTTCCGATAATCACCAGTGGTTGCGTTGCGAAAAGAGCCATTATCACTCCTGTCCAAGAACAGGAGACCAGAGTCTCGGAGATACCGATCGTATTGTGTGTTTTGTCACTCAGTAAACCTCCGAATGTTATCGCGGTACAGAGAGCTGCAAAGTACATGAATATCGCGGCCGCCAAGCAGGACGAAGACAAGCCATCGGTGAAGTCTGATAGGTAGTGAGGATAACGTCTTTTTATGTCGTTTATTAGACCGCCAAAGGGACGCCGCGTTCGCCTCAAAGGATCGTTGTCCGGTGGTTTCTTCTCGTCCTCACCCGCCAACAGAGCTAAACAGAAATTAGCCAGGTTTTTTTCTAATGTTAATGCTACTTCTACGATCAAAGTTAGTGACATTTGAGGAAGTTCTGAAATTTTCAGGAACTGAAGAGACAAGCATATTTTTTAAAAATAGTTTTGCCGTGAATATGAAAAAATTGATCTGCTGGAGATTTTCAGGATTGAAAAGATGCAAGGGTAAGATTGAAAAATGCTTGTCATTCAAAGAGAAATGTTGTATGAAAAAACTCTTGGTAGATGACAATTTTGGGTTTTCTCAAAATGAAGATTCTACAGCGATTATACTCACGATCTGAAGATACTGAGGAATAAATTTTGTAAATTCAAGCAATCGTTGATTACACTAATTCTATGTTAAGAAATATTCATCGAAGTTGTCATTGTTGTAGATTATTTTTTACGTAATAACTGGCAACTAATTTAAGAAAAAATATATATATAATACATACAATATTATTCAAAATACTATATTTCACTATGCATTGCTCTTTGTAAATTTTCCTCACAATTTTTAGACTAAACGTGAAGAAAATGTATTGAAAAATGTTGCCAAAAAAAAAAAAATTAAATGAATCAAATTCCGTTTTTCAAACGAAGAGAAACTGTAGCCAGTTTCTGTTTCAGCACTCATATTAAGGGGTTAGGCCACTCTAGAATTTTCGAAAAATCGATTTTTTTTTTCTCCTTGGAAATAACTCATTAGGGTTTCTAGAATGCTGTCCCAAAAGATTATTGCAGGCAAAAAATTGCAAATGCCCCATTTTCGATTTTTAATGGGAGGCCGCCCGGTTAGCAGCCCCAGTGGGGTTAAGTCCGGCTGGTGGTTACATCCCAGCACTGGCCCAAGGCTGGCCGAGCCTCGCGTACTGGCACAGTCTCGGGCCAGTACTGGAATGTAACCTCGAGCCAGGCCTCACCTACCTGGGAGGGAACCTCTTTTGTGTGCGGTTCGGTAAAGGTACTGAGAAGGGTCAAAGCAGGTATACGGCAGATAAACGCGTTTATCTCAAAACTGCTCTTTTCAAGTTGGCCGGAAACATGACTCAAAAAGTTTACCACCGATTTATTTGAAATTTTGGATATATCTTCAAAAATACATTATCTACAGAAGTACGTAGGATTTTTTTTTTAAGTTGCATAGTTTTTTTGTTATTGACAATTTTCGAACGATTTTTAAGCCAAATTTTTGAACTTTCACTTTAGATGCTCGCCATTTTGTCAAAAATGCCTGTATCGAAAAAATCCTACGTACTTCTCTAGCTACTGTTATGTATAAGTGAAAACCATTAAAAAGCTCATCATAATTCAAAAATTACTGAAGCTGTGTATCCGGCCGTGGATTCCAAAAAAAAAGAGATGTCATCGTAACAACGCTGTACAGCCGCCATTTTTAAATTAATGACTATGAAAAAATTACTATATATAGTTAATGATATGTACAATAAATACCCTTTCTCAAAAAATCGATGTCTCTAATAGATTTTCTGAAAAAAATTCCCAAAAAAAGCATTTTTTGTGCCCCTCTAGGGTGGCCTAACCCCTTAAGAAAATGTTCTCTACCATTAATTTCTTTATCTTTAAATTCTCTTTGTAGGAATAATCAAGTTACAAGGTAAACGGCCCAGTTTCGGTCATCTTTAGAGCCGAGGCCCGTGTTTTCTGCTATTTATAAAGGGGTTGTATCGAAATTTCGGAAACAACCTATTCTAATGTATGCAATGAGACCTTCTGAACATGATTCAATCATTATTCACGGTCAAATATTAGATTACTATATTAAAATTATTGTTTTAATAACGCCGCTCGGCTGCCTGGGTTTCGGTCACCATCCAAACTCTATGTCGCAGTTTCGGTCACCTCGAAAGCACGAGTTTCGGTCACAGGAATGCAGTAAACAGCCTCCCGTGAATGAACAACAAGTTTTTTCGAAGTTCATGAGACATTTTGACGACTTATCTGAAAATTCGCATTTTTATTCGACTGTTTTATCAATATTTTAATATTAGATCGTTAAATAAAAAATGAAAACAATTGAAGCTATGGTTCGTGCAACAAGTGACCGAAACTACAACATAACCTAATTTACGGAACCAGTTACGGACACCGCAATTTTACTGGAATAATTCATCGTAAAACACATAATTATTCGTCTAATTGATTTCATGATTCGTTCTGAAGCTTTCGATATAATATTCATACCTATTAATACTTACAATTTATCAAAATCCGATGTTTTCAACGAGTTTTCAGCTAGCTTGCGCGGTTAACACTCGTTGCTCGAACGCAAAAAAACACACGGAGCGTCACTCACATTAACATTTTTTAATGAAACATTTCATGTATGCATTCGTGTTTTGAAGATAATAAAGAATAAAAATCGCTCTTTAATATGGCCTTGATTATTTTTGGATTGGCCGAAAAATACATTTATCATTAATATAATAAGTTTGATGACCGAAACCCGGACAGTGACCGAAACAGCGCCGTTTACCTTAAAATATGTGTAAAATTACGTTTGAAAAATCTGAAAAATAGAAGCAAAATCGGCGAATCTTTAGTTTTACCTTTTTTCGCGGCAGCATCATTCTGAATAGGTTTACTGGCGCCGGCGAGTGCCTTGGCTTTCCGTTTTCTTATAGCTTCGCTTTTAGCTTTGAGCTCATCGAACGGCAGCAGTGCTTGTCTTTCCCAATCGCCAGGCGGTAGAACGATCGAATCGTCCAAAAATTCATTGATAGCCGAGAGGAGTTCTCGCCTCTCGTTGGCTTTGTAAGCGACTTTGTGGAAGGAGGTGTTGGACATGAGGGTCGAGATTGATCTACCGATCTCATGATAATCGAGATCAGCGGTTCTGGGACCGAGAAGCGTGAACATAAATCTCACTGGTATTGTGACCTCGGTTATCGAAGGCATAAAAGCACCTTCGGCGAGGCGCACGAACGCTATTGTTGGTTGATCCAAAAAATCAACGGCACCAACGAGAACAACCGTTGCTTCGGCTCCCGCCGGAATTCTCTTGAGAATATGATCGTTGTGACCTCTTTTTAAATCTTCGTTACTGCTCGTATACGTCATTTCTTCCTTCATGTCAACCGCTGTGTGATTGTTGTCCAGAGCTAAGTTCGACGACACGATTTTCGGTTTCGCGTCGTTCAAATTCTGTAGATCAACAATAACATCGTGTGAGATATTTCACTATTTTTCTCGAGTTAATTACACAGAGAGCGATTCAGAAAAAAAGTATCGAAAAATTGCGACGCATAGGCTTCCCAATATTTAAGCCACGAAACTAGCTTACAAGATGCAGCGAATTTTATGATTAAAAATCAGGAGATAAATTCTACGTTCATCAAATTAAAAATTGGCTATTAAGTATTGGCTGAAAATGAAAATGTCTCCAGATTATTGTGAAATAATTGGAATAGCTTCGAAATTTTTTGCCATTTAGAAAATTGAAACTTTTAAGGAGGTTGGAGCATTTTTTTGCCAGTTAAATTGGTGCTAAATTCTTAGTAACCGTTTTTGTAGAGTATTATATTTTAATGCGGAATGGCTCATTATATTTTTCGAACAATTGGTAATAATGGCAATTTTAATTATTTAAAATTGTCATTAATTGGTTAATTTTTTTCAAAATCCATAGCTATGAATATTTCTCCAGTTCCTAAACACATGCTATAATATAAATCATATTTTATTGTCTTCTATTAAACCGCAATACTTTATAAAAATGGTGTAAAATATTTATTACTCATTTTTTTTAGTACTAGTAAAAAATGGGTCAACCTCTTAAAGTTTTATTTTTTTCTTAAGTACGAGGAAAACCTATGCTTAATTTCGATTTGCAAACATAGAACGGTGTGGTCACGAAAATAATCTAGACCTAAATATTAAACATTTATATTGAAATTGAATAATGTAGGCGAAAAAGTAATTAAACATTGGGTATTGGGTTTTGTGCTGTACGTATACAAATAGTATGGGATCTATATATCCATGCGAGGAAAATTCACGATAAACTTTAGAGAAGACCGAAAAAGTATTGTTTCGCATAAGATAAAAAGGGTAAATGAAGAATATACAGTGAGAATGTATAACGGACGAAAACGTAGGCAGATAAAAATGTAAGCTGCGAAATTTAATATACTGAACGATAAACGAGATATAAATGCGATATAAATGTAGCGAATAATAAATTTGATAAAATTGGCTTATTTGTTTTTGTGTGGGGCAAACGGGGGGTACACGAGAGATAGCAAGAGATTTACATGTTGGGTTACATGGTTCTCACTGCCGTCCCGCGCAGCATCATCGTCCTCCAGCCAGATAGACTGTGGGAAATAATATTACGAAAATACTGTAAGTTCAATTTATTCTTCTAGTCGTAATCGACTAATCAATTTTTGCTACATCGTGAATTAATACTGCAAAGGTACTACGATTTTATTTCAGGGCTTTGGGAATCTAGATCAATCGGATAATCTAAACATTCGATTACTTTTGATCCACCGTTACTCGCATTATGTGCATTTTTATTTTAGAAAAAAAAAAAATCCTTTAAGTAAAATAAAAAATCAAAATTTGGAATCTACGTTTCTTTTATTTTCGACGGCATTTTTACTGTTCATAAGATTTTTTTTAAATTGCTTTAAATAAAAAGAAACCTCGAACGGCCTCTTTTCTGTTAATAAAGTCATTTTTTTTTCAAATTGTGGACACTTTATGAAGTAAAATTACTGGAAAACTGATACTGTTGAAAAATTCGATTTTTTTAAATTTTCACGTGTAAATACGTTTTAATTTTATTTATTAAAAATGTAGGATGCAATCGTAATGCAATTTCAAAAACTGTCCAATTTCTCCGAAACTAGATTCAAATTGAAAGGAATTATTTGAAGAATACTTGTAATGATCAAAATTTGCTAAATGGGCTGTTAAAGCAACAACATTTTAAATTTATTTACAAAACTTGTCAAGTTTTACTAATTCAAGACAAAACGTAGTTCTCAAAGAACCTCTTTTCAACATAAAAAAAGATATATTAAATCACCTCAATATATTTATAGAAAATCATACAACTTCGTTTTATGAATATTTTAGCCATGCTTTTCAGATTTTTTCTATAATTAGAAATTATAATCTGCGAGTAACGGCGAGTGCAAAAGATTCCTAAAAATAGAGAAGAAAAAGAAAAAGGGAAAAGTTGAAATTACCTGCAAACTCGTGTAGCTGGCATAATTTCGTTTGCCACCAAATCGAAAGCGATCGTGCTCGTTGACGTGTCTGTGTCTGAGCAAAAGAGCCCGCATTACGACCGGTCGGTCTTCCGGCAGGATTAATTCCTCGATTACCATTTGTTCGACGACTCGATAAGCCAAACCCGGAACATCGCGTTCCTCGAGATCGAGGAGAACAACGCCAGTTTCGAGGCATCTTCGGAGATTGAGAAGAGAGTGAAAGCTGAGAGACGCAACGTGAGGCCTGCCCCATCGATCTGCACCCTCTTCAACGTCTTCCTCGTATTTAATCCATCGCGCGGTTTCTCGCCATTCGCGCTCTTCACCGACACCATGAAGCTCGTCGAGCTGCACAAATACCTCGTGCGGTGAGTGATCGTACATTTTTTTGAAGGTTTCGTGAGGAATTCCACCCTCCTTTCGTCTTCCTATTTGCACGGTCGAATGTCCGGCTTTGTGTCTTCTCATTCCTCGTGGATCGTCGCTTCTGTGAGATTCCAGATCGTCGATGTCCAGCTCTTGAAGAGTACTCGCCTCTTCCGGTTGAACGCTCACTCGTCTTCCCATTGGACCCGTACCGTCCGGAAGACCCGCTCCCGAACGCTTTCGCCATTGTGGATCCTCTTGCAAAGAGTATTTGCGCGACTTGTGGTGATGCCTCCTGAAAATATTGATAAACGTCTTATGAAATGAACTTATGAACTGAACTTTTGTAACGAGATTTTTTAAATTTTGGCTAAATGGAGCAAAAGTTAATAAAAGGTAATATTTTTCAAGTGACATAATTTTATGCTATTTTCTAAATCAGTTATTAACTTTGCTTTCAGAATGAAAAAAAAATATTTTGCTCCATTTAGCCGGTGTATCTTTTTATGAAGAAGAAAATGAGACATCAACTAGCCCAATGTGCCTAGCAGTTTGGTCTGAATCACGCGCAGAGTGGAAAACCTAAGACCTTTGCTTAAGATAATATGGAAAGGCATACGCAAGTCAGATGGCAGTAAAAAATCCTTTCATTGAGTACCAACAATATAGTTCATTGGTCATTTTTATATGCAAGAGAATTTGGATGATATTGAATTTACAAATTTAATTATTTTGACCTGACTCCCTCCCCTTAAACAAGGTATAGAATTGAATTTGGAGTTAATCCATCAAGGTGTTAAAAATTTATGGCATTTTGAATTTTTTGGAGAATGTCAGCTTGGGCTCTAACTCCCGCAATTTTTATGATGTCCTGCTCAAACTTGGACCAGAAGTGGACTGTTATCAAATAGTGTTTAGCATTAAATTTGGTGTCAATCCGTTAAGGGGTTCACAATTTATGGCATTTTTAAATTTTTTGATATTTTTTGTTCGTGCCCTAACTTTCGAAATTTTTAAGATATCGGGCTCAAATTTGGTCCACAACTGGACTGTTATTAAATAAAGTTTGAGAGTGAATTTGACGTCAATCCGTTAAGGGGTTTAAAATTTATGGCATTTTGAATTTTTTGTTCGTGCTCTAACTTCCGCAATTTTTAAGATATCGGGCTCAAATTTGGTCCACAACTAGAGTGTGGGTAAACTAAGCATCAGTTCGAATCTGGCGAGAATTATGCCGATAAGAACTAATGCCATATAAAATTTTTTAAAACAAGGCTGCAAAGTAGAACTTTGCAAATTGCTTCCTCATTATTATTGGATATTTACAAAGGTTCCTCTATGAGGAAGCCAAAATAGATTAACATGCTTCCTCATAGAGGTAGATTTGTAAAAATCCAATAATAATGAGGAAGCAATTTACAAAGTTTTTTGTGATGAATAAGTGCTAGGGCCTAGCAAATTGATAAGGGAGAATGTATCATTCCCCATCAAAGATCTGAAAAAATGCGACGTCATTGAAGACAGTATGAATGTTAATTTTTAATAATTCTATTGCGGGAAAATGATTACTTAATTGGTGTAAAAAAAAATGTTTCTACAAATTTTCAGAATTTTTTACCCTTTAATTTTTATTACTTCAAACTTTTGTTGTTGTTGTTGTAGTTTCAATAAATGATTTGGAATTAGCACATTTTGCTTCCTCATAGAGGAAGCTTTGTTTTCGTGAAAATGTTGAAAATATCGTTTTCACGCTATAACTTTCGCAAATTAAGAGACATCGGGCTTAAATATTGTAGGTAAATGGACTATCATCAAACCATAATGTATACAAAATTTGACGAGAATATCGATTCTCGTAAAATTTCGAGGGTTGTTCTAATTTTATTGCAATTTCAATTTTTTTTATAAAGTCTGCAAAGACTTAACTCCTGTAAATTCTGAGATATCCAACAGCAGTTTTCGACATGATTTCGCGATTATTGATTATTAATGGTTAATTAAGTCAAAGTAACTATCGATATGTCGGTAAAATTCGTTTTGGTGATTAAAATAGAAAAAAATGCCGACACGAACATTTTTTTTGTCTTTCACAGACTTATTTTAAATTTTGTTCACATATGGATTATCATCGAAAAACATTTGAGTACAAATTTGGCGCAGATCTGACCAGCCGTTCAAATTTTATGGCATTTTTATTTTTTCGAAAAATCTCATTTTCGCGCTGGCTCGTGCAAATTATGAGATACCGGGTTCTAATTTGGTCCACATATGGATTACCACGGTACAATTTTTTAGTACAAATTTGAGAAAAATCGGTTACACAGTTAAAATTCTTCGACACTTTGAATTTTTAGAAAAATGTCTAGAGCATAAACAAGCCTGCAAAGTAGAACTTTGCAAATTGTTTCCTCATTAGTTTTCGCTTTTTACAGAGCTTCGTCTATGAGGAAGCCAAAGTCGATTACATACTTCCTCATAGAGGTAGCTTTGTACAAAAGCGAAAATTAATAAGGAAGCAATGTGCAAAGTTCTACTTCGCATCCTTATTTTTTATGTATAAAGTACTAGGGCCTATCAAATTCATAAGGGAGAATGTATAATTTCCCACCAAAAATCTGAAAAAATGCAACGTCATTGAAGACAGTATGAATGTTAATTTTGAATAATACTAATGCGGGAAAATGATTACTTAATTGGTGTAAAAAATAATGATTCTATAAATCTTCAGAATTTGTTACCCTTTAAATTTTATTCCATCAAACTTTTTTTGTTGTAATTTTAATAACTGGTTTGAAATAAGCGATTTTTGAATATGCTTTTGTAGAATGGTTTCATGTTACACGTAAGAAGTTTCAAGGTAGTGAAACAAATAGTTTGGTAAAAAAAAGCCTTAAAAAATATCACAAAGTAAATATTTAAAGTAAAAGACAATTCTTTGAAAAATAATATTTATTAGAAAGAATAATCAAATTTATTCCATAAGCCGGAAAACGAGGTTTTCTATCTCAATTGCAATTTACAAAGTCAAACATTGACATTGGTCATTTGGCTTTTATAAATGGGATAATAAATTATCGCCCTCAGCACAATTATCATTGCCAGACGTACATCAACAAAGTTTTGCCAACGAGTTACAACATTAAATATATTGAAGAGCACATTTGAACTATTAAATTTGTATTATATTAATTCTATACTTCCACGTTAATTTCCACATTAAATTTATTTTTATACCAGCTATAATTGAAATTAATCATAGAAACAAAACTAAATAATTGTCGCTGAGATTTTTCTAGTACAATTATAAAGACTTATTAAATTCTCAATTTTCTATTATCAATATCGCCTTTCAAAATTCGCATTTTTTGTTGTAATGGTTAAATAAATAAAATAAAGTTACGACGTCTGGCAAAGGTGAATGACCGAGAGCAGCGTAATCCTGCTGGAATAAAATTGTATGGCGTCGTCTCAACGAAACGCGCAAACCCTCAAGAATTTCTTCCGCTCCCCTGGTTACTTTGGCAACGCGCGTCACTGTGGCGTCACAGCCACTTCTTCTTCTTACGACAGTGGTTACCAAGATGCTTCCGAGTGCGAGGTATGTTAGTACGTGGTTGCCAAATCCGCTTTGGTCACACCTCGACCCTGGCAGTGATACAGAATCACGTGTCAGGATCATCAGCGCAAGCCAGTACACCAAAATTCAAGTTCACGTCACGATGCAAGCCCTATATAAAATTGTGAATGAAAACCAGAACATTTCGGGCATCAAACGACGCTGCTTACAAAATCCCATTGAAATCTAATAAAGCTCAAAGAATTGACAAAAATCCCAATGAAATCTATTAGAGCTCATAGAATTGACAAAAATCCCATTGAAATCTATTGGAGCTCATGGAATTGACATAAATCCCATTGAAATCTGTTCAAGCATATAAAATTGACACAAACTGTATTGAAATCTGTTTAAGTTCATAAAATTGACACAAATCCCATTGAAATCTGTTCAAGTTCATAAAATTGACACAAATCCCATTGAAATCTGTTCAAGCTCATAAAATTGACGCAAATTTTATTGAAATCTGTTCATGCGCATAAAATCGAGACAAATTTATTTTAAATACATTCAATCTCATGAAATTGACACAAATCCGACTGAAATTTATTTAAGTTCATAGAATAGAGAGAAATACTATTGCAATTAAATTGACTAATTGCTTTTACAATTTTTTAGTGAGATTTTTATTGACTTACAAGCTTTTACTTGGCCACTTATTAATTCATTTAATGATGAGAACTATGCCGAATTTACGTCCCACGTGGAATTTAGAACCTTCATTATTGGAAGTCTTTGAATTATTACTTAATTTAATAAGTCACTATATTATTTTGCTTGCATTACGATCACCAAAACCTCCTAAGTTTATTTCCAACCCCTAGAAAGTCCTTTTTTAGCACTGTATTAAAAAGCATTAATTGTTCCCACTGCAGAAACACTAGAATAGAAAGAAAAAAATAATTGGATATCATTTGATATTGCCAATACTTCAAATAATTCTGATTTATAAACTTTCACTTGGCGACTTATTAATTAATTAAATTATGAAAACCGTGCCTAATTTACGTCTCACGTTGAATTTAGAGCTTTCATTATCGAAAGAGTCTTTGAATTATTAATTAATGTAATAAATCACTATATTATGGTGCTGGCATTACAATCACCAAAACCTCCTGAGTTTATTTCCAACCCCTAGAAAATCCTTTTTTTAGCACTGTATCAAAAAACATTAATTGTTCCCACTGCAGAAACACTAGAATAGAAAGAAAATAAAAAATGGATACCAGCCGTTATGGCCAATGCTACAAATAATTCTGATCTATAAACTTTTATTTGACGACTTATCAATTAATTAAATTATGAAAACCGTGCCACGTGGAATTTAGAATTTGTATTATTGGAAGAGTCTTTGAATTATTAAATAATTTAATAAATCACTATATTATTTTGCCGGTATTACAATCACCAAAACCTCCGAAATTTATTTCCAACCCCTAGAAAGTCCTTTTTGAACACTGTATTATAAAGCATTAATTGTTCGCACTGCAGAAATACTAGAATAGAAAGAAAATAAAAAATGGATACCGCCCGTTATGGCCAATGCTACAAATAATTCTGACTTATAAACTTTTGCTTGACGACTTATCAATTAATTAAATTATGAAAACCGTGCCACGTGGAATTTAGAATTGTTATTATTGGAAGAGTCTTTGAATTATTAAATAATTTAATAAATCACTATATTATTTTGCCGGCATTACAATCACCAAAACCTCCTAAATTTATTTTCAACCCCTAGAAAGTCCTTTTTGAACACTGTATTATGAAGCATTAATTGTTCGCACTGCAGAAACACTAGAATAAAAAGAAAATAAAAAATGGATACCGGCCGTTATGGCCAATGCTACAAATGATTCTGATCTATAAACTTTTACTTGACGACTTATCAATTAATTAAATTATGAAAACCGTGCCACGTGGAATTTAGAATTTTTATTATTGGAAGAGTGTTTGAATTATTAATTAATTTAATAAATCACTATATTATTTTACCGGCATTACAATCACCATGTTATGGTCAACGCTACAAATAACTCTGATCTATAAACTTTTATTTGACGACTTATCAATTAATTGCATTATGAAAACCGTGCCACGTGGAATTTAGAATTTGTATTATTGGAAGAGTCTTTGAATTATTAAATAATTTAATAAATCACTATATTATTTTGCCGGTATTACAATCACCAAAACCTCCTAAATTTATTTTCAACCCCTAGAAAGTCCTTTTTGAACACTGTGTTATAAAGCATTAATTGTTCGCACTGCAGAAACACTAGAATAGAAAGAAAAAAAAATTGGATACCGTCTGATATGGCCAATGCTACAAATAATTCTGATCTATAAACTTTTGCTTGACGACTTATCAATTAATTAAATTATTAAAACCGTGCCACGTCGAATTAACAATTTTTATTATTGGAAGAGTCTTTGAATTATTAAATAATTTAATAAATCACTATATTATTTTACCGGCATTACAATCACCATGTTATGGTCAATGCTACAAATACCTCTGATCTATAAACTTTTACTTGACGATTTATCAATTAATTGAATTATGAAAACCGTGCCACGTGGGAATTTAGAATTTGTATTATTGGAAGAGTCTTTGAATTATTAATTAATTTAATAAATCACTATATTATTTTGCCGGCATTACAATCACCAAAATCTCCTAAATTTATTTTCAACCCCTAGAAAGTCCTTTTTGAACACTGTGTTATAAAGCATTAATTGTTCGCACTGCAGAAACACTAGAATAGAAAGAAAAAAAAAATTGGATACCGTCTGATATTGCCAATCCGCTCGGGGGATCGGTCGTAGGTGACGGGCATGTCAAGAGAAGCAATGACAAAACAAGAGGCAGGTACAGGCTGGCACCCACCTCTTCGTCTCTTGGACTCTCGAGCGAGACTCGATCGACCCAATTAAACGCAAAACAATAGCGTCGAGTCGCGTAGAGTTAAGCTTAAAGCTTTGGGCGCTACCAGCAACGACGTCTACGGTGGCTTTTCGGTACGTTCAGAGTATAAAGGGAGATGGAAAAGAAGTTTTAGACCCGGTGCTGGCTGAGGGCCATGGCACCAGGCAGTACCTCGCAAAGCAACCCAACCGGATCACCCATCTTTAAGCTCTCCTCGCTCGTTCGTACGTCTGGGTCTAGGCCGCATATCCGCGAAAATAAACGAAGCACCTCGTCGCGATTCCTCTTATTTCTCGAGCTGAGCTTCTAGACTTGCTGTCTCCCATTTATCCGTTTACTTTTTAAAGCATAATAATAATCGAGAGCTCGGAAAGATACACTAATCTAATATGAGGTTTTCGTCAGTTCAGTTTCGTTAAAACTATATATATATATTTTTTTCACTCATTCGGAAAGTTTACTTTGTTCTTAATTTTATGTAATCAGCAGTGGTATGTATAGAAGCTATAGAAAAATTGACAGGGTGAGCAGAAAATATTTGAAGGTGTAATGAAAATTCTTCAATAGTTGTAGTGGCTATTGAATAAAATTATTAAGATGATTAGGGAAAGTGTCAGTGTAATGAATTTTGAAAAATAAATTATATATTTTTTCACTCATTCGGACAGTTTATTTTTATTTTAAACTTATGTAATCTGTATAGAAAATTCTTCAAAAGTTATAGTGGCATCAAAAGAAAGTGTTTTTCGTTTACTCATCAACCTGCCTTTTAAAGTTCAATTCAGTAACTTTTAAAAATAAATTATATTTTTTTTTTCACTCATTCGGACAGTTTATTTTGTTTTTAATTTTATGTAATCTATGGTGTGTACAGAAACTATAGAAAAATTGACAGGGTGAGCAGAAAATATTTGAAGGGGTAAAAAAAGTTTTTCAAAAGTTACAATGATCATCGCATCCAGTTATTAAAATGTCCGGAAAAAATACAGGAAGCTTTGTTTTCATGAAAACATTTTTTTGATTCGACATTTTCATGTCAGGATCTTCAAAATCATCTAGAATCTAAACTAAATCTTCTAAAATCGGCTTGCAAAATTTAAGTCAACCCTCAAGACTCGCTCTTTCTCTCGGTTAATCGTTAACCTGCCTTTTAAGGTAGTTCTGTCGCGAAGGCAATCCAAACTCATATGCATGAATTTTTGACATGTTGTAATTTAGCTATTCAATATTACTTGCACAAAATCTTGAAGGCTTTTACCGAGTATTTGAATGAACAATTAAAACTTGAAAATTAATCTTTTTACACGGCGCTCACGGGAGGGCTGGAAAAATTGATCTTTAAATCGAAAATTAACATACTTAGATCAAAGATAGAGAAAAAATAAAAAGTACTCCGGATTCGCAAATCATTCAGGACTTGATGCATCATGAAAAAAGGTGAAGTCTCCGGAATAATGTTTAATTGAACCAAGGTCAAAGTGCACGATACCGGGCCAAATGACGTTTCCTAACCTAATTATCGTAAAAATGAAGTCAAATCCGGACTAAACATATCAACTATTTACAAATAATCGTTTTAATTTGATTACGACAATTTCGAAGGATTCTCGATTATTTTTGGTATTATTATTGAGGCAGTCAAAGTGATGCGTATGATTATTTTTTAATGTCATATAGACTCTGAGATTTATGACCCCGGCGTACCGACAGAACTACCTTAAGGTAGTTTTGTCGCGAAGGCAATCCAAACTCATATGCATGAATTTTTGACATGTTGTAATTTAGCTATTCAATTTTACTTGCACAAAATCTTGAAGGCTTTTACCGAGTATTTGAATGAACAATGAAAACTTGAAAATCAATCTTTTTACACGGCGCTCACGGGAGGGCTGGAAAAATTGATCTCTAAATCGAAAATTAACATACTTAGATCAAAGATAGAGAAAAAATAAAAAGTACTACGGATTCGCAAATCATTCAGGACTTGATGCATCATGAAAAAAGGTGAAGTCTCCGGAATAATGTTTAATTGAATCAAGGTCAAAGTGCACGATACCGGGCCAAATGACGTTTCCTAACCTAATTATCGTTAAATGAAGTCAAATCCGCACTAAATATATCAACTATTTTCAAATAATCGTTTTAATTTGATTACGACAATTTTGAAGGATTCTCGATTATTCTTGATATTATTATTGAGGCAGTCAAAGTGATGCGTATGATTATTTTTTAATGTCATATAGACTCTGAGATTTATGACCCCGGCGTACCGACAGAACTACCTTAAGGTAGTTCTGTCGCGAAGGCAATCCAAACTCATATACATGAATTTTTGACATGTTGTAATTTAGCTATTCAATTTTACTTGCACAAAATCTTGAAGGTGTTTACCGAGTATTTGAATGAACAATTAAAACTTGAAAATCGATCTTTTTACACGGCGCTCACGGGAGGGTTGGAAAAATTGATCTTTAAATCGAAAATTAACATACTTAGATCAAAGATAGAGAAAAAATAAAAAGTACTACGGATTCGCAAATCATTCAGGACTTGATGCATCATGAAAAAAGGTGAAGTCTTCGGAATAATGTTTAATTGAACCAAGGTCAAAGTGCACGATACCGGGCCAAATGACGTTTCCTAACCTAATTATCGTAAAAATGAAGTCAAATCCGCACTAAACATATCAACTATTTACAAATAATCGTTTTAATTTGATTACGACAATTTCGAAGGATTCTCGATTATTTTTGGTATTATTATTGAGGCAGTCAAAGTGATGCGTATGATTATTTTTTAATGTCATATAGACTCTGAGATTTATGACCCCGGCGTACCGGGGTCATAAATCTCAACCTGGATTGCCTTCGCGACAGAACTACCTTAAGGTAGTTCTGTCGCGAAGGCAATCCAAACTCATATGCATGAATTTTTGACATGTTGTAATTTAGCTATTCAATATTACTTGCACAAAATCTTGAAGGCTTTTACCGAGTATTTGAATGAACAATTAAAACTTGAAAATCAATCTTTTTACACGGCGCTCACGGGAGGGCTGGAAAAATTGATCTTTAAATCGAAAATTAACATACTTAGATCAAAGATAGAGAAAAAATAAAAAGTACTCCGGATTCGCAAATCATTCAGGACTTGATGCATCATGAAAAAAGGCGAAGTCTCCGGAATAATGTTTAATTGAACCAAGGTCAAAGTTGTGGCGATCAAGTCTATTTGAAATCGCACTATCTCAATAAACTCTCAACCAATCGATAGAATTCGGGAATCGGACGAATATTGTCGATCTATCGATAGACGCGATACCCCTACTGCTTAGCAGTTATAATTCATATTTCACTCTCTCTTCGTTCGTCGTCCTATCAAGTACTATTTATTTCTGACTCAATAATACGTGGTCGCTCCCGTTTATTAAATCAACTAATATCATCGAATCGTTTCTTCCTACTTCAACACCCAGGCCTGAAATTATTTGGATATTACGACTTGAGATGATAAGTATTTGAAACTTTATAATATTAGTCACTGAAATATCAAAGAAAGAAAAGAGAGAAAAGTACTATTTAATTTCATATTTTATATAAAATTGGGTTTACACTATAATAATTGTAATTAGCGTTTTCTGTATGTATGTGTGTGTGGAGCGTGAATGTTTCTTTTGTTAAATATTTATAATGTGAATGAATTTCATATTATATCTTGTAATAAAATGATAATGACTTAATAAAAGGGACAATTTACACCCCTAATTTATAAAATATACACTATAATTTTATTAAAGACCTTTGACATGCCCCATCGTATTTATTACATAGAAATAAATCCAATTGTATTAATTTTTCTAATGGTATTAATATTTACATATATACGAGAATATGTTTCTTTTGTTTTTCGAATTCTAATAAAAATCCAGTCTCCTAAATAAATAAATTTTTTTAAATAATTAAATTAAAAAAAAATAAATAAAAAAAATTCATTACAATGTGCACGATACCGGGCCAAATGACGTTTCCTAACCTAATTATCGTAAAAATGAAGTCAAATCCGTACTAAATATATCAACTATTTACAAATAATAGGTTTAATTTGATTACGACAATTTCGAGGGATTCTCGATTATTTTTGATATTATTATTGAGGCAGTCAAAGTGATGCGTATGATTATTTTTTAATGTCATATAGACTCTGAGATTTATGACCCCGGCGTATGTCAGAACTACCTTAAAGCTGAATCGAGATCACACAGAAGGATTATTATAAGCAATGCGGATACAGAGAAATCGCACAACGCAACCGCATCAAATTATTAAGATGCTCGGGGGAAAGTGCTTAGTCGGCTTCTCCCCATCAGACTTCCGACTGGGGTGGATTTATCGCCGTGAGCGAATGGTTTATAGTCGCGTGAGTGTAATCCACTGGTATTCTCGGAATTTGGACGAGGGGTAATTGATGGCCGACTGGCTGTGAGTTGGGAAACGCACTGGATCAGCGCGTTGAGTTATTAAAGCGACCTACCATACTTGAGCTTTCGTGCGACCCTCAGAAGAAATGTCAATGCGAGTATTTAACTTTAAAACACTTTAACTCTTTTACTGCCAAAGTTAACTTTGTATAATAGCTATTTTTAAAGACATTCTTTTTATTTTCAATCTAAAAATTTTGTCAAAATTTTAACAAACTGTTGTACTTTATTAGGAATGCAAACTACTTTTTTATTTTATGATAGAAGAATAAATACGTACGTGAAAAATCAAAAAGTGCATTTTTTCCCCTTTTTTTCACGAAAAGTGTTAACGTAAAGATTTTGTTTTGTTCTTTTTAAAAAGAGAAAGATTCTTGGTTGTTAAAGAATAAAACGCTGATTATGATACTCATTATTATAAGGTAGAACGTATCGTTGATAATTTTTTTGGAATTTAATATTCTGATGCTTCAAAATATTTTTGTAATTGTAATTTGTTATAAATATTGATAATTACAGAATTAATCTATTAAGGATGAGCTGACTTTTTGTTCTCTTAATCTCTCAAGAATCAGCGAGATTTTGCGAAAAATTAACAAACTTATGACGTGATAAAAAAAATTGATATACCATTCTGTCAATTAAATAAAATTCTAAAGAATATTGACATAAATTTCTATACCTTGGCTCAATATTCTAAAAAAGTGCTAAACAATAAAATGACACAACTTCAAAAAAGAACGAACTACGAAAGTTCGACCGTATTTTTAACTTTAACGTACTCATTTAACTTATTGGTATCATAGGAATATGCTTTTTATGCACAGAAATAAATGTCAGAGCGAAGGTGTTAATATCTCGAAAAAGCTCCATTAAAGTTTGCCGCACGTGTCTACTGCAATAAAAAGGAGAAGAAAGGCCAGAATAAACTCACTTGTGGTCGTGTTTGTGATGATGCCTTCGGCTTTTCCGTTCCTCTTCACTCAGGGGATCTTCAAGTGGAGGTGTGACGTCACCCTCTTCGCGAATCTTCTCGAATTGAACTCTGGGACTTCCGACACCCGGACTGTCGCTGCTGAAACCCGCGGAGGCAGCTCTTTCCGAGACAGGAGCTTCGCTTTCACCGCTACCGTGAGTTTCCGCCTCGTCGGAACCTCCGAGATGATGCTGATACTGATGATGATGATTGAAAGGGTGGAGGTGGTTCTGGTCCTCGTCGACGTCACCCTCCGGTATGAGCGTCGTCGTTCCAAGCCCGTTGTCCATTGTGTCGGTATCTCGTGTCTCCCCATTACCGTTATTCTGTCCGTTCTCCGGATTATCTTCCTCCGGTTCTTGCTCTTCCGCAGTCGACCCTTCGCTGGAAATTAACAAAATTTATTTTCTTCTCTTAAAAATTTGGTGGCGAGATATATCGACTTTCGAGTTTTAGTATCGAAAGTACGAGATTTAATTGTTGTAGGTTTATTCGTGCTGTGATTGGTCGGAGGTGTCGTCAGGCAGTCACACTGCGATCGGGACCAAAAAATCATGCATTCATTGTTTTGTTTATGTCAAATGTCAAACCTGACAGAAAGAGACTCGGGCGCTTCAGCGCCCGAGTCCGCTTAAGGTAGTTCTGTCGCAAAGGCAATCTAAACTTATATGCATGAATTTTTGACATGTTATAATTTAGCTATTCAATTTTTCTTGCACAAAATTTTGAAGGCTTTTACCGAGTATTTGAATGAACAATTAAAACTTGAAAATTGATCTTTTTACATGGTGCTCACGGGAGGGCTGGAAAAATTGATCTCTAAATCGAAAATTAACATACTTAGATCAAAGATAGAGAAAAAATAAAAAGTACTACGGATTCGCAAATCATTCAGGACTTGATGCATCATGAAAAAAGGTGAAGTCTCCGGAATAATGTTTAATTGAACTAAGGCCAAAGTGCACGATACCGGGCCAAATGACGTTTCCTAACCTAATTATCGTAAAAATGAAGTCAAATCCGCACTAAACATATCAACTATTTACCAATAATCGTTTTAATTTGATTACGACAATTTCGAAGGATTCTCGATTATTTTTGATGTTATTATTGAGGCAGTCAAAGTGATGCGTATGATTATTTTTTAATGTCATATAGACTCTGAGATTTATGACTCCGGAGTACCGACAGAACTACCTTAAGGTAGTTTTGTCGTGAAGGCAATCCAAACTCATATGCATGAATTTTTGACATGTTGTAATTTAGCTATTCAATTTTGCTTGCACAAAATCTTGAAGGCTTTTACCGAGTATTTGAATGAACAATTAAAACTTGAATATCGATCTTTTTTCACGGCGCTCACGGGAGGGCTGGAAAAATTGATATTTAAATCGAAAATTAACATACTTAGATCAAAGATAGAGAAAAAATAAAAAGTACTACGGATTCGTAAATCATTCAGGAATTGATGCATCATGAAAAAAGGTGAAGTCTCCGGAATAATGCTTAATTGAACTAAGGTCAAAGTGCACGATACCGGGCCAAATGACGTTTCCTAACCTAATTATCGTAAAAATGAAGTCAAATCCGCACTAAACATATCAACTATTTACCAATAATCGTTTTAATTTGATTACGACAATTTCGAAGGATTCTCGATTATTTTTGATGTTATTATTGAGGCAGTCAAAGTGATGCGTATGATTATTTTTTAATGTCATATAGACTCTGAGATTTATGACTCCGGAGTACCGACAGAACTACCTTAACCCTAGTTCCTTCTCTAAAAAGTATGTTGCGAGATTTTATCGAACTGCGAGTTGGTCCATTGTTGTCACATTATTCGCGCTGTGATTGGTCCAAATTGGCGCGAGATCAGATCGAGACCGAGACCGAGTTCGTGTTTAACACGTTTGACAGTTGCAATTCTGACAGTTTTGTGAAGCATATCGGGCGCGCGAGGTTTGAATTCCCAAGTTGGTTGACTTTACAATATTTCGGGGTTTCCGGATTATGTGTTAATTGCTAATATTAAACTAGGCTTAAGATGTTGAACGACAAAGTGCGACGTAGTCTCTATGGCAACAACAAAACCAGGCGTACGCGATGTCACTACATGCGGATCAACAGAACAATCGTGAATAAGATGATAAGCGAAGAGATCGGGGAGAATTGAAATTCTGCAGTCAAGTAAATCAGACCTCTTTGCTCACTGTTACTTTTAGCAAAATCCATGCAAGGTTTCCAGAATTGGGAATCCTGTATTTATTTTATTGAGCAAAGAGGTCGTACTGCTTTACTAAAAATGTAAAGCCCCATATAATGATGGGACTTTACATTTTTTTCTAAAGTCTGGAAATGCTTCAGACCGCGCAAATTTGAAGTTATCAAGGTAAATACTAATTTATAATTGAAAGGATGTTAAAGGACAATTGGTAATCAATTTGAGTCAAATCTATAAAGAGTTTCCGATTCGATAAGATTTGGAATTATTGGAAAAATTTGTTAGATCTCTTCATTTCTGGGAATTCTGATTATATATATTATATGTATTAAATAAGATCGCTGCATCGACGTACGATCTCTACGCGAGCGCGCAGCGCGCGGAAGTTTTCTAGTATAAATAAAAATTAACACACAGTGGCCGTTTTTTTCGTCGAAAAAAAAATCCCTGACTTTTTTCTGAGCAATCAAACTTTTTCCCTGACTAAAATTCGGACGATTTCTATTTTTTTAAATTGATGATGCCAATAAAAATGTATCCAAAACAAGTGCACGTCTTAGATAAATGATTTATTTTTCCGATCAACAATGAACATATTTTTTCTGTAGCTATTTTGTAACCTTAAATTACGTAAACGATCTTTGGAGTCTTAAAGCTTCACATCACATTAAACACTATTATAATAATTCATGTTATATTATACTTATTACAATAATATATCACATTTTTTAAAACTTTTTTCCTAAGTGCTTCGATACCGAGTAGAAGAGTGTTAAAAAAATCCGCATCAGGTATTTTCAATCGGTCTCAATTGACAAATTATATTAAAATTGTAATTATAGTATTAAGGCTTATTTCTGTTTTTTTTTGTTCATCATTTTTCTAATGTTTTTTTTTTCAAGACTTCCTTTTATGTACTTTTTATCTTCTTATGGGAGATTTGGCGAAAATTTACTTTTTCCCTGACCAATTTTGAGATTCCCTGACTTTTTCCTGATTCCCTGACCAACTTTTTTTTCCCTGACTGTTCTCGGTTTTCCCTCTCCGCGGCAACCCTGTGACAAATACGAATTGTTAAATTTTTGGTGTAAAAATTGATCCCAAAATGGCCTAAAAGAACCAGAAAAGTGGTTTAGACAAAATGTCCGGATGGATGTAACAGGATTGCAAAATTCAAATCACTGTATCTCAAAAACGGCTTTAATACACTGTTAAAAAAAGCTGAAAGTTTTTATGCATAAATTCGTCATCGAAAATTAATATGCAATTATAGTATAAAATTCATGTACTTTTCCAATAAAATTAAAGCAAATTATTAAAATTCAAGTACTTTTGCTGTAAAATTAAAGTAAATTATTGAATGTGATGTACCATACATTAATTTGACATTACACTTGTATATTAAATTTAACATACTCGTTTATGCATAAAAACTTCCAGTAAAAGTACATTAAATTTAAAACAGATTTTTATTTACAGTGTAATCAAGATAAATTTTGATACGCTGATACAGCAGCAATGCCCTTTCTTTTGTAAAGATTTTCGAAACAATTCAGTGATCTTGTCAGATTTTATAAGTCTTTGAATTTTTTGAAAAAAATCTGCTTCCGAGTTGCCGCAATTATTTGTCTAATGACCTAAATATTTCTTAACCAATAAAGTAATGTAAATTACTTGCTTAGTTGCATATTGCTTTTTCGTTTTTTTACCTTTCAGCCCTTGCTACACAATATACTATTTTTTATCACATTAGAGCAACAGCTGAAATTATTTCGCTTAAATCCAAAGTGCGAAAAATTGTTGGCTCCCAAATGATTTTCTTGCAGCAATGTTGTTAAACTCTATACCATAATAATTCACACTAGGCTTATACTTTACACAAGATTATTTGATAAAAATAACGTGAAGAATAATGCAAATTATCTAAATAGTCACTTGTAATATCACAAGAGCTTTGAAATTATCGGATAAACGAGTCAAGTTTTCCAGGTTAATGATTTTTTTGGAAAACTTGACGAGTTTATTTGTTTGCAGGGAACCTGAAGGGGAATATCAGATTAATTTCGAAGCTCGAGTGGTATTCGGGGGATTATTTTTTCTATTCAAATTGCGACAAATGGAATTGCACCATGAGACAAAAATTATCATTCTGAGAAGGAAATTTCATAATCAGAACAAAAACCTTTTAATTCATGTTTAAAGTATTGCAGTTAAATACACAATTGTTATAGACATTTGTATATTGATTCCAGACTGAGGTTTTCGATTTAATCGTATTAACAGGGACATTTCCCTTTACTTTTTCATCAATAGTTTGCAAGGATTCAACTCCAAACCTACTCATATCAAATAAAAATCCTTTGACTGCCACAATAAAATTCAATCTGTCAGTTTGACAGATGGTTGACGCGGCTAAATGATTTTTGTTTTATATATATAACCAACACGCAAAATTATCAAAAAATTATCAGTATAATACCGTGTAGCTTGCCCCACGTGACGTCGAATGGTGCAATTCTATTGGTCGAAATTTGGATGGGAAAAATAATCAGTATAATACCGTGTAGCTTGCCCCACGTGACGTCGAATGGTGCAATTCCATTGGTCGAAATTTGGATGGGAAAAATAATCATAAAAAAATACTAACGCAACAGAATTTTTTTAATGGACTTACGGTGAAAGATGCCGTCGCATAGATCTGGAATGCAGGCTCTTCAGTGGCATGTGAGGATGCGGGTAACTTCTTTTACGGTGTTCTATAAAAAAAACAAAGAAAAATGATGAAAATTTGATACGATAAAAAAAAGGATTATTCATATTTTTCTATTTATGCGCTGACATAACGTGCTCATATTTTTTAAGGTAATATAAAATGTACGTTGGCCGACGAACAAAGAGATGTATAGTTGAAGCTTGTCCACGAGAATATTTACCGAGCCATAATACGTCTGCGGCCATCGTCGAGAGCGTCTAGTTTTTCGAGGCGGGAGTCACGCGGTATTTTCTCAAATATATATTACGCTCTCGACCACGAAACTCAGCGCGTCAAATTTCGACACAGTCGAACGAGGAGCTGAACGATGCCAAGAACTAAAGGATTTCGCGAGTAATGGACTTTCCTACGGTGCAACACACGTTTGGAAATAAATAGAAAATTTATGTATTTTTCGATGTGGACCAAAAATTAGACCATTTTTTTGGTACCAGATTCTATGAAATTTTGTAACCAATTTGTACATCAAATGTTTGTAATAAAAAAATGGAACTACATGGAAAATTCAAGTATTTTTATATGTGGAACAAAAATTACGCAAATTATTTGTAGAATTAGAATGTTTAATGAAGGTATTTTTTTGCTTATTTAAACACAGGAAGTGGATAAAATGAGCGCATAAAGCGTAATAAAATGTGATTCATAAATACTTCGAAATATAGAAAAAAAAATATAGACAGCGAATTAAAAAATTAAAGTATTATTTATTTTAAGTGAACTCTTCACGATATTTTTTAATTCTACGTAAACTTTTTCTTCTCCGAATATTTCTGATTGTGTTAGTAATTTTCGACTCCGGAAGTTGATAAGGAAATGAATTACTAGCGAAGCCAAGAATTAAAGGATTTCGCGAGTAATGGACTTTCCTAAAGTGCAAACAGAGCTGGAAATACATGGCAAACATGATAACAAAAAATAACATTTTATATTTTATTTCCGTATATATTTAATATTTGATTAAATGTTTACATTCCGTATTTGATTCAATCCCGGAAAGTGGGTAAAATAAACACATCGTGTCAACACAATTTAGTAATCGAACGCGATTCATAAATATTTCGCATTTTGTAAATAAACGTATTATTTATCTTAGAATTAAGTTTTTATGATTTTCAATTTTTTTCTCTAGATTTTCCTGCTTTTATACACTAATTTTCCACTCAGGGCGTTGACAATCAAATGAATAATTAATGGAGGATTAAAGAAAATGTAAGTATCATGTATTTTAGATTCTTAACGAAATCATTTAATTCCACGTAAATATTTTTCTCCGAGTATTTTTAATTGTGCATCTAGTTTGTCTTTTTCTACTGAAGACGTCGATAATAAAATTAATGATTAATGCAGGATTGAAAAGATTTAAGTACGTTTTATTTTAGATCAATTCTTAACGATATCATTTCATTCCACTTTAATTTTTTCCCTAAATATTTCTAATTGTACATTTAGTTACTCATTTTTGATTGAGGACGCCGACAATAAAATTAATGATTAATGGAGGATTAAAAAAAATTTAGTACTTTTTATTTTAGATTAATTCTTAACGACATCATTTAATTCCACGTTAACATTTTTTCTCTAAATATTTCTAATTGTGCATCTAGTTAGTCATTTCTGACTGAGGACGTTGGCAATAAAATTAATGATTAATGAAGGATTTAAAAAAAAATGAAGTACCTTTTATTTTAGATTAATTCTTAACGATATCATTTACTTCCACGTGAACATTTTTTCTCTAAATATTTCTAATTGTGCATCTAGTTAGTCATTTCTGACTGAGGACGTCGACAATCAGATTAATGATTAATGGAGGATTAAAAAAAATTAAGTACTTTTTATTTTAGATTAATTCTTAACGATATCATTTAATTCCACGTTAACATTTTTTCTCTAAATATTTCTAATTGTGCATCTAGTTAATCATTTCCGACTGAGGACGTTGACAATGAAATTAATTATCAATGGAGGATTAAAAAAATTAAGTATTTTTTATTTTAGATCAATTCTTAACGATATCACTTAATTCCACGTTAACATTTTTCTCTAAATATTTCTAATTGTGCATTTAGTTAGTCATTTCTGACTGAGGACGTCGACAATAAAATTGATGATTAATGAAGGATTAAAAAAATTAAGTACTTTTTATTTTAGATCAATTCTCAACGATATCATTTAATTCCACGTTAACATTTTTCTTTACATATTTCTAATTGTGCATCTAGTTAATCATTTCCGACTGAGGACGTTCCCAATGAAATTAATTATTTAAAAAATTTCAAGTGTTACTTATTTTAGATTAATTTTTAACGATATCATTTAATTCCACGTTAACATTTTTTCTCTAAATATTTCTTATTGTGCATCTAGTTAATAATTTCCGACTGAGGACGTTGACAATGAAATTAATGATTTAAAAAATATCAAGTATTATTTATTTTAAATTAAACTTTTAACGATATCATTTAATTCCAAGTAAATATTTTTTCGCTGAATATTTCTATCGTGCATCTATTAGTAATTATCGACTAGAAATTTTCACAAGGATATTAAGGTAGTTCTGTCGGTACGCCGGAGTCATAAATCTCAGAGTCTATATGACATTAAAAAATAATCATATGCATCACTTTGACTGCCTCAATAATAATATCAAAAATAATCGAGAATCCTTCAAAATTGTCGTAATCAAATTAAAACGATTATTTGTAAATAGTTGATATGTTTAGTGCGGATTTGACTTCATTTTTACGATAATTAGGTTAGAAAACGTCATTTGGTCCGGTATCGTGCACTTTGACCTTGGTTCAATTAAACATTATTCCGGAGACTTCACCTTTCTACATGATGCATCAATTCCTGAATGATTTGCGAATCCATAGTACTTTTTATTTTTTCTCTATCTTTGATCTAAGTATGTTAATTTTCGATTTAAAGATCAATTTTTCCAGCCCTCCCGTGAGCGCCGTGTAAAAAGATCGATTTTCAAGTTTTAATTGTTCATTCAAATACTCGGTAAAAGCCTTCAAGATTTTGTGCAAGTAAAATTGAATAGCTAAATTACAACATGTCAAAAATTCATGCATATGAGTTTGGATTGCCTTCACGACAGAACTACCTTAAGGTAGTTCTGTCGGTACGCCGGAGTCATAAATCGCAGAGTCTATATGACATTAAAAAATAATCATATGCATCACTTTGACTGCCTCAATAATAATATCAAAAATAATCGAGAATCCTTCAAAATTGTCGTAATCAAATTAAAACGATTATTTGTAAATAGTTGATATGTTTAGTGCGGATTTGACTTCATTTTTACGATAATTAGGTTAGAAAACGTCATTTGGTCCGGTATCGTGCACTTTGACCTTGGTTCAATTAAACATTATTCCGGAGACTTCACCTTTCTTCATGATGCATCAATTCCTGAATGATTTGCGAATCCATAGTACTTTTTATTTTTTCTCTATCTTTGATCTAAGTATGTTAATTTTCGATTTAAAGATCAATTTTTCCAGCCCTCCCGTGAGCGCCGTGTAAAAAGATCGATTTTCAAGTTTTAATTGTTCATTCAAATACTCGGTAAAAGCCTTCAAGATTTTGTGCAAGTAAAATTGAATAGCTAAATTACAACATGTCAAAAATTCATGCATATGAGTTTGGATTGCATTCACGACAGAACTACCTTAATGAATAACGAAGAATTTTTTGGTGCTTTTTTTCTTACGGTTGAATACGTTGAAGCCATATCGCAGTGGAGGCCCTCGATCTCGATCTCGATCGGAGCCTGCAGATTCTGAGGGTGAGCCGAGCCGGGCTACGTCGAACTTCTCCCCGGCATCCATGGCGAAGACCTTCTCCATCTCCTCGTCAAGTTCCGGTCCCGTTTCCGTGCCATTTCCATCGACCTGTAACAATGTTAAGAGTGCAATGTAATTTTTTTTGTCATCTTTCTTTACATCTCATTTTTTTTAAATAAAGAAATCCTTGCAGAGGCATTTGAACAACTAAAAAATACTCCTACAGAGTTAAAAAAAAGATAAGACACTTATATCTATTGCGAAATAAAATTATCAAGAGCTCGCAAAATTTATTTCGGTCTACAAATAACGCAATTTTAGATGTAACAAAAATATACTCTGTTTAATATATATATATGGTTGATTGATTTATGCTACGTACCAATTTCCTGAAACTCTTAATCTTTCCTTAATTTCGATATTTTATATGACAATTTAAAAGAAATATATACGTTTTAGTGATGGACGTTGGAAATTTTATTGAAAAAATCGTTTAGTAAAACATGCTATACATTAATCGAATTAATAAAATAATTATAGTGCTTGGTATTCGAATTAAACTGGATATATATTTGGTGCAGATTAACGTAAAAAGATAAGATGTGAATTTCGAGATTAGCTCTACTGAGTGAACTACAATATTTTTATAATGGAACTAAATAATATTTCTTTCATTTCACTATTTTATATATATATATTTTTAATGATTTTTCTATTTTATATTCGTTTTCAGCTTATTGTAGACATTACAAGGAAGTCAGAAATTCTTTAAGTAACATTTTCAGTCAATTCGAATCATTGTAGGTGATCTGTATTCCCTCTTCAAAAAATCAGTGGATGAAATATCTCGCATTTTCCATATAAGTATTGTTTGTCAATTTATTCGTTCGGTAAATGGCAGCGTGAAGTTGATACTCGTAGGCAAACAATTTCAGGCATGTTGTTCATTTTGACAGTTGTAAATGATTTAAAAAGTCGTGACTTTTTTCCGACTCTGATTTCAGAATTCACAGATCCGACTTTTGATCGGAAAATCCAACCTAAAGAACTTACATTTTTTTCCTTCAAGATATCAAATTTTGGCCTTCACTATCGTTCTTAAGTCGCATATTGCACCTCAAAAAGTACAGGTTACATGCCTTTTTACGATAATTTTTGAAAAAGTCACTTTTGGTCGGTTTTGATTCCAGAATTCACAGACCCGACTTTTGGTTGGAAAATCCAACCTAAACAAGCTATATTTTTTTTCTTGAAGATATCAATTTTTGGCCTTCACTGTCGTTCTCAAGTAGCATATTGTGCCTCAGAAAGTACCGGTTACATGCCTTTTTACGATAATTTTTGAAAAAGTCACTTTTGGTCGGTTCTGATTTCAGAATTCACAGATCGGACTTTTGGTCGGAAAATCCAACCTAAAGAACTGATATTTTTTTTTCTTCAAGATATCAAATTTTGGCCTTCACTATCGTTCTCAAGTCGCATATTGTGCCGCAGAAAGTATCGATTACATGCCTTTTTACGATGATTTTTGAAAAATTGACTTTTGGTCGGTTCTGACTTCAGAATTCATAGATTCGACTTTTGGTCGGAAAATCCAACCTAAAGAACCTATATTTTCTTCAAGATATCAAATTTTGGCCTTCACTATCGTTCTCAAGTCGCATATTGTACCTCAGAAAGTATCGGTTACATGCCTTTTTACGATGATTTTTGAAAAAGTTCCGTTTGGTCGGTTCTGATTTCAGAATTCACAGATCCGACTTTTGGTCGGAAAATCCAACCTAAAGAACCTAATTTTCTTTTTTTCAAGATATCAAAATTTGGCCTTCACTATCGTTCTCAAATCGCATATTGTGTCTCAGAAAGTACCGGTTACATGCCTTTTTACGATGATTTTTTAAAACGTCACTTTTGGTCGGTTCTGATTTCAGAATTCACAGATCCGACTTTTGGTCGGAAAATCCAACCTAAAGAAGCTATTTTTTTTTTCTTGACGATATCAAATTTTGGCCTTCACTATCGTTCTCAAGTCGCATATTGCACCTCAGAAAGTATCGGTTACATGCCTTTTTACGATGATTTTTCAAAAAGTTCCTTTTGGTCGGTTCTGATTTCAGAATTCACAGACCCGACTTTTGATCGGAAAATCCAACCTAAAGAACCTATATTTTTTTTTTCTTCAAGATATCAAATTTTGGCCTTCACTATCATTCTCAAATTGCATATTGTGTCTCAGAAAGTACCGGTTACATGCCTTTTTACGATGATTTTTTAAAACGTCACTTTTGGTCGATTCTGATTTCAGAATTCATAGATTCGACTTTTGGTCGGAAAATCCAACCTAAAGAACCTACATTTTTTTTTCTTCTTTAAGATATCAAATTTTGGCCTTCACTATTGTTCTCAAGTCGCATATTGTACCTCAGAAAGTACAGGTTACATGCCTTTTTATGATAATTTTTGAAAAAGTCACTTTTGGTCGGTTCTGATTTCAGAATACACAGATCCGACTTTTGGTCGGAAAATCCAACCTAAAGAAGCTATATTTTTTTTCTTGAAGATATCAAATTTTGGCCTTCACTATCGTTCTCAAGTCGCCTATTGTACCTTAGAAAGTATCGGTTATATGCCGTTTTACGATGATTTTTGAAAAAGTCACTTTTGATCGATTCTGATTTCAGAATTCGACTTTTGGTCAGAAAATCCAACCTAAAGAAACTAATTTTTTTTTCTTCAAGATATCAAATGTTGGCCTTCACTATCGTTCTAAAGTCGCATATTGTCCCTAAGAAAGTACCGGTTACATTCCTTTTTACCATGACATAAAAAATCAAGTTTTTTTTTCGTTTCTGATTTCAGAATTCACGAAACTAATAAAACGGCACGAGTTCTTATATCGAAAATGCAAGTTACTTTAGCCACGATAATCTGTAAAAGTCACAGTACACTAATAAACATTTTAACACCGAGGTTCGATGGTTAGCGCGCGAAGCGCGCATCCGCTGCTAGTATTAAAAAATAATTAATATTATTTATATGATGGTTTTTAAAAGTCATGTGAGTTTTTGCAACAAAAAAACTTGAAGGTGCTATTAATGGTAAGAATTTAAATGGTAAAAAAGCAAGGAATTGTCGTCTAGGCTTATAATCTAGAAATTTTTTTTTTTTTAGAGAAATTGATGCTAGCGTTATAAATGTGCCTTATAATCATGAATATGTATGAACGCGATGCACAGGCATGGAATAATTTTGAGGAAATTTCCAGTAAATTGCTGGCACGCGAAGTGGAAAACCTTTTCTATGCGACCTCCACTATAATTAGAGCAATCCGGAAACCGGAAGTCATCGTTTTCGGCTATCACTGAATTCATGATACTATGTACAGAACAAGAATAATATGTGATTTTTTTTATCACCCAACGAAAGAAAAGAATAGTAGGAAAAATATCAATTATTTTTAAATACTTAAAAGTCACCAAAAAAATATTATTAATTTATCAATAATTGTAAGCATTTTTTTAATTAAAAATAATTTTCAATTCTAATTCTGAAAGAATTAATTGAAATTTATTTATTTTAATTTATTGAAATTAAGAGTTGAAAAATTCTACTAAATACAAAATAACAGCAAATAATTAGAAAATAATTTTGATGAAATTTAATTTGAAAAGAAAAAAATCAACACGGAAAGAATTAAATTCTTGGCCGAGAACATTGTAAAAAATAGACATTGGAATATTGGCACGCTAATTTATATGTACATCTTTTTCGGAGTGAAAATAGTATTTAATTTTCTGAAAGAAAAAAAAAAAAAAAAAAAAAAACTTGTACAGAAATCCAAAATCAAGGCTATCCCCATTAATCTTCTGATGGCGCGTCCTTTCCGATCAAGAAGTAATTCATTGCTCAAGTAGGTCGCATTCGATGTCCTTGAGTCATGACCACGAAAAATCGACGATGGTTCCGCCCTCCCAGGTTCTGGACCCTCGGGAAAAGTACAAGTACAAGATAAAGCTTGGCAGCCTCACCAACGTGAAATGCCATGCGAAAAAGTTTCCGAGACTTGGATATCACGCAGTTCGGTTAAATGAAATTTCTTTGATAAATTTCCCAACACAAATTGACAAAAGGGTAGCAGCAAATTATTAATTATGATAAAGTCTAAGCGTTTGTCCGATGATTATAATATTCAGTATAAATAAAGATGCTTCAAGAATTTTTAAAAAAATTCAATAATAAAAAAAGGCTTATATTTTTTCTAGAGTAAAATTAAAAATAACTTAATTGCTGCTTTTCGCAAAACGAGGATGAGAAAAATTCAAAATGGCATGAATGAAGTAATAATTATTTTCGTTTTCGATTTATTTTTTGTGACTTCAAATTTTATTAAGAATAATAATGTTCTTGTTAATAATAGTGGAAAATCATTTTTAATTATACTCTAGAATATTAGACGAAATTTTCCTCTTTTTTATCTCTCACATTTTTTAATGAATTGAAAAAATATGAATATTTTTTTAAATTCAATTTTAGTATATATATGTATATGTGTTTATCGTGAAAATATAGTACAATCTAATGATAAGAGAATCACTAATAGGGCCTATTAAACTAAGTTCTATGTAGAACATGCCAGGAACTATTAAGAAAGTGTAGCATTCTTTTCTACTGTTTCTTTTAAAGATTTTTTTTTTCGCATTTCTTCCTGCACGACTTCTAAAATACGAACCTTCGATTTGCTGAAGTTGCACGAAGTAGCTCTACGAAGTAATTACCGTATTCTTTTCTGTGGTGCATATACAGAAAAAAAATGGATTTTAGTTCAATAATTTTGTAAAAATTTCACGACTTTTTAGCCCCTAAATATTTATTCAATTTAATCAATATTCGCATTCATATTGTATTTTAATTCATAAAAAATAATTTTATAGTAAATACGACTCCCTAAATCATCATAATTTTATTAAATTTCACTGTCGATTTTTATAAATTCAGCTGCAATAATTACGGGAAAAAATATACAATAATTCGATTACAACTTCAGGACTTTTTTAACAATAAAAAAAAAATTGTATTTCGCAAAAGCGAGAGTCAAGAGAAAAAAAATTATCCCCTAATTCTTCATTCATCTTAACCAAAATTTACGGTCATATTATTTGCAAAACCATAATTAATAAAAAATGAATTATTCCGTAGTAAATATGCAACAATTTCGTAAATTCTTTATTCAATTAATTCAACATTTACTGTCTTATCATTCAAAAAATACATAAGCCATAGGAACATAATTTCGTAGTAAATTTATAATAATTTGGAAACTTAAAAAAAAAAGAAATTTGTTGTATCAAAAAATTCGCAAATATGAGGGTAAGGAATAAGGTTAAATGAAAGGGGTTGCGACCCTTCGAAGCTTACGTCAGCTGACGTTGGACCAGCTGACTCCCCTCTTGTTGCGAATGGGACTACGCTAATCTTTAGTCATATATATGCATACATACACTGTAAAAAATGTTCGCGTTTTTCCTATACAAACGTGTATGAATTTTGTAAAACTTGGTATAGGAAATCGGAATTAATATGTTTGCATAGTAAATTTAATACAGATATATGAATTTTGATAATCCGGTGATTGGAAATTACAACACATGATTATTAAATAATCATTTACTAAATTAGTATATGAAAATCAATATGCATTTTCAGAATTTTCGTATCCGATTTGAAATTTAATATACATTGTTCCATTAAATGTAAGATCAAAGTTACTCAAATTACAGTTACTGGTATTGAAAAATACCAAGTAAAGTATTTGCAATTTTGTCTATATGGGTATATTACTTTACTTTATTACTTTATGAAAAATGTTTGCGTTTTTGCTACACAAAAGTGTGAGAAATTTACAAAACTCGCTATAGGAAATAAATATTAATGTAGTTGCATAGTAAATTTAGTATGTGTGTATGGATTTTACCAAACCGGTGATATAAAATTACATCACATGGTTACTAAATCAATCATTACTAAATTAGTACATGAAAATCAACATGAATTTTTGAAATTTTAGTGACTGATTCAAAATTTAATACACATTTTCCAATAACGAAAAAAATCTGCACTAGATCGCTAATACTTACCACTTAGCATCGACTTCTGATAAGTTACTCGACATTTTCAAAAAGATTCCGTTCATCCAAAAATTATGTTCACTTGAAAATATTTCCAACTCACTTTGCGCTCTGATTGCAACCAATTGAATATTTTGTTATGTCAATTATGAGTATGCTTGAGAGAATAATAGTTGTACAACTCTTATGTCATTTAAATATCCAAAATTACTAAGTCGTTGATAGCGTAGTCGGTAGCGTGTGTGCGTTGTTAGATACTTAGGTAGGTAGGACGTAGGTTCAAACCCCAGTGTAAGCAAAAAATTTTCTGTGGCGAAAACCAATTCCCAACAATTTCTGACGACATAATTTGTGTAAAAATATAATGTCCGACTAATATTTATATTTTTTAAAATTGTTTTTATGTCCATTTTAAATTTCCAACACATATGTATTTGAATTTTCAGATACCGCCCATATGAAAATTCAACATAAATGTTTATGAAATTTAAGATACAAGATCATTAAATATCAAAAGTAATGTCTATGAATTTTCACATGTAATACCACAAGAGCTTTGAAATTATCGGATATTTCCTGACAGGTTCGTTGCAAACAAATGAACGAGTCAAGTCTTCCAGGTTAAAAAATCACGAGCGCGTAGCGCGAGTGATTTTTCTGGAAAAATTGACGAGTTTATTTGTTTACAGGGAACCTGGAGGGAAATATCAGATTAATTTCGAAGCTCGAGTGGTATTCGGGGGATTATTTTTTCTATTCAAATTGCGACAAATGGAATTGCACCATGAGACAAAAATTATCGTTCTGCCAAGGAAATTTCATAATCAGAACAAAAACCTTTAAATTCATGTTTAAAGTATTGCAGTTAAATACACAATTGTTATAGATATTTGTATATTGATTCCAGACTGAGGTTTTCGATTTAATCGTATTAACAGGGACATTTCCCTTTACTTTTTCATTAATAGTTTGCAAGGATTCAATTCCAAACCTACTCATATCAAATAAAAATCCTTTGACTGCCACAATAAAATTCAATCTGTCAGTTTGGCAGATGGTTGACGCGGCTAAATGATTTTTTGTTTTATATATATAACCAACACGCAAAATTATCAAAAAATAATCAGTATAATACCGTGTAGCTTGCCCCACGTGACGTCGAATGGTGCAATTCCATTGGTCGAAATTTGGATGGGAAAAATAATCAAACATATTCATCGAAAAATATCTTGCAGCGTTGGAAAAACCAGAAACAATTGTGCCGTAATGTTATCGAAAGCTACATTTTTTCCAATACCGTTCATATGAAAATTCAATATAAAGGTTTATGAAATTTAATGCACAATTTATGCACATGGTACTTCCAATACAAGTATATTAATTTTAAGAAAGATTGTTTTTACAGTGTAGGTTCAAACCCCAGTGTAAGCGAAAAATTTTCTGTGACGAAAACCAATTCAAAACAATTTCTGACGACATGATTTGTGTAAAAAAATAATGTCCGACTAATATTTATATTTTTTTAAATTGTTTTTATGTCCATTTTAAATTTCCAACACATATGTATTTGAATTTTCAGATACCGTTCATATGAAAATTCAACGTAAATGTTTGTGAAATTTAATATACAAGATCATTAAATATCAAAAGTAATGTCTATGAATTTTCAAACATATTCATCGAAAAATATCTTGCATATTGTTATCGAAAGCTACATTTTTTCCAATAACGTTCATATGAAAATTCAATATAAAGGTTTATGAAATTTAATGCACAGTTTATGCATATGGTACTTCCAATACAAGTATATTAATTTTAAGGAAGATTTTTTTTACAGTGTATATATATGTATATATATAACGCAGTATAATAATCGAGGAATTCGATAGACAATCACTGAAAAATCTGCTTTGATAACTTAATGGGCCCTTGCATTTGTGATTGGTAAGATTTCACCACGACTCGTTGTGGTAAAATCTCCATTAATATTCAACAAAGTCTGTCACGCGATATCAGAAACTGCTATGGGTTTACGACAAGTTGCCGGCAGCCACGTAGTATTAGGCAGGTAACACGATAACCCTTTTTTTAATGTAAAGTGACTCGACAGATAGCAATTGTGGGTCATCGTTCATATAGGTATTAATCTAGGCTATATTATGTTTACAGAGTATGTAATCATAAAAAATATAAGTGCAAATTTCATGTTATGCATGAAACATAGTTAAGGATAAATCACGTTTTTTATTACCAACGTTAAGAATTATTCAAATATATTTGAAAGCAAATTGTGAAGAAAAAACATGTTATACCATTTTTTAATTATTGAAAAGAAATCTTTCCAAAATTATGGATCATAATATTATTAATATTTTATATTATTAATGTTATAATCCATAATTTTAGAAAGATTTTTCTTTTTAGTAATTAAAGAATTGTATAACATTTTTTTCTCATAATTTGCTTTGAAAAGAAAAATCTTTCCAAAATTATGGATTATAATATTATTAATATTTTATACTATTAATGTTATAATCCATAATTTTAGAAAGATTTTTCTTTTCAAAGCAAAAATATTTCAAAGCAAATTGTGAGAAAAAAAAAGTTATACTATTCTTTGATTATTAAAAAGAAAATTTGTTCCAAAATTATGGATTATAATATTATTAATATTTTATATTATTAATATTATAATCCATAATTGTAGAAAAAATTTTCTTTTCAACAATTAAAGAATTGTATAACATTTTTTTTCTCACAATTTGCTTTCAAATATTTTTGAATAATTTTTAACGTTGATAATAAAAAACGTGATTGTTCCTTAACTATATTTCATGAATATAATATTATTAATTTTATAATCGCAAAATAAAAATGTCACGCTTTCGTTATGATCATTCAAAATTATTTAAAAAAAATTTTATACACAATTTTTGGCTAATTAATTTTATATTTACAAAAATCTTCCCACAATTATTTTTATACTCTTTTTTTACAGTGAATTCTGTATTTTTTTTTATTTGATACTTTTTTGTATTAACTGAACGTAACTATGGATACATGCGTTTTGTTTATGTTAATCGTTGGTTTTTTCGATTATACAAAATCAATAACCCTTTTTCTAAATATATTTCTAACAGTATGGGATAGATCGATGGGATTGTCTGGCAGTAACACGCAGAGGTACAAGTCGGTACCACTCAATTATTCTACACTTTTTTTTTCGCTTTGCGGTGCTGTTCACAGTATAATTAAATGGGGCTTTAAAAAAAAAAAACATTCTCCTTTCTTTGCCATTCATAAAATGCTCATGAATGTTGAAACCGGCGCAAGGAATAATTTATAAATAACGTATATTTTGTCCTTTTCGGACTTTGACATTGAACACAAATATTTGTCATAATACACGAGATACCAAACATGATGACACACGACAAATAATTTACCATTATTTTGCACTTCTTACTTCTGGATATATATTAATTTTTTTGTTAAATTCACTGTAATATTATTTTTTAATTCATAAACAATAATTTCGTAGAAAATATTCAATAATTTTGTTAGACCTTTACGGTTTTTTATAAGCTTTGAGCTTTTTTTTTCGATGATAAGTATTTTTTCGAAGATAATTCACTGTTAATGCGATTTCAACCCCCAAATCTTCATGTTTGGTTCTGCAAATTTATAACTTAAATTTTTCAAACATTCACTGTCATTACTTTTTAATTTATAACCAATAATTCCACTGACGATTTTTTCTCAATTATTTGTTTCTACAATCTACAATCATTTGGTTACAACTGTAAGGCAATTTTTCAAACATTCACTGATATATTATTTTTTTATTCATAAAAAATAAATTCCACGAAAATAACCAATAATTTGGTGAGAATTTCAAGATTTTTATTTACTTTGAACATTTTTTCGATGATTAGTATTTTTATCAAGAAGAGTATAACGTAAATCATTGTTAACAAGATTTGAACCTCTAAATCTTCACGTTTGGTTCTGTAAATTTAGAAGTTACATTTTTCAAACATTCACTGTCATATTATTTTCTTAATTCATAAAAAATAATTCCGTACAAAAAATCTAATAATTTTGTTGTAAAAAAATCCAACTTCTTTCTATGCACTATTTTTTTAAAGGCGAGTATTTTCACCAAGAAGAGTATAAATTAATATCACTGGTAATATCATTTTAACCCCCAAAAATCTGCACATTTGTTTCTACAATTTACAATTATTTGGTTACAACTTAAATTTTTTATTTACTGTCATATTATTTTTAAAATTAATAAACAATAATTCCGTACAAAAATCCCGTAATTTTGTTGTAACAAAATTCAAGGTTTTTTAATGCAATTTTTTTAAAGTTAATTATTTTCACTAAGAAGTGTATAAAATCACTGGTAACATGATTTCAACCCCCAACTTACAACAACTTGGTTACAACTTGAATTTTTCAAACATTCACTGTCATATTATTTTTTTAATTCGCAAACAATAATTCCGTACAATAAATCCTATAATTTTGTTGTAACAAAATTCAAGGTCTTTTAAAGCAATTTTTTTAAAAGTTAATTATTTTCACTAAGAAGTATATAAAATCACTGGTAACATGATTTCAACCCTCAACTTACAACAACTTGGTTACAACTTAAATTTTTCAAACATTCACTGTCATATTATTTTTTAAATTCGCAAACAATAATTCCGTACAAAAAAAATCCTCCAATTTTGTTGTAACAAAATTCAAGGTTTTTCAAAGCAATTTTTTTAAAAGTTAATTATTTTCACTAAGAAGTGTATAAAATCACTGGTAACATGATTTCAACCCCCAACTTACAACAACTTGGTTACAATTAAATTTTTCAAACATTCATTATCATATTATTTTTTAAATTCGCAAACAATAATTCCGTACAATAAATCCTATAATTTTGTTCTAACAAAATTCAAGGTTTTTTAATGCAATTTTTTTTAAAGTTAATTATTTTCACTAAGAAGTGTATAAAATCACTGGTAATATGATTTCAACCCCCAATTTACAATAACTTGGTTACAATTAAATTTTTCAAACATTCACTGTCATATTATTTTTTAAATTCGCAAACAATAATTCCGTACAATAAATCCTATAATTTTGTTGTAACAAAATTCAAGGTTTTTTAAAGCAACTTTTTAAAAAATTAATTATTTTCACTAAGAAGTGTATAAAATCACTGGTAACATGATTTCAACCCCCAACTTACAACAACTTGGTTACAACTTAAATTTTTCAAACATTCACTGTCATATTATTTTTAAAATTCGCAAACAATAATTCCGTACAATAAATCCTATAATTTTGTTGTAACAAAATTCAAGTTTTTTAAATGCAGTTATTTTTTAAGGTAATTATTTTCACTAAGTGTATAAAATCACTGGTAACATGATTTCAACCCCCAAATTACAACTTGGTTACAACTCAAATTTTCAAACATTCACTGTCATATTATTTTTTTAATTAATAAACAATAATTGCGTACAAAAATACCGTAATTTTGTTGTAACAAAATTAATGGTTTTTTAAAGCAATTTTTTTAAAAGTTAATTATTTTCACTAAGAAGTGTATAAAATCACTGGTAACATGATTTCAACCCCCAACTTACAACAACTTGGTTACAACTTAAATTTTTCAAACATTCACTGTCATATTATTTTCTAAATTCGCAAACAATAATTCCGTACAATAAATCCTGTAATTTTGTTGTAACAAAATTCAAGGTCTTTTAAAGCAATTTTTTTAAAGTTAATTATTTTCACGAAGAAGTGTATAAAATCATTGGTAACATGATTTCAACCCCCAACTTACAACAACTTGGTTACAACTTAAATTTTTCAAACATTCACTGTCATATTATTTTTTTAATTAATAAACAATAATTGCGTACAAAAATACCGTAATTTTGTTGTAACAAAATTAATGGTTTTTTAAAGCAATTTTTTTAAAAGTTAATTATTTTCACTAAGAAGTGTATAAAATCACTGGTAACATGATTTCAACCCCCAACTTACAACAACTTGGTAACAAATTAAATTTTTCAAACATTCACTGTCATATTATTGTTTAAATTCGCAAACAATAATTCCGTACAAAAAAAAAGTCCTCCAATTTTGTTGTAACAAAATCCAAGTTTTTTAAATGCAATTTTTTTGAAGGTATTTATTTTCACGAAAAAGAGTATAAAATCACTATTTATATGATTTCAACCCCCAACTTACAACAACTTGGTTACAACTCAAATTTTTCAAACATTCACTGTCATATTATTGTTTAAATTCGTAAACAATAACTCCGTACAAAAAAAATCCTACAATTTTCTTGAAACAAAGTTCAAGTTTCTTTAATGCAATTTTTTCCGAAGGTTATTATTTTCACCAAGAAGAGAATATCTTCGTTTTTTTATTTTTTTTTTTGACGCACCTGGTGCGACGTCCGGAGAGAACGTCGTAACCAATGTAGAACTTTGCCTCGTGCCTTTTGGAGAAAAGTCTTCCCGGAGGAACTGGCACCTGCCTCGGGCATGGCATCCCGGGCTTGAGTGACCCGACGTCGCGAACTCGCTCGAGGATAGCTCCAGTAACGCGCGCGCGTGTTTCTCCTCGAGAACCCCTTTCAGCGCAGTCCGGTCCCGACCCACCTCCGACCCAAACGGGTCGATACTACCCCCCGTACGTCGTCGACGTACAGTCTCGCATTCTCGCGCGCAGAAAGTCCTCCCCCTTAATTCCCATTTTTTATTTTTTCATTTTTCTCGTAATTTCAGAAATCACCCCATGAGCCGAAATTTCGGTTCCATTTCCTCATTGTCTTACAATTTTAAGAGGATTTTAAGTATATAACTACAATTAAGGGGATTTTAAGGATAGTCAGGTAAAAAAATTGATTTTGGAAATTCAATATCATCCAAATCCTATTGCATATAAAAATGCCCAAGGCACTATAATGTTGGTACTCGATTAAAGGATTTTTTACTGTCGTCTGACTTGCATATGCTTTTAAATATTATCTTAAGCAAAGATCTTAGGTTTTCCATTCTGCGCATGATTCAGATCAAACTACTAGGCAGATTGGAATGGTTGACGTCTCATTTTGTTCTTCATGAAGAGATACACCGGCTAAATAGAGCAAATGTTAATAAAATGTTATATTTTTTAAGCAACATAATTGTTAATAAATAAATTTTATGCTATTTTCTAAATCAGTGATTAAATTTGCTTTCAGAATGAAAAAAAATAGTTTGCTCCATTTAGCCGGTGTATCTTTTCATGAAGAAGAAAATGAGACGTCAATGATTCCAATCTGCCTAGTAGTTTGATCTGAATCATGCGCAGAATGAAAAACCTAAGAACTTTGCTTAAGATAATATTGAAAAGCATATGCAAGTCAGACGACAGTAAAAAATTCTTTCATCGAGCACCAACAATATAGTGCATTGGGCATTTTTATATGCAATAGGATTTGGATGATATTGAATTTCCAAAATCAATTTTTTTAACCTGACTCCCTCCCCTTAAATGAGAGGATCGTCCGAAGCTATTTATAATTATTCAAACGGTGCTTCAATCATCCTGCGCATAAATCAAATTCCTCGCCACGTCTGACTCAGTTCAACATTTTCACGATGGGGAGCAAAATAACTTTGGGTTATTTGCTAAGTGCTTATTATTCGCGATGAATTTTACACCTTTGTTGCATTCCATGAAAATTTCAATGGAAATACTTTAGAAATGGGTAATAGAGAAGAAGGTTTAAGATTCTTCGTTTGGCTTGATAAATGTTTAGCGTATAATTTAATGGATACTATTTTGTAGCTATTATCTACAGTTTTTGTAAGTTGAAAGATAAAATTAATAAAGTTTTATTAATAAGGAGATAAAATTTATAATTATTTATACGGAGATAATTTTTAAAATAATTGTAAAATTTCTATTAATAAGGAGATAAAATTTATAATTATTTATAAGGAAATGAAATTTTTTAAATAATTGTAAAGTGGGAAGAATAAAAGTTTCGTAAAATGGCATGATTTTTTTTTTTGCTAAAAATGGCCCACAATCTATTAACAAAAATAAATGAATTCTTCCGCAGAATTTCATTGAATTTTTTTTTTAGATTATTAAAAGTATAAAAAAATTGTTATGCATGTAATTTTACGTTAACTTCTTCCAGTTTTCATAAATTAAGTCAGTAAAAATTCGAGAAATGTTCAAATTTTTTTATAATAACGAAAAAGATATTTAACAATTATAAAATAATATTCCATTACATTATAAAAAGCATTGCTCGATAAAACATAAAAATATTAATAGTATTTTTATTAATATTCTGTATTAAAAAAAAAATAATTGAAAGACGTCATATGAAGTTCTATTATTATTTGACAAAATGCGTCTACTGTTTTATTTATAAATATTCCCAGGTGAAAAAGTCTCTTGACTTTTTGTATAGAGTGGAAAACCTATCAGTATTAGACGACATCAATTTCCGCGAATAAAACGAGTGAGTTGATCGAGTCTGTAGGGACCCAAGACTCCTACTGATCGAGGACGTTGGGTCATCGAGTGAGGATGCCGGAGATTGGATTTCCAATCTAATAGCAAAGTCCAAGCTTATACGAGCAGATGTAGCTGCAGATTCACTCTGTTATTAGGTGGAAAATCGAATCCAATTTTGGTATTTCTGAGCTAAATTTCATGTACTGCACGAATAGCTATGGGAATATCCTATTGGGACATGGTGCTGGTTGTTGAAATTAAGTTTTTGGTGGGAAGATGTGCCTGAAAATTTTACAATCTCGTATCTGGAGGTTTTACTGCCTTTTTCTTTATCACTGTAAAAGGCACTGCAAAGTAGAACGATGGATATTTTTTCCTTATTATTATTCAGATTTCACAAAGCTAGTAGATTATATATGTGGAATGTGAGGAATGATATATGAGGAACGACGTTGAAATCTTTGGGATATCTGAAAAAAAAATTCTGTAGCTTTTAGATTTAACGTAATCATTTATTACAGGAAAAGAAACTTTTTTTTTACAGAAACTGGTATATTAAATTTAATATGCAAATGAGATGTAAAATTACAATACTTTGTACTAAATCCTATGAATAATAGGAAATGTAATTTAAAAATTTGTAATTTTACTACACTCGTATATTTAATTTAATATATCAGCTGACATTTTTTAATTAATTTTTGCTTCCTCATAGAGGAAGCTTTGTTTACATGAAAAAATTTTTTTACGAGATTTTCATGTCAGTACACTAAGAATGGGCCAAAACGTCGAGAAAAGTGATTTAGAAAAAATGTCTGTATGTGTATGTGTATGTGTGTGTGTGTGTGTGTATGTGTGTATGTTACACGATCGAAAAATGTAAACCTTTATAACTCGGGAATGCCTTGAGATATCAAATTGATATTTGGACCATAGATAGAGGGATCAAGCCTCATCGTTCATACAGATTTTTGTTAAAATCCACTTCATCGTTAAATTATTACGCGTTTTTTAATTTTTTGAAAAAAGTCTGTTTATGCGATAACTCTTTCAATTTTCGAGATATTGATCTTAAAATTGGTATGAATGTGAGCTTTCATACGCCGGTCATCGCTATTGAATTTAGTTAAGATCGGTTGAACCGTTAAAATTTTATGATGTTTTGAATTTTTCAAAAAATTGACATTATCGCTCTATTGTAACTTTTGCAAAACTTAAGATAGCGAGCTCAAATTTCTTATATAAATGAAACAATATTGAGCCATTATATATGTATAATTTAGTGACGAACGGTATGAAATTTTTGATTTTATGGAATGTTGAATTATTTTTAAAAATATACATTATCACATTTACTTTCGGAAACGCTCTAATAATCACGAAATAACGTAATAACGAAATAGAAAAAGCGAATCCACAACATGTATATTTATCTAAGTAAAACAAGGATGCAAAGTAGAAACTTGCACATTGTTTCCTCATTATTTGTCGCGTTTTACAAAGCTTCCTCTATGAGGAAGCCAAAAATTGAATAACATACTTCCTCATAGAGGTAGCTTTGTAAAACGCGAAAAATAATGAGGAAGCAATGTGCAAAGTTCTACTTTGCATCCTTGTTTCTTAAGGACTTCGATACCGAGCAGAAACGTGTTAAAAAAAATCAGCATCAGGTATTGTCAATCTGGTTCAATTGACAAATTATATTAAAATTGTAATTATAGTATTAAGGTTTATTTCTGTTTTTTTTTGGTCATCATTTTTCTATTTTTTTTTTTTTTTTCAAGACTTCTTTTTATGTACTTTTCATCTTTATATGGAATATTTGGCGCCAATTTACTTTTTCCCTGCACCGAGAGAAAAGATTTCATTGATGCCAAAAGAAATGGGTGGATTGGTTTTTTTTTTCATTGATTTCAACGAAATATTTCTTTGATTTCAATTCAATAGTGCATTTGAATTTCAAAGCCTGTATTTCATTGCCTGTAAATAAAGATTTACTTAGTGAGCATATAAAAAAGAAACAGTTTTATTGTTTTAAAGAGACGTTTTCATTGGTTCAGAGAAACGTTTTCATTGATCTCTCTCTTGCACTTAACCTCATTTTTTTGTTTTCCGGTTCTCCCAAACGAACGGCTCCGAGTTTCGAGGAGCCAGAAGCTTAGCCTATTTCTGCCGTACTTCCTTACATACTCACAAAATTTGAGCTTTATCTGCCGCGTACTTCACGAAAAAATAGGTTCCGAAATTTTGAGCTGGTAAGAACAAGGTTTCATTGAATCAGAGACGATATCTTTGAAATCAATGACAAAGGTTCACTGGTTTAAAGAAATATTTCTTCGAAACAGAGTTGTAAATCTCCATTAAATCATGAGATACAGTTTACAGTACAATTTGTTTTGTAATTATGATTTCATAATAATAATATGTAGTGATTATAAAATAGAGTGTAAACATTTGAATAGCTCAAAAAAAATACTAATTTTCGCTTTAATATTGCAAGAAGTAGTGGAAAAAATGGAAGAAATAAGTAATGCATTACTAATTTTTTTCCATTTTTTCAAAAGGATTACCGTGAATTTTTATTGAAAAATAATAATTTTTGCTGCCATTCCAAAGTTTAATAATCGTATTACAATCGCTACATGTTATTATTATAAAATCGTAATTATAGAGCTGAACGTATCATCATCATTATTTGTATAAGTTTAGGCATTTACAACTCTACTTCAAAACAATGTCACTACACTGAGAAAAAAGCTTGGTTAGAATTACCTAAAAATTGGTTAAAAATGTCATCAAGAAAACTTGGTGGACACAACCAAGTTATTGACTAACATAACCATGTTATTAGCTAATATAACCAAGGATTTGGTAAGACAACCAAGTATTTAGTACGCCTAATCAATAACTTGGTTGCGCCTAACAATAGTATATTACACACCTAGGGCAGTAAAGTAAGAAATGTCTCAGATGACATGTAATTGTTGGCCGAGGCGAAGCCGAGGTCGACAAACATGTGATCTGAGGCTTTCTTATTTACTGCCCGAGGAGTGTATACGATTTTTCTCATCGACGGAGCCGAAAACCGGGAACTTCGTTCCGCGCAGCGGAACGAAAGTTGTCGCTTTCGGCCCGGAGGTGAGAAAATTTTTTTTGGTAAAGTTTTTTACCAAAATCTTAGTAAGCCCAACCAAGCGTTTCTCTCCGTGTACTTTTCATTGAGGTGGAGATCATTCAAAGAAAAGATAGTATTGAAATTCAAGTATCTCATTTCATTGGCAAAGATTTCCGTGAATCAATGAAACTTTTTCTCTCGGTGTGACCAATTTTGAGATTCCATGACTTTTCCCTGATTCCCTGAGCAATTTTATTTTTCCCTGACTTTTCCCGGTGTTTCCCTGACTGCAGCCACCCTGAATGTTGGACCTTCGGAATAGAAAAAATCGAGTACATATTGCATTAACACCTTTGGGAAGATCCCATTGGGAGATTGTTGCGGGTTATGAAAATGAAGTCATCGACGAAGCGATGGGCCTGGAGGTTCTACAGCCTCGGACCTCGAGGTCGAGGGATTGTGCGCGTCGGGGCTGCAGTGCAACAAGTGTCGGTCGCCCGTGAAACGAGTAGAAAAAGGGGGTCTGGGTCGTGTACGCGCAGAGTCAGCCCGGAGACTCTCGGGTGCGGCAATATCGGCATAACGTGTGCGAAAATAATCGACATGGTTGCGCACTATCTTTCGTTACGATCACGTCGAAGGCTTCCGCAATACGTGCGAATTTGTAGCCTCGAAAATAACACAAGAAAAAACACCCTTAGCAAGGTCTTCGTTATTTAATATAGTAATTATATTTAAAAAAAATTTAATCCTCTAATGATAAATGATGGCAACAACAATCTACGGAATTATGAGCCTCATTTTTTGAAGTTGCAAAGTTGAAATTGTTTAAATAATATTTTTAGTCAATGAGGTATAGATTTTTTTTCGATTTAATGGGGAGTAAAATTTAGTTTTGAAAAATCTGCAAAAGTCTCTGTAATTCATATAAATTAATGTGAAGGCAACATTAATTTCTTTTTTAACTTGGCGTCGAGTCGCTACCGCGACTCTTGATGGTGACTATGCGAAATAATGGAAATCTTACTGCAATTTTTTTTTTATTGTCCCAAATTGTAAAGTGAACACAAACAAATTAGGGTTTTGCAGGATTTTTAAGCTACAGGAATACATAAGTCACCAATCCGCTGCATTTGTAATTTTTACTCTGTGAAATTTTTTTTTTTTAATGTAATCATATTCCAAAAAATGAAAGATGATTTTTGTTGTTCTTGTAGAAATTAGAGTGAAAACAAACTTTTTCCAATAATGGCAAAATGTCATCAAATTTGAACTCCTTTATGGATTCATATAAAATTTAATCCCTAGCATTGTTCAATGATATCTTAATAAATGCTCGGGGGATATTTTTGAAAAACGCTAAGAAAATAATTTTTGATCATATTTCACTGACAGACTTTAAAAGAAAATAATTATTTATGAAAACAGCTTTTTCTATGAAGAAGCAAAAAAGTAAAAATAAATTCTTATTGATTGTTGCATCACCAATAATCGTTAAAATTAGTACGATATTTTTATAAATAAAACAAAAGATCATACTTTAGAACAGTATTTTCATATCGTTTTATTTCCAGATTTTGATTTCGTTATAATTTCAAGCGACGTGATTTCTCATTAAAACTCCTCTTCTATCATCACAGCTCTTCTCTCTGCGAAAGATTGCAATTTCAGGTTTGAAAGGAGTAAAAAAAAAATTGATCGGCGACGAGGTTGATTGCAGATATTCTCGGTACAAAAGTCATTTTCAACCCGTATAAAAATTTTTTAAAAACAAACAAACAAACAAACAAACAAACAAACAAACAAACAAACAAACAAACAAACAAACAAACAAACAAACAAACAAACAAACAAACAAACAAACAAACAAACAAACAAACAAACAAACAAACAAACAAACAAACAAACAAACAAACAAACAAACAAACAAACAAATAAATAAATAAATAAATAAATAAATAAATAAATAAATAAATAAATAAATAAATAAATAAATAAATAAATAAATAAATAAATAAATAAATAAATAAATAAATAAATAAATAAATAAATAAATAAATAAATAAATAAATAAATAAATAAATAAATAAATAAATAAATAAATAAATAAATAAATAAATAAATAAATAAATAAATAAATAAATAAATAAATAAATAAATAAATAAATAAATAAATAAATAAATAAATAAATAAATAAATAAATAAATAAATAAATAAATAAATAAATAAATAAATAAATAAATAAATAAATAAATAAATAAATAAATAAATAAATAAATAAATAAATAAATAAATAAATAAATAAATAAATAAATAAATAAATAAATAAATAAATAAATAAATAAATAAATAAATAAATAAATAAATAAATAAATAAATAAATAAATAAATAAATAAATAAATAAATAAATAAATAAATAAATAAATAAATAAATAAATAAATAAATAAATAAATAAATAAATAAATAAATAAATAAATAAATAAATAAATAAATAAATAAATAAATAAATAAATAAATAAATAAATAAATAAATAAATAAATAAATAAATAAATAAATAAATAAATAAATAAATAAATAAATAAATAAATAAATAAATAAATAAATAAATAAATAAAATTCTTAAAAACCGAAAATCGTGGATTCATAGTGGTGCAGGTTTTGTGTAGCACGTTGCTTGATAAAGTACGAGAGGAGAAGAGCTTATCGACGAGGTAACGTCACCGCGATTGCGCTCTCGCGAGTAGCGCACCACCGCACCACCCACAAACGTCCGCGCCATCCCCCGGGGTGCGGATCGACCGAGAATGTCGATTCCCGCGTTTTCCTGTGCACTTTTCACTGTCGCACCGCTGCCATCGGTTTTCCTCTTCGAACTCGTAGCAGCATGCAGCTAACCTTGAACCTGAACTCTCATCCGCCCTCGACTCGAGCACAACCCTCAGAGGTGTGCAGGATAGGTGCATGTCCGCACTTTTGGCTCCCACGCTTTTTTTTCCCTCCCTCGGTGAACGTGTCAGTCGTACAGGTATTGATTTGCACGTTCGAAGCGAGGAAACTACTCTATTAATTAAATTTGCTTGCAGGAAGAAAAGTTTGTGAGAAAAGTTACCGCACCTAAGAATATGTTGAGGCTGAAAGATCATTGAACTTCTATTTATCGAGAGAGGAAGAAATTCTAATGCTTAGCGATAAGAATTTTTTAAAATTATGATGATAAAAGTATGATGTTTGTTTTCTATTGTTTTTTTTTTATAATTTTTAAGTTTGTCGTGTATTTGTGGACCAAATTGTAATCAGCATCGAGTTTCTGAACAAAAAGGGTCTTAATTCCCTTTGCGGGAATTTATCCTAAGTATTCAAGTATTTTTGAGATTTTTGTTTTGTGTAGTCGTTAAAAATGCTGATATTTATTTAAGAATATCTAACTTGTTAAGCAGCTGCTGGTATTCTAAAAAAAATATATACACTGTTAACCCATAAAGTGAGGAATATTTTTATCTGTGGAAAATGCAACTAACTCTTATATATCTAACTTAAATTACATTAAATTTGAAGAACCTTACAGTAATTTTTTAAAAAGTCATATTTGGTCGTTTCTGAATACACAATTCACACAACTGTTTTCTTTTCTTCAAGATACCAATTTTTTTATCTTCACTACTAACTATTGTTCTCAAGTCGTATATTTCACCATTAAAAAACGCTCGTTTCAAATCTTTTTACAACGATAGAGAAAATCGTTTTCTAACCTTCCAAAAAAATGTTGCCAAATGTTCTGTAATTATTTCGATATTAACACGATATCTTGACATATCTTTCTTTTAGAAATAAAAGAGAATAAAATGGAATTTTTAAAACATACAATTGTGTTAAAATGGAACAAAAATGTAAATTCAGCTCCAATATTTTTAATTAACATAAAAAATCTAATAAATCAAATACTTTGTAACCGAGTGTGTATAGGGCTGTCTATTCATCTGTAGTGACGGTATAAACGTAGTTTACGACGGTACAGCACTTTATGAGTTGCACATAGCCCAACTTCGATCAATCCTTGCCTGTGGCTGGCTATAAATATTGTTATTTCATAACCGTTAGATACGATGACCAGCGTTTATAAATAGCCGAGTGCCAGTAGGTTGCCAAGTACAGATAGCATTTTACAAAATGTAAAACAGTCTTTGCTCCCGTTAAAGATGATATTATTATTTTTTTTTCAACAACCTGAAAATATGAATATTATTTCACTGCAATATTTTCAACAGGAAGTTGTTTCGTAGTGTAATTTCCATTGCAGCGATTAATCGACCTGGAAGAATTTCCATCGACAGCAGAAAACTTGTAGAGGATATATAAGCGAATGGCTCTAAGTCACGAAAAGGAAGAGGCAAGAAGAGTGAATCTAGAACTGGATAAACCGAATTTGCTATTATATACTCTAACAGTGTATGGGGCATTATACAGCGATCGGACCATCTTTTACACTGAGAGAAAAGTTTGTTAACATTTGTTAACAGTCAACAAATCTTGGTTAAATATGGCGAAATGAACCATTTAGTTATTCTTATTGATTCTCACTTGAGCTAAATAAAATATGTCTGTCGCAAATGAAGTTCGCTGACATTTGTTAATACTTAAAAAAATTTACTTGGCTCAAGTGAGATTCAATAAGAATAACTAAATGGTTCATTTCGCCATATTTAACCAAGATTTGTTAAGGTAGTCTGTTCACATTAGCTAGTCAAATCAGTGCAAAATTTTTAATCGCGTTTCTACACATTTTGGTAGTTTTGCCGACTGTTCTGCAGAGTGGCTTGGTCATCAGCATTAGTTCTTAATATATAAATCCATTCAAAGACACGGTTTTTAATTAAAATACCCTGATACATACAAATGTCGGATGAGGTTGTTGTCATCCAGTTTTATATTAGAAAAAACCATAATTTTTGTCAGACTTTGACGAACGATAGCTCATTTTGTTTATTAAAAGATGCTTCATTGATTGACCGGAGACATTTTCTTATAGTATTCTTTGTAAGAAAATTGCAACCGTTTTTTATCTACTCTAACCTATCATCAGATTTACACATGCTTGTAACTTGTGAATAACTAATACTAATACAGAATTTGTCCGGTCAATCAATGAAGCATTTTTTAACAAACAACATAAGCTATTGCTCGTTATAACTAGATTAAGATTGTGGTTTTTCTAATATAAAACTGGATGACAACAACCTCATCCGAAATTTGTATGTATCAGGGTATTTTTATTTCAAACCGTGTCTGTGGATGGATTTATATATTAAGAACTAATGCTGATGAGCAAGCCACTCTGCAGAACAGTCGGCAAAACTACCAAAATGTGTAGAAACGCGATTAAAAATTTTGCACTGATTTGACTAGCTAATGTGAACAGACTACCTTAACTGTTAACAAACTCTTCTCTCAGTGTACCACGACAGTCGTTGATATAGGTGATTATTTTTATAGTCATTCATCTGAATGGATGGAGCATGCTCCATTTCTTTTTAAATTTTTCATCGCATAATTCGCGCACTTGTGAATTTATAAAAATTGTTCGAATAATTGCGTTTAAAAATTTTCGAATGCACGTATCTTCTTGGATATAAGTCGTATCGTAAAAAAACGTATATAAAAGCTTTTCATTTTGAAGTATATTTTTGTGCAAATTTACTTAAAAAATTCTTCAACCCCTCCAAAGCATTGATTTTTAATTAATAAACATAAAAATCGATTTTTTCAAAAACTTGGACATTGTTTATTTTTTCTGAAAAAATATCTAAAATACTACTCATGAAGACGAATATTTTAAGCTTAGATGGAAAGTGGGAGAATCCTTTTTTCGAATTTTTATGAGAGTGTAAAAGATAAATAAAAAAATGAAAACTCTCATTAAAAATCGGAATAAAATTGTCCCACTTTAGGACAAAAAGTTGGCAGTGAGACCATTTTTTTCCGATTTTTTATGATAGTTTTCATTTTTTATTTATATTTTAAACTCTCATACAAATGCGAAAAAATAATTGTCCCACTTCCCGTCTAGGCTTAAAATGTTCGTCTTTATGACTAGTATCTTAGAGATTTTTTCGGAAAAAATAAAAAATGTTTAAGTTTTTGAAAAATCGATTTTTATGTTTATTAATGAAAAATCAATGCTTCGGAGGAGTTAAAGAATTTTTTAAATAAATTGACCTAAAAGTATACTTCAAAATGAAAAATTTTTATGTAGGTTTTTTTACGATACGACTTTATATCCAAGAAGATACGTGCAATCGAAAGTTTTTAAACGCAATTTTTAGAAATTCACAAGTGTGCGAAATATGCAATGAAAATTTTGAAAAAAACCTTGCACATTGCTTCCTCATTATTTTTCGCTTTTTACAAAGCTTCCTCTTTGAGGAAGCAAAAAAGTATGTTATCCAATTTTGGCTTCCTCAAAGAGGAAGCGTTGTAAAAAGCGAAAAATAATGAGGAAGCAATGTGCAAGGTTCTACTTTGCATCCTTGTTTAAATTAGATAAATAAACATGTTGTGAATTCGCTTTTTCTATTTCGTTATTCCGTTATTTCGTTATTATTAGAGCGTTTTCGAAAGTAAACGTGATAACGTATATTATTAAAAATAATTCAACATTCCATAAAATCACAAATATCATACCATTAGTCACTAAATTATACATATATAATGGCTGAATATTGTTTCATTTATATACAAAATTTGAGCTCGCTATTTCAAGTTTTGCAAAAGTTACAATGGAGCGATAATGTCAATTTTTTGAAAAATTCAAAATTCCATAAAATCTGAACGACTTTACCGATTCGAGCCAAATTCAATACCAAACAGCATTGAGTGCACCTACTCTTATAACCAAATATTTTGCAAAATAGACTAAATTTTACGAAAATTAGAGCGACCACGTCTTTTTTTCAAAAAATTCAAAACGGCATAAAATCGAAATTTCCGCACAGATTTTGTCGAAAATTGCTACAGTTGAAGAGGGTCTGCTGCTACCCTTTTGTGCCAAATTTGAGCGCGATATACAAAACCGTTCTTGAGTTATCGGCGTTTTAATTTTCGGAATTGTATACATACACACACACACACACATACATACATACGGACATTTTTTCTAGATCACTTTTCTGGACGTTTTGGACAATTATGTCCTGACATAAAAATCTCGAAAAAAAAATTTTTCATGAAAACAAAGCTTCCTCTATGAGGAAGCAAAAATGGAGTAATCTCCATTTATTGGGGTGAATGATTTAAAAAATAATCAACTATATCGACGACGGTTATGGTAAAAGGTGGTCCGATCGGTGTATAATGCCCCCTATGGAGTTGACTGCGACGGCCTATTCTACTCTACAATTTTCCGATATTCAGAGTAATCGACGTGGAAAACGATCTGTGAAACATTGCCGTATAACGTCCTGAGAAAATGTGCACGAGACCCAAGGGTGGCTCATGATGTGACTGAGGCTGGAGTGCGCACTGGCCGGAAGTCGTAAGGGGGGTTAAATGTGTGCTATATAGGCAATGGAGCAGCAGTTTGCGTATATATAGAGCCGAGAAATCAATAGATGGAAATTTGGAACATACATGGTCAACAGTTTGGAAACCAACACCCCTAAAAAAATTCCGGGTAAATCTCCATTACAGGTAATGGAAACCCATTTTTTTTTCTTCTACAGAAACTGATATATTAAATTTCATAAGCAAGTGAGATATAAACTTACGATTCTTGATAATAAATTCTATGAAAATTTGGAAATTCTATATAAGAATTTGTAATCTTACTACACTCGTCGATTAGTTTGAATGTATAAGCTGATAAAATAAATTTCCGTTCATGTAAATTTGCAAACATTTTTAACAGTAAAGACATAGAAATCTTCCTGATTATTTTTCATGGTGAAAAATAATGAGGAAGCAATATGCAAGATTCTACTTTACATTCTTGTTTCAAATGAATTTGAAAAACTGATGTTAAGGGAAATTTTAGTCCTCAAGAAATAATAAAGAAAATTTCAAAATTTTATATAATCTAAATCCTTCTAACAATCTCCACTGATAGTTTTTCAGAAGTTAATAGAATAACGTCAATTTTTGGAAAATTTCAAAACCCCATAAAATCAAAACCGCTATTCCAATTGCAGACAAATTTAATAATAAACAACATTAAATGTACCTGCACTTAAGAAAAACTATGTAGCGAAATATCTCAAATTTTACGAAAGCTAGAGCATTGAGGCTTTTTTTTATTCAAAAAGCTATAAAATTCAAATTTCTGCATACATTTTGTCAAATATAGCAACAACCAAAAACGGGCTGATGCTTCACTTGTCTGCCAAATTTTAGCACACGCATAATTTTCTTGTTATACAACAAAATAAAATATAGAAAATCATGAAAACAAAGTTTTCTCTATGAGGAAGTTATAAAAAATCACTTTTTCAATAAAACTGATGTAAATAAAATATAAAATGAACTGAACCAATATCGATTCAATAAAAATTCATTTCAAGAAATACATTTTGTTAAAAGACCGACATATAAAAAATTTAAAAAAATAAAAATGAAAACCAAGTTTTCTCTATGAGGAAGTTAAAAAAAATACTGTTTCAATAAAACTAATGTAAATAAATTTAAGTTAACTGAATCAATATCAATTCAATTAAATTCATTTCACTAAATTCATTTTATTAAAAGACCGACATAAAAAAAGAAAAAAAAAGAAATGGAAACAAAGTTTCCTCTATGCGAAAGTTTAAAAAATCGCTCTTTAAATAAAACTGATGAAAATAAAATAACGTTAACTGAATCAATATCGTTTCAATTAAATTCATTTCAATAAATTAATTTTATTAAAAGACTAACATTAAAAAAAATAATAATGAAAACAATGTTTCCTCTATGAGAAAGTTCAAAAAGTTGCTCTATCAATAAAACTGATGTAAACAAAATAAAATAAACTGAATCAATGTCGATTTAATTAAATGCATTTTATTAAAAAACCGACTTCAAAAAAAATGAAAACAAACTTTCCTCTATGAGGAAGTTAAAAAATTGCTCCTTCAATAAAACAGATGTAAACAAAATAAAATAAACTGAATCAATGTCGATTTAATTAAATTCATTTTATTAAAAGACCGACATTAAAAAAATAAAAATGAAAACAATGTTTTCTCTATGAGGAAGTTAAAAAAAATCGCTCTTTCAATAAAACTGATGTAAATAAAATAAAATAAATTGAATCAATATCGTTTCAATTAAATTCATCTTATTAAAAGACCGACATTTTTAAAAAATCGCTCTTTCAATAAAACTCATGTAAATAAAATAAAATGAATTGAATCAATATCGTTTCAATTCAATTCATCTTATTAAAAGACCGAAATTTTAAAAAAATCGCTCTTTCAATAAAACTGATGTAAATAAAATAAAATAAACTGAATCAATGTCGATTTAATTAAATACATTTTATTAAAAACCGACTTTAAAAAAAATGAAAACAAACTTTCCTCTATGAGGAAGTTAAAAAATTGCTCCTTCAATAAGACAGATGTAAACAAAATAAAATAAACTGAATCAATGTCGATTTAATTAAATTCATCTTATTAAAAGACCGACATTAAAAAAATAAAAATGAAAACAATGTTTTCTCTATGAGGAAGTTAAAAAAAATCGCTCTTTCAATAAAACTGATGTAAATAAAATAAAATAAATTGAATCAATATCGTTTCAATTAAATTCATTTTATTAAAACACCGACATTTAAAAAAAATCGCTCTTTCAATAAAACTGATGTAAATAAAATAAAATACTAAAACTGAATCAATATCGTTTCAATTAAATTCATCTTATTAAAAGACTGATATTTTAAAAAAATCGCTCTTTCAATAAAACTGATGTAAATAAAATAAAATAAACTGAATCAATACCGATTTAATTTAATTAATTTTATTAAAAAGCTCGATATATTTATAAATGCGTTGGGTATAGAAATTGTCGATAAGGTGCGAGTGGAAAAGTCGCTTTAAGTCTCTCGATGGTCGATTCCCTTGAAGGTACTATCACGTCAACAGTGTGTAACATCATGAGGCGACGGTTCACCACAGTACGTGCCTACGAACCGTGCGCAGCTCGCTCACCGTTTCCCCCTCACAGACCAACCAGTTAAATGCACATCTGACCTTGAACTTGCTGCCACGCTAGCGCAGTCAAGAACAAGCGAAGAAAGAAAGAAAGAAAGTAAAGAGTTGCCTGCAGATGCGTGGAGAGATGGATGATAGAACAGAACGGGTATAGATTTAAAAAAAAAAAAGAGAAAAACAGGTATATCCACGTGGTGAATACAAAAACCAGTGGAATATCTCTTGGACGAAGAATGGCAGAGGTAAAAGGCATTGCTTAGCGTTGATATGACGTTCTTTCGAGATCCCCGTACCTACAAAGAAAAATTCTCTTTCAATGGGACAAATTCCTTTTTTTCTTCGTTTTTTTATACAATTTACAGCGACCTTGTGAATATCTGATTCTGCAGTAGGAATCAAGTAGAATTCTTGCTGATAAAATAACAAAAAGGTTCCGGTGAGAGAAATCGTATCATAAAGCGATTCCTATGAGGAATATTATTGTATATATTGATTTATGGTGTATAGAAATGATTTTTTTAAATTTTTTCTTTTCATTTGATTGTTTGAATTTGAGCTTTTATATTTTATAGTTACATTAAGTTATCAATAGTCGTAAATGAAAGTTGTTTAAGGTAACAATGAAATTGTCAATGGGACTAGTAAAATAAGTTTATCTAGAATGAAAAATTCTCTTTCAATGAGATCAAGTCTTTTTTTTTCTTTTTTTATACAATTTACATTGACCTTGCGAATATCTATGTAGTAGAAATCAAGTAGAATTCTTGCTGATGAAGTAACAAAAAGGTTCCGGTGAGAGAAATAGTATCATAAAGCAATTTCTATAAGGAATATTATTGTTTATATTGATTTATGGTGTATAGGAATGATTCTTATAAATCTTATCTTTTCATTTGATTGTTTGAATTTGAGTTTTTATATTTTATAGTTACATTAAGTTATCAATAGTCGTAAATGAAAGTTGGTTAAGGTAACAATGAAATTGTCAATGGGACTAGCAAAATAAGTATATCTAGAATGAAAAATTCTCTTTCAATGGGATCAAGTCTTTATTTTATTTTTTTTATAGAATTTATATTGACCTTGTGAATATCTGATTCTGCAGTAGGAATCAAGTAGAATTCTTGCTGATAAAATAACAAAAAGGTTTCGATGGGAAAAATCGTGTCATGAAGAAATTTCTATGAGGAATATTATTGTATATATTGATTTATGGTGTGCAGACATGATTTTTTAAAATTTTATCTTTTCATTCGATTGTTTGAATTTGAGCTTTAATATTTTATAGTTACATTAAGTAATCAACAGTCGTACACCGAGAGAAAAATGATTGATTCACGGAAATCTTTGCCAATGAAATGAAATACTTGAATTTCAATACTATCTTTTCTTTGAATGACCTCAAGCTCAATGAAAAGTAGTGACATTGATTTGAAGAAACATTTCTTTAAACCAATTAACCTTTTTCATTGATTTCAAAGATATCGTCTCTGATTCAATGAATCCTTCTTCTTATCAGCTCAAAATTTCGAAACCTATTTTTTCCTGAAGTACGCGGCAGATAAAGCTCAAATTTGGTGAGTATGTAAGGAAGTACGGCAGAAATAGGTTAAGCTTCTGGCTCCTCGAAACTCGAAGCCGTTCGTTTGGGAGAACCGGAAAACAAAAAAGTGAGGTTAGCTGCGAGGGAGAGATCAATGAAAACGTTTCTTTGAACCAATAAAAACCTCTCTTTAAAACAATGAAACTGTTTCTTTATTATATGCTCACTAAGTAAATCTTTATTTAAAGGCAATGAAATGTTCTCTTTGAAATTCAAATGCACTATTTCATTGAAATCAAAGAAATATTTCGTTGAAATCAATGGAAAAAAAAATCAATCCACCCATTGCTTTGGCGTCAATGAAATCTTTTCTCTCGGTGTAGCTAATAGTCAATGGGACTAATAAAATAAGTGTAAGAATTCTCTTTCAATGGGAAAAATTCTTTTTTTTTTATCGTTAACATTGACCTTGTAAATATATGCCATAAGCTATAAGAAATCATGTCATAAAGCGGTGGATTCGAACGAATATAAATACTGTCGTATACATTCCTTTACAGTGGACAGGAATCTTTTTTCAATTTTATCTCTTCATTTGATCAATTGAATTTTATTTTTGACATTTTACAGTTACATTAAATCATTAATGTTCACAACCAATAAATATTGGTTACGAAAACAATAGGTGAAGATGGCTATAAAAATAAATGTACCTACAAAAATAGAGTTCTCTTTCTATGGGACAAATACTTTACTTCTTTAATACTTGACATCGACCTTGTGAGAATCCTTAGCAAAAACACAATGAAATGTTTGCCGATAATATGACAAGACGCCCCAGTGAAAGAAAAATAGTACCATCAAGTGTTTTTTACGAGGGATTCAGTCGCATATTAATAATTCGTCGTATCTATTGATTTATTGAGGATAGAAATGATTATTTTTTGTTATTTTTATCTCTCCATTTGATTTTTATATTTTATAGGTGCATTAACTAATTAATAGTTACAACTTATAAAAGTTGGTTATAACAATAGAATAACCCATATGACTATAAATATAAATGCAGCTACAAAGATTTTGTTTAAAATCGTACTCAGATATTCACAGAAATTTTAAATTCTTGTAATTTACAAGAATTTGAAATTCTTGTAATTTACAAGAATTTGAAACCATTGCAAAAACTGTACTTTTAAAAAAAATGTATTCTTGTCAATATCTGTAGTACAAATATAACTGAATTTTTAATTCTTGTAATTTACAAGAATTTGAAACTCTTGTAATTTACAAGAATTTGAAACTCTTGTAATTTATAAGAATTTGAAACTCTTGTAATTTACAAGAATTTGAAACTCTTGTAATTTACAAGAATTTGAAACTCTTGTAAATTGCTAAAAATTAAAATTCTTGTAAATATATCATTAATTTTAAAAACGTATTCTTGTCAATATCTGTAGTACAAATATAACTGAATTTTAAATTCTTGTATTTTACAAGAATTTGAAACTCTAGTAAATTGCTAAAAATTAAAATTCTCGTAAATACATTACTAATTTTAAAAACGTATTCTTGTCAATATCTGTAGTATAAATATAATTGGATCCTTACTGCTAATATGAAAAGGCGGTCCCAGTGAGAGAAATCGTGTTGTGAAGCGATTTCTGCGAGGGATTCGGTCGCATATTAATAATTCGTCGTATATATTGATTTATGGTGGTTATAAGTGATGTATTTTTGTACCTCCATTAAGCGGTCGTTAAATCTGACATCTATTAAGCTAACTTTAATAATGATAATTATATATTAAGAAAATAAGTATAGAAGAAATAAAAAAATTTTAATCGAGATAATTTTGGCTTTTGATTCCCCATACAAAGATGATTATTAGAAAAATTGAATTTTCACTCATCACAATTGACCATATTTTACTGTCTTGCAAATTTTTTTTTTATTAATATTAATTGGCACATTTTTTATCGAGTACATAAATGTGAATTATTCTCGATATTAAATTATGCTGCCACGCAAAATATTCTCTTAAACAGTCACTCGAATCCCTTAAAACTGGAGGAATAATAAACAGATTTATTTGTTTTTCCATTTTTTTAAATACTACTACAATTTTTTAAATAATAAATTATAATCGTAATTGATATAATTTTATTAAATAAAAAATTGTAATCGTAATTAATATAATTTATTTAAATAAAAAATTGTTATCGTAATTAATATAATTTATTTAAATAAAAAATTATAATCGTAATTAATATAATTTTATTAAATAAAAAATTATAATCGTAATTAATATAATTTTATTAAATAAAAAATTGTTATCGTAATTAATATAATTTTATTAAATAAAAAATTGTTATCCTAATTAATATCATTTATTTAAATGAAAAATTGTTATCGTAATTAATATAATTTTATTAAATAAAAAATTATAATCGTAATTAATATAATTTTATTAAATAAAAAATTGTTATCGTAATTAATATAATTTTATTAAATAAAAAATTGTTATCGTAATTAATATCATTTATTTAAATGAAAAATTGTTATCATAATTAATATAATTTTATTAAATAAAAAATTGTTATCGTAATTAATATAATTTATTTAAATAAAAAATTGTTATCGTAATTAATATAATTTATTTACATAAAAAATTATAATCGTAATTAATATAATTTATTTAAATGAAAAATTGTTATCGTAATAAATATTATTTCATTAAATAAAAAATTATTATCATAACTAATATAATTTAAATTTAACCTAGTTTTTTAGTTACGACACATTCGATAGACTCGTGAGAATTGCATTAGCGTCGTGAAAAACTTCCGTGTGTGTGTGTCGATCAGTTTCGAGTGTTTTGACAGGTGAAACGCCTCGGCGAATGCGATAAAAATAAATTTTAATGACAGCGCCACTCGCGCGACGCCAATTTGCGAGAACCGAGACTCACGCGTGGTTATCTTCAAAGGTGCAAGAAAACGTGCGCGTTGGTGAATATATTTGCAGCAAATTCAATGTGTTGCACTATTGTTTGGAACAAACGTCTCGAGGTGTCCAACTGTGTAATTTATTATCATAACTCGTCGCTCCAGTGTTTATACTTCAGGTTCATAGATAAGAAAATACTCACTGAATATATTTTTCTGCTGGGACCCAAAATTTCCGACTTTTTTGAGAATGCAATGCAAATAATTTCCGTAACGATTAAAACTTATATTTTCATACAACTTTTTTTAAACGAACATTTTTATTCAATTTATTAAAGCTTTTTTTAAATTTCGGATCACTCGAATATTTGTAATACAATGAATTGCCTTTTTTCACCAATTTATATCCAGAATTTGTGATTTTAATATATATTTGTGCAGATAATTGTCGTGACGATTAAAACTCATATTTAAGTACAACTTTTTTTAAACGAACTTTTTTATTCAATTTTTTTAAAGCTTCTTTTTTTATTTGACATCACTCAAATATTTGTGAGATTATGAATTTCCCTTTTTCACCACTTTACGTCCAGAATATGTGATTTTAATATATTTTTGTGCCCAAAATAAATATGCAATATTAATTTTTCACTTTTTAAAACTATTCTACAGAATCACAAAAAAATCAATATTTCTACTCACTGGATATATTTTTCGCCTGGAACCCACAAATCCCGACTTTTTTATGGGGTTGGGATGCAAAAAATTTTCGTGACGATTAAAACTCATAGTAAAACACTTTTTAATAGACTAAAGTAAATAGAAACTTTTCGGCTGAAAGTAAAAACTTTGCTATTAAAATTCATTGCACGAATATTTATAATATTATTTTTTTTCCACCAATAATATTATTGGTAAATTGATATTGGTAATATATAATATAATATTACATATTATTATTTGATATACATTATTTTTCCACCAATTTATACGTCAGGAATTTTGTAAATTTTTATATAAATAATTTTTTTTATGTCATGTTGTGTTTAATATTTTTTATTATTGTATTAATTTTGGGTGATTTAGTGGAGCTATTATCATCGTGCGTTGTTAAAGACACGTGCTTGTTCACGATGGGCTAACTGACTGACGAACATCCCCGAGAGGTAATCCGCCACTGCGATAGCCATGAGATTGACACCGCTAGCAGTAATCGAATGTACAAGGCTTCTAACCTTGCGTAAGTAGACGATTTGATACGAAGAGCCACAGCAAAACCGGCAGCTATAATCCAGCTTTTCATTTCATCGTGAAATTTTATAAAATCAATTTAACAAGATTGAAAATTGAGTTGAGTAATAATAATAATTATAATAATAAATCTTTCAATCGAGTTGAAATTTTTATCGATCCTTAATTATAACATTAATTTATTTGTTAATAATAAACGATTAAGGACTTTTTTTTTCGTCGTAATTTTTTTCACTGGGTCACCATTTTTGCAATTTTCAAAATTTTTAAAAAAGTATCCGGTCATTTGATAATTTTATTGCATTTCTAAAAGTACGATTTAAAAAAAAATTATTTCAGATTTCTACAACAGCTGAAATGTTTTATGTCTTATTATTTCGTATCTTTTGTTTAATAATATTTAGTCCGCTGTTAATTGATATTTTTTTTGGTTAAAAAAAAATTGAAACTTTATAACATTTTGTACTAATTGTGTGTAAAAATCTGACATTGTCCTTCTAATATCCGCATTAAAAAAAATCACAATTGATTTGTTTTTTTGGCCAAATAATCATGCTAGTATCTTAATTTGACGTGATGATCGAAGAAAATGTAAAAAAAGGCAAAGATCATACATAGCAATAAAAAAGTTAATTTGTAAAATATAATAACGTGATTAGAGTGAAATGAAAAAATTTTTAATATCAAAATTAATTCTGGTAAAGACAAAAATTTAAATTAATTAAATAAAAGTGTAAATGCAATAAAATACGATTATAAAAAGAAAAAAAAAACAAAATCAACAACCGTTATAAATTGATTAAAATAAAAATAAAAATTCAGGCTTAAATAAATTCTGTTAAATTAACAAAATTGTTCTTTTTTTAATCACAATTATTAAATGATTATATTTAAAATGATACTAGCAGGTGATTAGCCTTATGTAACTGTCTTATAATTTGAAAATCACTGTGACTCAGTTCTTTTATTATTTTTCTTCGAAGTTTCTCCGATTTTTACAAGCAGATTGCAGCCGGAATAATGATATTTGTCTCTCGACCGTTCTCCCGTAATTGTCATTCACAAAGCACCGCAAATATTAACGAGCTTGTTGCCGAGTACAAAATAGACGGTAGCGCCAGTTGCATAAACCGTGAATACTAGCTTGTTATCGATACGAAAAGTAAATTGAATGTTTCGCAGTCGTAGGATCAGAGAGATCAATTTATCGATTTCGAACACAGATGCAACAAAATCTCATTACATTTATTACTTTTTCCAGTCGCTTCTATCAGCAGTTGCACAAATTGCTTAAAAGAAAATAACGTATCAAAATACGGACACATTTCACTTTTTTTTTTTGAGAACTGCAAATTTCATGATTGTCTACGAATTTGTCAACAACAAATTAGGTCAGCGATCTAAAATGTCACAGTTATTATACATTTAAAAAAAAATTGTTAAACCAAATATATTTTTTTTCGAAAGTAGAATTGCTTCGATAAAGAAAAAGATCACTTATAATAATATTCAATTATTAGTTTTTTTTCAGTCGCTTCTATCAGCAGTTGTACAAATTGCTTAAAAGAAAATAACGTAGCAAAAGACGAACACAGTTCATTTTTGCTTCCTCATAGAGGAAGCTTTGTTTTCATGAAATTTTTTTTTTCGAGATTTTCATGTCAGTATGCTTAGAATCACCTAAAACGTCGAGAAAAGTGGTTTAGAAAAAATGTCCGTATGTATGTATGTATGTGTGTGTGTGTGTGTGTGTGTGTGTGTGTGTGTGTGTGTGTGTGTGCTGGGCTTCGAAAATTCAATCTCCTCTCACTCGGTAACCGTTCGAGCGATCCGGCTCAAATTTGGCACGCAAGTAGAGTAGCTGCCCCTCTTTGAATGTTGTGATTTTTGCCAAAATATGTGAAGTCATTAAGATTTTATGTTGATTTTAATTTGTTGAAAAAAGGGCGTGGTCGCTCTAACTTTCGTAAAAGTTCGCCGATTTGGCTAAATAGTTCTTCATAACTGAAGATACGTTCAATGTTGTATGGTATTGAATTTCGACGAAATCGGTAAAGCGGTTCGGATTTTATAGAATTTTGAATTTTTCGAAAAAAATAGATTTTGATCTAAATTACGTCGAATTTCAACAAATGAACAGAAATTTTGTACAGACGAAAAATAACATTCAGAAATGCCATGTACCAAATTTGGTGATGATCGGTAAAGTCGTTCGGATTTTACACCATTTTTCATTAAAAAAAAAATGTAGATTTTCGCTATAACTTCCGGAAAAGTTGAGAAAGTACGACAAAAATTTGTATCTAATCAAAATTAGATGTAACGGTGTTTGCAGAGGTGATTTATAGCTGTATAAAACACCTCTGCAAAAGAGACACAAGGTATAGAAAAAAAGATGCAAAGTAGAACCTTGCACATTGCTTCCTCATTATTTTTCGCTTTTTACAAAGCTTCCTCTATGAGGAAGCCAAAATTGAATAACATACTGCTTCCTCACAGAGGGAGCTTTGTAAAAAGCGAAAAATAATGAGGAAGCAATGTGCAAGGTTCTACTTTTTTTTTTTGAGAACTGCACATTTTATGATTGTTTACGACTTTGCCCACAACAAATTAGGTAAGCGATCTAAAATGTCACAGTTGTTATACATTTAAAAAAAATTGTTAAACCAAATATATTTTTTTCGAAAATAGAATTGCTTCGATAAAGAAAAAAATCACTTATAATATTATTTAATTATTAGTTTTTTACCAGTCGCTTCTATCAGCAGTTGCACAAATTGCTTAAAAGAAAATACCGTAGCAAAAGACAGACATAGATCACTTTTTTTTTTTTTTTTTGAGAATTGCAAATTTTATGATTGTCTACGAATTTGCCCACAACAAATTAGGTACGCGATTTAAAATGTCACAGTTGTTATACATTAAAAACAAAATTGTTAAACCAAATATATTTTTTTTCGAAAATAGAATTGCTTCGATAAAGAAAAAAATCACTTATAATATTCTATCAGCAGTTGCAGAAATTGCTTAAAAGAAAATAACGTAACAAAAGACAAACACAGTTCACTTTTTTTTTGTTTTTTTGAGAACTGCAGATTTTATGATTGTCTACGAATTTGCCCACAACAAATTAGGTAAGCGATCTAAAATGTCACAGTTGTTAAACATTTTAAAAAAAATTTAAACCAAATATATTTTTTTTCGAAAATAGAATTGCTTCGATAAAAAAAAAATCACTTATAATAATATTTAATTATTAGTTTTTTTTACCACTGTATTTTTCACATGTTAATTTTCCAAAATTGTGAAGTGTCTTACAGGCATTGAATGAAGCTCATTAAGTAAATAAAAAATAAAGAAATGTAGATATGTACATAATAAAGAAAGAACTCTTCGAGGTTCATTTTTTCGTACTCTCCCCTACACATATTTCTCCCGGCAATTCAAGTCGAGTATGTAATGTAAGTTTCTAGAAACGAGACGAAGGCCAGCTCGGGGGCATGGCGTTCGACTCATGGTCATACATCTTTAAAGCGGATCTCTCTTTTCAATTCTTTCATCGCTGTAAATATAGCACCGTTTGAATTTATTTCAGTCTGAAGATCATAAGAACATTCTGTAAGAAGTATTCCCAATAATACCCATGGTATGAGCACGTGATTAGCAAATGTCAAGTGACCATTTGGTGGCTCCGTTTTTTTTAGAAGACCATTTATATCTTAGAGAAAAAATTCCCCATTTTTTTGCAATTTTTCTTAATCTATGATCATACATTTTTAAAGCGAAAGTCTCTTTTCAAATCTTTCCTCGCCGTAAATCAGAGTTGTAAATCCTAATTAATTCAGGAAATATAGTTTGCTTTGTAATTTTTATTTCATAAAATTAGCCTGTATTGATTATAGAATTCAGTGTAAATATTTGAATACCTGCAAAAAAAGTGACTAATTCTCACTTAAATATTGGAAGAATAATTCTTAATGCATTAATTTTTTTTTCCATTTTATCAGAAGGATTACCGTAAAATTTTGTAAAAATTCATATTTATTGCAGCTATTTAAAAGTTTACACATTGAATTATAGTTGCTAAATTTTATTATTATGAAATCATAATTATAGGGTGAATCGGATCAACAACTTTATTTCTATAAGGATTTGGCATTTACAACTTTGCCGTAAATACAGCTCCATTTGAATTTATTTCAGTCTGAAGATCACAAAAAAATTCTGTACAGCCAGAAAAATTTCAACAATTGTATTGAAAAAGTAAGAGCGCCCTTTGTAAATTTAAGTTTCAGTATTTTAGAAATACAATATGACGTTGGAGTTCACAAATCTTCTCGAGTATAGTCATAAATTAGTGACAATTTTTTGTAATTTCTGCGCGGAACTTAAACTTTACAAAAAAACAGTGGTTGAAATTTGTTATACTTTTAGTGAAACGTATGAATGCAATTTTTTGTATTCGTGTTCTACTACTGTAATAGAAGTTGATATTACGCTGTTGAAAATATCAATGATAGTAAAAAATTAATATCTGTCGATAGTCGCACGTTTTATGAAGTTTACATGTAACATTGGTGTAGGTATTAAAATCAATAAAAAGAATGGTAACAGCAGAACTCGAACCGACAACCTAACGATTATGAGTAGGATGCGTTATGCATTATGGTCACTTGAAAATATTTCCGTACACACTTCTCGCTCTGACTGCAATCAATTGAACATTTTAATATGTCAATGATAAGTACGGTTAAGAGAATAATAGTTGTATAACTCTTATACCGTTTTATATCCAAAACTACTAAGTCATTGATAGCGTAGTTGGTAGCGTGCGTGCGTTGTTAGGTACTTAGATAGGTAGGTCGTAGGTTCAAACCCCGAGGTAGGCGAAAAATTGTCTTTGGCGAAAACCAATAGCCAATGATTTCTAATGACATAATGTGTCTGAAAAAATAATGCTCGAGTAATAATTCTATTATTTTTTTAATTGTTTTTAAGCCCATTTTAAATTTACAACACAGATGTTGTAAATTTACCACCCCATGTGTATGAAGTTTTTGTTTACCAAAACCGTTTATGAAATTTCAACTGCGACGTTGAATTTTACAAAACAGATGTATTGTAAAATTACAATACAGGAACGGTAAATTTCATATAACAGTGTTGTAAAATTCAACGTCGCAGTTGAAATTTCATAAACGGTTTTGGTAAAAAAAAACTTCATACAAATGTGTTGTAAATTTACAACAAATTTTTTTAACAGTGCACTGTTAGAAATTTTTGTATGAAAATTAATATAAAGTATTGGGAGTTTTTTTGCGGATACGCGTATATTAAATTTAATATACAAATATTAATTAATATATAAAAAAAATTTTGCAAAATTAATATACAATATACTAAATACTTCATAAAAGTTGTGTTTATAATATAATTATTGGAACTTTACAATATATCTGTATATTAAATGAAATTTAATATACCGTATCTGGAAAAGAACTTCCAATACATATATTAATTTTCAAAATATTTTTAAATCATCATTTACTAAATTAGTATATGAAAATCAATATGCATTTTCGGAATTTTCGTATCCGATTTGAAATTTAATATACATTGTTTCGTTAAATGTAAGATCAAAGTTACTCAAACTACAGTTACTGGTATTGAAAAATACCAAGTAAAGTATTTGCAATTTTGTCTATATGGGTATATTACTTTATGAAAAATGTTTGCGATTTTGCTACACAAAAGTGTGAGAAATTTACAAAACTCGCTATACGAAATAAACATTAATATAGTTGCATAGCAAATTTAGTATGCGTGTATGGATTTTACCAAACCGGTGATATAAAATTACAACACATGGTTACTAAATCAATCATTACTAAATTAGTACATGAAAATCAATATGAATTTTTGGAATTTTAGTGACTGATTTGAAATTTAATACACAATTTCCAATAACAAAAAAAAACCCCGCACTAGATCTTACCACTTAGCATCCACTTCTGATAAGTTACTCGAGATTTTCAAAAAGATGCCGTTTATCCAAAAATTATGTTCACTTGAAAATATTTCCAACCCACTTTGTGCTCTGATTGCAATCAATTGAATATTTTGTTATGTCAATTATGAGTATGCTTGAGAGAATAATAGTTCTACAACTCTTATGTCATTTAGATATCCAAAATTACTAAGTCGTTGATAGCGTAGTCGGTAGCGTGCGTGCGTGGTTAGATACTTAGGTAGGTAGGTCGTAGGTTCAAACCCCGGTGTAAGCGAAAAATTTTCTGTGGCGAAAACCAATATTCAACAATATCTGATGACATATTTTGTGTGAAAAAATAATGTCCGACTAATATTTATATTTTTTTAAATTGTTTTTATGTCCATTGTAAATTTTCAACACATGTGTGCTTGAATTTTCAGATACCACTGATATGAAAATTCTACATTAAGATTTATGAAATTTAATGCACAAGAAAGATTTTTTTTACAGTGCTCGGATACTATTTATGGATATTGTCAAATTTACATTGAATCTTAATAACGTTGAATTTTTATATTCCTCTAAATATCATGACTTTTCATATACATATGTATAGAAATATTACAGCTCAATATTGCCGATTTTGAAATACCATACCTCTAAATTAGATTACGTATTTAAAATTTCATATACGGTATCTGCAAAAAAACTTCCAACACTTTTATATTAATTTTAACACAGATTTTTTTTACAGTGTAATATTTATATTTTTTTAAATTGATTTTATGTCCATCGTAAATTCCCAACACATGTGTGCTTGAATTTTCAGATACCACTCATATGAAAAATCTACATTAAGGTTTATGAAATTTAATGCACAAGAAAGATTTTTTTTACAGTGCTCGGATACCATTTATGGATATTGTCAAATTTACATTAAATCTTTATAACGTTGAATTGTAATATTCTTCTAAATGTCATGACTTTTCATATACACATGTATAGAAATATTACAGTTCAATATTTCCGATTTTGAAATAACATACCTCAAAATTAAATGACGTATTTAAAATTTCATATACGGTATCTGCAAAAAAACTTCCAACACTTTTGTATTAATTTTAACACAGATTTTTTTTACAATGTAATATTTATATTTTTTTTATTTGTTTTAATATCCATTTTAAATTTCCAACACATATGTGCTTGAATTTTCAGATACCACTCATATGAAAATTCTACATTAAGGTTTATGAAGTTTAATGCACAAGAAAGATTTTTTTACAGTGCTCGGATACCATTTATGGATATTGTCAAATTTACATTAAATCTTTATAACGTTGAATTTTAATATTCTTCTAAATGTCATGACTTTTCATATACACATGTATATAAATATTACAGTTCAATATTGCCGATTTTGAAATACCATACCTCTAAATTAAATGACGTATTTAAAATTTCATATACGGAATCTGCAAAAAAACTTCCAACACTTTTGTATTAATTTTAACACAGATTTTTTTTACAGTGTAATATTTATATTTTTTTAAATTGTTTTAATATCCATTGTAAATTTTCAACACATGTGTGCTTGAATTTTCAGATACCACTGATATGAAAATTCTACATTAAGGTTTATGAAATTTAATGCACAAGAAAGATTTTTTTTACAGTGCTCGGATACCATTTATGGATATTGTCAAATTTACATTGAATCTTAATAACGTTGAATTTTAATATTCCTCTAAATATCATGATTTTTAATATACATATGTATAGAAATATTATAGCTCAATATTTCCGATTTTGAAATAACATACCTCAAAATTAAATGACATATTTAAAATGTCATATACGGTATCTGCAAAAAAACTTCCAATACTTTTATATTAATTTTAACACAGATTTTTTTACAATGTAATATTTATATTTTTTTAAATTGTTTTAATATCCATTTTAAATTTCCAACACATGTGTGCTTGAATTTTCAGATACCACTCATATGAAAATACTACATTAAGGTTTATGAAATTTAATGCACAAGAAAGATTTTTTTTACAGTGCTCGGATACCATTTATGGATATTGTCAAATTTACATTAAATCTTTATAACGTTGAATTTTAATATTCTTCTAAATGTCATGACTTTTCATATACACATGTATATAAATATTACAGTTCAATATTGCCGATTTTGAAATACCATACCTCTAAATTAAATGACGTATTTAAAATTTCATATACGGAATCTGCAAAAAAACTTCCAACACTTTTGTATTAATTTTAACACAGATTTTTTTTACAGTGTAATATTTATATTTTTTTAAATTGTTTTAATATCCATTGTAAATTTTCAACACATGTGTGCTTGAATTTTCAGATACCACTGATATGAAAATTCTACATTAAGGTTTATGAAATTTAATGCACAAGAAAGATTTTTTTTACAGTGCTCGGATACCATTTATGGATATTGTCAAATTTACATTGAATCTTAATAACGTTGAATTTTAATATTCCTCTAAATATCATGATTTTTAATATACATATGTATAGAAATATTATAGCTCAATATTTCCGATTTTGAAATAACATACCTCAAAATTAAATGACATATTTAAAATGTCATATACGGTATCTGCAAAAAAACTTCCAACACTTTTGTATTAATTTTAACACAGATTTTTTTTACAGTGTATTTGAAGTAAATGGAAGTCTAGTAGGTCGGCATACAAATAAGAAATTTTATTTCCGATGCGTAGATTCTAGTCCCGTTAACAAGATCTTTTTTCAGGGTGTAGTAAGAAGTACTCTCAATAATACCCACCATATGAGCACGTGATTAGCAAATGTCAAGTGACCATTTGGCGGTTCCCTTTTGTTTTCTTAAAAGTCCATTTATGTTTAGAGAAAAAATTCACCGTTTTTCTCTCTTATTCTGCAATAACGCCACTAATTCTTTCTTTTATCGCACCCATATATCGAATTCACATTGTCCCTTAATCTAGACGCAACATAATCTTAAGCAAGCCAACAAATTGAAAAGTCCTCGAGGTGAGGAGCCAATTGACAAATGGAGACTCTTCTCGCACCCGGATTATCGCTTTATCGTCGCAGTGCTGCTAAATGCTTCGCCCGGTCGTGTAATATGCGGCACACGATCGTTCTTACATGCGTACGCGATGCGAAGAAGTGTGTGACATGGATTCGAGATGGAAACCCGAGGACGGCCTCGTAGACTGATTGGCCTGATTGCTGACGGTCACGCAAGTCAATAACCATTTAACATCAAATGCACAACACACTTGGCCAAACTGGCCAAGTATATTCGTCGGAATAAGTGATATAACGACGCACAACACCTAAGGAGTTTCATTCATTCGTCTCGTGTCTATAATTGGAGATGAAAGATGTGATATATTCACGAGGGATGAATCAATGATCACAATATATGAAAAACAAAACACCAGAGCTATAAGTTCTCTAAGGGGATTTTAAAGTAAAATATCCTTCCATAAAAATTGTAAAAGTTCTGGTAATTCACAAAGTCACAGCTATTCATTTTTAATACACTGTTAAAAAAATCTGTATTAAAATTAATACAAAAGTGTTGGAAGTTTTTTTGCAGATACCGTATATGAAATTACGTATACAGTTGTATATGAAAAATCATAACATTTAGAGGAATATTAAAATTCAACTTTATTAAGATTTAATGTCAATATGACCATATGCATAAACTGTGCATTAAATTTCATAAACATGTATGATGAATTTTCATATGAGCGGTATCTGAAAACTCAAGCACATATGTGTTGGAAATTTTAAGTGGACATAAAAACAATTTAAAAAAATAGAAATATTATTCGGCCATTATTTTTTCAAACAAATTATGTCATCAGAAATTGTTGGGTATTGGTTTTCGCCACAGAAAATTTTTCGCTTACACTGGGGTTTGAACCTACGACCTACCTACCTAAGTACCTAACAACGCACGCACGCTAACAACTACGCTATCAACGAGTTAGTAATTTTGGATATCTAAATGGCATAAGAGTTGTATAACTATTATTCTCTCAAGCATACTTATAATTGACATAACAAAATATTTAATTGATTGCAATCAGGGCGCGAAGTGGGTTGGAAATATTTTCAAGTGAACATAATTTTTGGACGAACGGAATCTTTTTCTCACGAGGAAGCTCAGGTATCCGGATTTTCGAAAAAATTATATCCACAGACCTGTGAAGTTCTAGCAACAAACATAAATCAAACATAAATTTGCCGCAATAGCAGCGCGAGATGCTCCAGTGTTTAAAATAAATCGATTTTGGAAATCTCGAGTAACTTATCAGAAGTCGATGCTAAGTAATAAGTGTTAACGATCTAGTGCGGGTTTTTTTTTCGTTATTGGAAAATGTGTATTAAATTTCAAATCAGTCACTAAAAATCCAAAAAAAATCATGTTCATTTTCATGTACTAATATAGTAATGATTGATTTAGTAACCATGTGTTATAATTTTATATCACTGGATTGGTGAAATCCATACACGCATATTAAATTTACTGTGCAACTATATTAATGTTTATTTTCTAAATCGAGTTTTGTAAATTTCTCACACGTTTGTGTCGCAAAAACACAAACATTTTTCAAAAAGTAGTACATCTATGTGGACAAAACTGCAAATACTTTGACGGGTATTTTTCAACATTAGTAACTGAAATTATGATAACTTTGATCTTAAATTTAATGCGACAATTTGTATTAAATTTCAAATCGGGCTCTAAAATTCCTAAAATGCATGTTTATTTTCATGTACTGATTTAGTAATTATTGATTTAATAATCATGTATTGTAATTTTCTATCACCGGATTATCGAAATTCATTGATCTGTATTAAATTTATTATGCAAACATATTAATTTCGATTTCCTATACCAAGTTTTACAAAATTCATACACGTTTGTATAGGAAAAACTCGAACATTTTTTACAGTGTAAGTACAACATTTTTTTTGCACTTATACCCAGAGAAATCGGTCTCATGGGTTTATTGAAATCAAACATGAAATTTATTTCAAATAAATATAACACTTTTCAAATTAAATAAATATTATTAAAAATGAATACTGATTTATTTGTATGCAATGAATTCTGTTTGATCGATATAAAATTCTATTAGGCCTGCTATTAAATAAATTTCTTCTTCAAATGCTAGCATAATAGGATTTTATTTTGATGAAATATAATTTATTTCATTCGAATAAATCGTATTGATTTCAAGTAAATTTTATTTGATCGAAATAAAATGTTATTAATTTGAAATATATCCCATATTTGATTCAAATAAACCCATCATACTGATTTCTCTGGGTGTAAAGTAATTATAAAATTATTCTAAATATATTTTAGGATTAATATATACTCACAATAATATTATTATATTAAATATTTACACTATCTCAATAATAGTATTTTAAATATTATTATTATTAAAATGATAACGAGTCGGTGAATTAATTTTATGAATGTCATTTATCAATATTGTATATATGATTTTAATTAATTATAGTAAATGCAGTGGAATAAAAAAGAAATTTGTTGAATTTATACGATAAAGGAGATGACAAGATGCTGGGAAATTGCTGAGAAGCGATTTCCCAGGATTTTATTTTGATGAAATATAATTTATTTCATTCGAATAAATTCTATTGATTTCAAGTAAATTTTATTTGATCGAAATAAAATTTTATTTATTTGAAATATATCCCATATTTGATTCAAATAAACCCATCAAACTGATTTCTCTGGGTGTAAAGTAATTATAAAATTATTCTAAATATATATTTAGGATTAATATATACTCACAATAATATTATTATATTAAATATTTACACTATCTCAATAATAGTATTTTAAATATTATTATTATTAAAATGGTAACGAGTCGGTGAATTAATTTTATGAATGTCATTTATCAATATTGTATATATCATTTTAATTAATTATAGTAAATGCAGTGGACTAAAAAAAGAAATTTGTTGAATTTACACGATAAAGGAGTTGACAAGATGCTGGAAAATTGCTGAGAAGCGATTTCCGATGAATCATTGGTTCGTCTATCGTCGTTTCTCGTGCCATCAATAACAGAGATTACATCGAGACAGGCTTAAGGTAGATTAGATTTCTTAAAGTCTCGGGATTAATTAAAAGGGGAGGATAGACGAGAGATAAATATTCATTAGAATAATTCTCGAGCATCACATGAGGGGTTGCGTCACGTAAACGCAACTCGAGATCACGAGGGAATTCCTCGAGAGTAATTGTCGCTGACGTTTCTCTCCTTTCTAAGAAACTTTTTATGAAAAGAATGCAGACGAACGGTTCTCTGGAGCGTAAGGCAGAAATTTACGTAGTGACTGACAGTTTAAGGAGCCAACAATCACTACAACATTGTCGTGCAAAATACTTTCTCTTTTTGTACACATCACGTGCTTCATGTGTCAATGACCAGTTTCAATTTTACCAAAGGCAAATTATGCAAACGTTTCATAAATATAGTACCAAAATATTACGACATTTTTATTATTCATTTATAAAAAGTTGTGATATTTCAATCAGATTAAGATTTATGAATTCATAAATGTTTATTGAATTCATTTAATGAATTCATAAAGCGATAAAACGATAAAAGCAAGTTCCTTTTGAACGATTGGTTGGCTTCAAAATTACTCGGAATGCAAGCTCTGAAAATCTAGGACGTTTCAATAATTATTTTCTGAAATAGAATTCCTTGAAATAAAAAAAATGATCAAGAGTGGAAAAACTTTTTCCACTCTTGATCATTTCACTATTTTCAGGAAATTTAATTCAATTTAGCACATTATGTATTTTCTGTGCAGCAAGTTTCTTTTGATTTATTGGTTGTTTGTAAAATTGCTTAGAAACTCAAGTACTAAAAATCTATGATATTTCAAACATTATATTCTAAAATAGAATCCTTTAAAATTTAAAAATGCTCAAGAGATTGAAAACTTGTATACTATTTTCAGGAAATTTAATTCAATTTAGCACATTATGTGTTTTCTGTGAAACAAGTTTCTTTTGATTTATTGATTGGCTGGAAAATTGCTTAAAAAACAAATTCTAAAAATTTATGACATTTACAACATTATTTCCTAAAATAGAATTTTTTAAAATTTTAAAATGCTCAAGAGGTTCAAAACTTGTACACTATTTTCAGGAAATTTAATTCAATTTAGCACATTATGAGTTTTCTGTGAAGCAAATTTCTTTTGATTTATTGGTTGGCTCTAAAATAGCTTAAAAACACGAGTTCTGAAAATCAGTGACTTTTCAATAATTATTTTCTACAATAGAATCCTTTAAAATTTAAAAATGCTCAAGAGTGTCAAAACTAGTATACTATTTTCAGGAAACTTAATTCAATTTAACGCATTGTGTGTTTTCTGTGAATCAAGTTTCTTTCAATTTATTCATTCGCTCTAAAATAGCTTAAAAATACAAGTTCTGAAAATCTATGACACTTCAAACATTATTTTTTAAAATAGAATCCTTTAAAATTTAAAAATGCTCTATAGTGTCAAAACTTGTACACTACTTTCAGGAAACTTAATTCAATTTAACAAATTATGTGTTTTCTGTGAAGCAAATTCTTTTGATTTATTGGTTGGCTCTAAAATTGCTTAGAAAAATTATATTCTAAAATAGAATCCTTTAAAAAAGTGCATTATGTGTTTTCTGTGTAGCAAATTTCTTTTGATTTATTGGTTGGCTCTAAAATTGCTTAGAAAAACAGCTCCGAAAATCAATGACATTTCAAACATTATATTCCTAATTAGAATCCTTTAAATAAAAAAATGCTCAAGAGATTCAAAACTTGTACACTATTTTCAGGAAATTTAATTCAATTTAGCACATTTTGTGTTTTCTGTGAAGCAAGTTTCATTTGATTTATTGATTGGCTCGAAAACTGCTTAGAAACACAAATTTAAAAATTCTATGACATTTCAAACATTATATTCTAAAATAGAATCCTTTAAAATTAAAAAATGCTCAAGAGATTCAACACTTGTACACTATTTTCGGGAAACTTGATTCAATCTAGCATATTATGTGTTTTCTGTGCAGCAAGTTACTTTTGATCGTTTCGCTGGTTCGAAAACTGTTTACAACACAAGCGCTGAACGAAAATGATCTTTGAACGATTGGTCTTTATTGGTCACTGCAGTTCACGTTTTGCAGTCCGGATCAAATGGTATTCGCATGGAGCGAGGTCGGGAGGAAATTCCCTGCGAATAATGTGGCGAGAAAACATTGCTTGACTTTTCCGTAGTTGCGTTGATTCGTGGTCGTGTTATCTTCTGTCGGACTTGGAGAACGTTCACTCGACGATGAAATAGCCTTTCTTCGCGACGATTCACAGTTGTAAAAGTCTCTGAAAGTGTTGAGCAGACCGAAGGTGAAAGGTTGACACGGGCAATTAACTCTCTGGGCAATCAGATACAACGTAACTAAGCAGCGACATGCGAGTTTGTAACACGAGATAATAAAACGCTAGAATTCCAGGAGATTGCTGATTCGCTTACTGCACAATTTTTGTGCTGTGCATCGCGACGATTGTCAGGACGATGGCTTCTTTTATCAGCACAGGTTCAATGAACTTGTTCGATTGAAAAAATTGTTTTGAGACTTCTGAAAATTTCTTCGGCATTTTAGCAAATAAACAAAATTTCCATGAATCTTTTTTGTGTCTTCTCAGATATATGAAATATCTATTCCAGTGTCAAAAATATTTTAATATACATAAATGTATGTGATAAAAATATTTTGCGGTAAAAAATTCTGTATCCGCTTATATATTTTTTAACATATACTTTTCTATGTAGAAACGCAAGCTTTTGTTTTATTTTTGTTTCATTCACATTCACCTAAAAATAGGAAAGATTTTTTTACAGAATAGCAGCTTTTGGAGTTTCTCACTTTTCTGGACTATTTTTTTCGACGTTGAACGATTCTTTTTTTTAATAAATAAATTTGTGACTTTTGTGACGTCCCCAAATTTATTAGCTGCGACAGCAAAATAGATGAACTTTTTGAAAGGCTATATTTTCACCTTATTTTATAATCAGGATTAAGAGAATTTTTTTTACAAATAGCAACACAATTTTTCAAGTGTAGCATTTTTTGGAGTTTTACTATTTTTATCATTACCTGAATTTTTTAAATTTATTTTAAATGTTCCAACTTTCAATCCGGTCGTAAATTTATTAGAATACAACAGGAAAATAGATAAAATAGAAAAAAAAAACTGTAGTCTCATCTTAATTAATCATTTGGATAAAAAGGAAATTAGATAATATTAAGTGTAAAGGCGAGACTAACATTTTAATTACATATTTCTCAGGACAGATAATATCACTGATTTCTAATCTTTGAGGTGATTTTATTGCAGCTGAATAAAATTTGTCCAATGCTATTTATTCATGAAATAACGAGAATCGATTAAAAAGAATACATTGCGTCTGTTTACAGAGTTTTCCGATCAATCAATTGCTGAGAAAAAGTGTTCGCAGTGTCGTGGGAACTGCAAGTCATCAACCACGACAATATGACTCGTGGTTGATGACACTGCTTGTCTTTTTATTGTTTTGATGTCGAGGGGGTTTAATTGATACTCAAGCGAGTTTATAGACGTATGTTTTGTCAACTCGTAACTCTGAGAAAGCAATGATGTAATGCATAAAAAATTTCTTTGTCGGACCAGCTTAAGGTTCGTTTAATAAATTGGGCTTTATGACTTGAAATTTAAAAAATTAAAAGAAAAATAAGTTGTTTGTTTTAAAAAATATCTACATGATGAAATATGTTGCAAATGCTATAAAATTGAAGGTCTTTTGATCATTAAAACCGGAAACAGGGTTTTAACGAGTTTCTACAAATAAAAATGATCTAATGAGAGAAATCATACTGGGCTTGGCAACTATTAAGTGACAACTATTAATTGTTTGTTTAAGTGACTATTTTTACAGTTACGTTAACTGTTTCCGTTGTTACTGTTATTACTGTTATTGTTAATTGGTTACAACAGAATAAGCAAATAAAGATAATTACGGTGACTGGATAAAAAATATGCAAATATACAAAATGTTCATTGGCTTTGGTCAGAGTTGTAAATGCCTAATACGTATAGAAATAATGATGATGATACGATCAGCTATATAATTATGATTTTATAATAATAACATGTAGCGATTGTAATACGATGATTAAATTTTGGAATGCCTGCAAAAATTATTATTTTTCAATAAAAATTCACGGTAATCCTTTTGAAAAAATGGAAAAAAATAAGTAGGGTAGAAGTACCGGTTGTGGCCACTTTAAGAATTTTCTCATTTTCAAGTACTTGTGATTGGGACCAAATATCATAAAACTGTTTTGGACCTATTCTTTTCATATCTGAGAAGAATATAATTTCAGATTTCTAGCATTAAAATCTTCATATGTGTCACGAAAACACTGGAAAATAGAAAAAAGTAGGAGCATAGCCATTTCATCAGTTCTGGCCACCTATGCACCGCTTTGGCCACAGTAATGTACCGGTTTTGGCCATGCTTAAAATTAGAATAACTCAATATTCATTGCACTTGAAACATTTTTTAAGGTGTGTTTAATAAATCAAAATCGTATTCTTATGAAAGCATCCAATTCCTCTACACGAAAATGTCTTTAAAGCACAGATGCCATCCGTGAACCTAACTAACCTTTTTTGACATTCGTCTCCTTCGTTTTGCACTTTTTCGTAGCAGCTTTCTTTGTCACAAATAGTCATACACTATACTAATGTTTTACTCTTTACACTTTTATTTTTATTTTTACCAGAGTTCTTTCCGAAAGTAGATTTTCGCATTGCATAATGATGGGAATCTTCAACATGAAAGGTGTTCTACCGCCTTACCTTCTTTTTTACTATACATTTCTAAGGATATATTTTTCTTAGCGTTTTTTGGTTTTTTTGTTTCTTCTTTACGAATTTATGAATTGATTGTGTAATAATTAACGAAAAATTAATGATTATATTAACATGGCCATATCCGGGGCAACATGCTTATTCGATGTACCAGTTGTGGCCATCGTATTTTTTATAAATGTATAGCTTTATTTCAAACTTTTAGTACATCAACATTTGCAGTGATGACTCTTAAGATTGATATGTGCAAAGCTGCATGCAATTCGCCAACTATATAATCCGAATATGTATCTAGAGCTTTCGTCAAAATCTTGTCGAATTCCGTAAGGAGTTGATAATTTGATGAATCAGCTGATGATACTTTAATTACTGATACAGTACTTTTTGTAATGGAGACGAACGGACGTCAAAATGACGATAAATGTTTCCAAAATACACAACGTTATGAAAAATTATAATTAAATACAAGTACAGAATTAAAATAGCCACAAAAAACGTATTTAAGTGTGGGGGTGGCCACAACCGGTACTTCTACCCTAATGCATTAAGAAGGTAATGCATTACTTACTTCTTTCATTTTTTCCACTATTTCTTGCAATATTAAAGCGAAAATTAGTATTTTTTTCAGCTATTCAAATGTTTACACTCTATTTTTTAATCACTGCATATTATTGTTATGAAATCATAATTACAAAACAAATTGCATTGTAAACTATATCTTATGAATTAATCGGGATTTACAACTCTGGCTTTCGTATTATATATTGTGTATTTTTTTTCTGTCACTTTCAATTCAACACAAAAATTATGTAAATTGTACAAACTGTTCATGCCACTTCGAAATTAATCGAAGAAATGTGTAACATTTTTGTACATTCCCCAAATTTACAGAATCTTACTTATCACTTTTGACATTTCATATGTAATCTGGAAAAGTGCAATAACGAAATCTGCCAAATTAACATAATTGATTTGTTCCTTAGGAAACTTTTACACAATCATTTTTTATAGTATATGCTCTAAGAATTAATAGTTGTCACTAAATGGTCAAGTTTACTACCATTTTTCTCCTATGAAAAAATTATCTTATTCTGATTCTTAATGTAAGAAGAATTTCATTTCTGAAAAATACTTTTTTTTTACATATATAAATTGCTGGATTAAAAAATGTTATATAGGCAATTTATCAAAATTTGTAGACCAGTGTAAAAAAAAGCATGATTTTGCGATGAGTATTATAAAGATTGGTTCACTTTTGGTTCTTGACATTCATAAAAAGTGGAAAAACTGGTCGCGTCTTGACGGCATGTGTAAATCATTAAGAGTATTTATAACCTGCCGGATATGTCGTATAATTAATATACTGAAATTCGGAGAAGGTCAATGGCTAGATTCATTAAGGGGAGGGAGTCAGGCCCAAATTGCTGATTTATCACTTGTTTATTATCTGCTGATGTCATTTAAAAAGTTTAATTTTTTTAACCCTGAAACAAAATTTTATTTGCTTTATGGCAAAGTCATCTAACTATTGCAAATGATCTATAAGAAATATAGAAGTCTGTAGACTTCTTTATACTCTCCTAAGATAAGATTTATAAAAAAATTCGTTTGACGAAAATATTGATCGTAGCTTTAAACAAAAATAATTAAAAAACGTGTATTTTCTTTTTCAAAATACTTTTTCATAAAAAATTGTCAACATTATTGGAGGAAGTGAGAGCATACAAAATTCAGATGCCAAGTGTTTATCAAATTTTCTGCAGGTTTGCAATTCCCTCCCATTTTTCGAAAACTTATTTGACCTCAGCTTAATGCGCAAGGACTACCTTAATCGAAATAACGAAAACGGAGTTTATCCTTCTCTTTTGTGTAAATTTTCATCTCGATTCGTCACGCTGTTCGAAAGTTATGAGCAATTCTATTTTGGGACAAACGGTCATTATAAATTAAAAAAAATAAAAATTATACATGAAGCAATGTGTAAAGTTCTACTTTGCATTCTTATTTCCATTGAGTACAAACTTTTGTCTCGCGTTATCAACTTTTGCTGATGCTAGAGCGAAAATCGTTTTTTTTTTTTGTAAATTTCAAAATGTCGTAAAATCTGAACCACTTTACCGATCATCGTCAAGTTTGGTACGTGGCATAGCTGCATGTTCCTTTTCGTCTGTAAAACATTTCAGTTAAATTGGTGAAATTTGAAGTGATTTATTTTGAAAAATGATTTTTTTCGAAAAATTCAAACATCTATAAAATCTGAACCGCTTTACCGATTTTGCCCAAATGCAATACCAAACAACATTGAACGTATATTTATTTATAAACAACTATTTAGCAAAATCGTCTAATTTTTACGAAAGTTAGAGCGATCACGCCCTTTTTTCCAAAGATTAGAAGTACCATAAAATCAAAATGGCTGATTTTTGTTTCCCAAAAATCTCAACATTCAAAGTGGGACAACTACTCCACTTGCGTGCCAAATTTGAGCCATATCGCTCGAACGGTTACTGAGTAATAGTTCATCGAATTTTTGGAGCCCAGAACACACACACACACACATACGGACATTTTTTCTAAACCACTTTTCTCGACGTTTTGAACAATTCTAAGCATACAGGCATGAAAATCTCGAAAAAAAAAAATTTCATGAAAACAAAGCTTCCTCTATGCAGAAGCAAAAACGCGTGTATTTTATTTTTATAAAAAATTGTCACTTGTAATATCACAAGAGCTTTGAAATTATCGGATATTTCCTGACAGGTTCGTTGCAAACAAATGAACGAGTCAAGTTTTCCAGGTTAAAAAATCACGACCGCGTAGCGCGAGTGATTTTTCTGCAAAACTTGACGAGTTTATTTGTTTGCAGGGAACCTGGAGGGAAATATCAGATTAATTTCGAAGCTCGAGTGGTATTCGGGGGATTATTTTTTCTATTCAAATTGCGACAAATGGAATTGCACCATGAGACAAAAATTATCATTCTGACAAGGAAATTTCATAATCAGAACAAAACCTTTTAATTCATGTTTAAAGTATTGCAGTTAAATACACAATTGTTATAGACATTTGTATATTGATTCCAGACTGAGGTTTTCGATTTAATCGTATTAACAGGGACATTTCCCTTTACTTTTTCATAAATAGTTTGCAAGGATTCAACTCCAAACCTACTCATATCAAATAAAAATCCTTTGACTGCCACAACAAAATTCAATCTGTCAGTTTGACAGATGGTTGACGCGGCTAAATGATTTTTTGTTTTATATATATAACCAACACGCAAAATTATCAAAAAATAATCAGTATAATACCGTGTAGCTTGTCCCACGTGACGTCGAATGGTGCAATTCCATTGGTCGAAATTTGGATGGGAAAAATAATCAGTAGTAATACCACTAGTGCTTCAAAATTATCGGATATTTTCCGATAGCTTCGTTGCCTAGGAATGATTGTGTCAAATTTGACACACTCGTTCCTAGGCAGGGAAGCTTGAGGAAAATATCCGATTAATTTTGAAGCACGAGTGGTATTTGACGGATTAGTTTTTCCTCTCGGACTTCGGTCAATCAGAATGCAGGAAACAGCATCTGGATATTTTTTAGAGAAACTTTTCCAAAGCGACTCATTTTTCAATCACGTTTAAAGTAACCCACTTTTTTATGTCACATAGAACAGTTAGTGTGAAATGCGCCGAAAATGAGGAAAAACATATGAAAGCTCATCGGAAATTTTTAAGAAATTTCCGATATAAAACTGTTGGCTAGCTTCAAACACTGCGCTCTGATTGGCCGAAAACCGAGTGAAAAAAATAATCAACATTATTGAAGTAAGTGAGAGCATGAAAAATACAGATGCGAAGTGTCTATCAAATTTGCTGCCGGCAAATCCCCCATAATTTTTTTATGATATCGGCAAATAAACAAATGATATTAATTGATATCTGTCAATAAATTAATTAATAGATATCTGTCAATAAATATCAGCAATTTGGGGCTGACTCTCTTCCCTTAAGGTCGAATGTTTAAGCGCACCTGAACTATATTTTTTAAAAATATATAGATACAGAAAAAATCAAGTTTATAAAAAAATTCGTTTGTCGAAAATATTGATCGTAGCGCCAAACAAAAAAAAAATAAAATAAAAAATTGTTAATATTATTGAAGGAAGTGAGACCATACATTTGCTGCAGGTAAATTACCCATAAATTTTTTAATGACATCAGCAAATAAACAAATGATATTAATTGATAGTAATTGACACATATCTGTCAATAAATATCAGCAAATTAAGGCTGACTCTCTCTCTCTCCTTAAGGTCGAATGATTTAGCGCAACCTGATCAGGTTGCACAAAATATTGTACTAAAAGTGTGTTACACCAAAACCAAGAGGCAGAATATTGCTTTGGAAGTGTTTACCCGAGACACCAGCAATTACGATCTACTTCAGCAGTCCATTTTGAGACAATTTGAACGCACGTGCTTCCTGGTAATACACTGTCGCAAACAGCGTCATGTGACAATAATAAAAAGGAACAAACGACCTATTATCCATTACGTAAAAGCGATTCGCCATTCTAACTCTTCCACGGAATTTTATGCATCTAATGTTCGAGGCGGCTTCGCCAATAGAAAAGCATAGCAGGGCGAGGAAATAAGCACTCACGCAATGACTTAACGCTGAACGACCATTAATAACCACCATAGCAGAAAACTTCAGAATTTAAATACCAAAACAAATAACTTTTCTACAATATTAATTTTATTTGTTTTTTACTCTTTTCTAAGGTAAACAAATTAATTATGACAACGAATTCGAGACTCAATTTTTTTTATGTAAAAAATTAACGGAGTAAAATTCATTTTACTTAATAAATAATAATTTCTGAATATCATTGAGGATATCTTTAAAAAAATGGTAATATCTGTTGTAAATAAACCATAAGCCAAAAAAAATGCAATAGATTATAATAACAAAATTAATTATTTCCCTTTCATACATTTTTTTAATGCACAGGATTCATTAAATTATATTGAAGATAAATTTGTTAATAAATAACATGAATAAATTTTTATATTAATTTTATTTGTTTACGCTTATCTAAAGGTAAACAAATTATATATGGTAACAAATTTGTGATACCATTTTTATGTGTGAAAAAATAACTGTGTAAAATTTATTTTATTTTATGAATAATAATTTTTAAATATCATTGAAGACATCTAAAAAAAATTGGTTACGTCTGTCATCCTATAATTGAGTATCGGCTCATTTTTAACAAATAAACAATAAATAATAATAAAACATTCAATAATACCGAAATTAATTATTTTCGTTTGATACGTTTTTCAATGCATAGAATTCATTGAGGATACATTTTTTAAATAAATACCATTTTAAATAAGTATGCGAATAAATAAATTTGAAAAATTCTTTATTTCAAGACTCACCGAACTTCTTTTGCCGAAGCCGAGGAAGGAGAGCTTCCTTTTATTTCCTGACATTCTACTTTTCTCGTGCTTATCCATTTCTTCTTTCAGTGTATCCGTTCAGTAATTCATAAACTACGGATCTTTCCGATGCAGCTCTTGGCGCTTCTTCTCCCCTTCCTTCGGCAGCCAGATCGTAGCTCCTAAGGCGACGACTTTTTTCTTGGTGCCCGGCCGATCCTGAGTCGGGATGGCGATATCCACATGTGGAGGAGTCGCTGTGATGGCAGCTCCGTCCTGCTGGCTGCTGCAACATATTTTCCAATCACTGTATTACTATAATTTACTTAACAATTTTTTTCACCATTAACAATTTAATTTATAATTTATAATTTATAATTTACAATTTATAACTTAAAATTTATAATTTATAAATTATAAACTATAAATCATGAATTATAAAATATAAATTTTAAGATATAAATTATACAATTATTAGTTACAATCTACAATTTAAATTATAAATTGTAAATTGTAAATTGTAACTAATAATTGTATAATTTATAACTTAAAATGTATATTTTATAATTCATGATTTATAGTTTATAATTTATAAATTATAAATTTTAAGTTATAAACTAATAATTGTATAATTTATAACTTAAAATTTATAATTTATAAATTTTCAGTTATAAATTATAAATTATAAATTGTAAATTGTAACTATTAATTGTATAATTTATAACTTAAAATTTATAATTCATGATTTATAATTTTTATTTTCTAAATTCTAATTTATAATTTTTTGTAAAAAGTTTTAACTCAACTATAAAGTGGACATACTGCGAATAGACGTAAAATGTAAAGACGTCGGGCTTCGACTCGTTCGTCGATTGCCCGATCGCAGAGATTCCACTTTTTTTTTTTTTTTCGAAACCGCGAACGACTATTGAAAGATCTTTTATTTGTTCAGAGTGAAAACCGCACCAACGATAATATATCGTCACCGACGGATACCGCGAGACTGAGACTCGGACTGAACTGAACGTACGATCGTTCACTCAAGTCTGCATGACTCACTTGTGTCCGCATATAACGATCCCCCTCCGAACGAAAAAAATTAAAAAATAAAAATAAAAAATATTCAGCTTGATACCTGAGGCGTTACAACAGTAATAATATCATCTTAGAAATTAAGGGAAGTGGTGGAGATTTATTTTTCATTGTTTCATTAACAAATTTGCAATTTAATTATTAGTAATTTTATGGTCCAAATTTGTTAAAAAATGTAAACGATAACGTATTTAATTAAGACCCTCCGATTTTTCGTTTCGAGACTTTATTTCCAATTTTTCATCGACGATTTTTAAATTCAATTGTATATATAACTATGTTTTACTATTTATTTTTGTTTAACATTCTAATAATAAAAAAAGGATGCAAAGTAGAACCTTGCACATTACTTCCTCATTATTTTTCGCTTTTTACAAAGCTCCGTCTATGAGGAAGCAGTATGTTATTCAATTTTGGCTTCCTCATAGAGGAAGCTTTGTAAAACGCGAAAAATAATGAGGAAGCAATGTGCAAGGTTCTACTTTGCATCCTTTTTTAAATTAGATAAATAAACATGTTGTGAATTCGCTTTTTCTATTTCGTTATTCCGTTATTTCGTTATTATTAGAGCGTTTTCGAAAGTAAATGTGATAACGTGTATTATTAAAAATAATTCAACATTCCATAAAATCACAAATTTCATACCATTTGTCACTAAATTATACATATATAATAGCTGAATATTGTTTCATTTATATACAAAAATTGAGCTCGCTATTTCAAGTTTTGCAAAAGTTACAATAGAGCGATAATGTCAATTTTTTGAAAAATTCAAAATTCCATAAAATCTGAACCACTTTACCGATTCGAACCAAATTTAATACCAAACAGCATTGAGTGCACCTACTCTTATAACCAACTATTTAGCAAAATAGACTAAATTTTACGAAAGTTAGAGCGACCACGTCCTTTTTTCAAAAAATTCAAAACGGCATAAAATCGAAATTTTCGCACAGATTTTGTCGAAAATTGGTACAGTTGAAGAGGGTCTGCTGCTACACTAGTGTGCCAAATTTGAGCGCTAGATGCTAAACCGTTCTTGAGTTATCGGCGTTCGAATTTTCGGAGTTGTATACATACACACACACATACATACATACATACATACATACGGACATTTTTTCTAGATCACTTTTCTGGACGTTTTGGATAATTCTAAGTGTCCCGACATAAAAATCTCGAAAAGTTTTTTTTTCATGAAAACAACGCTTCCTCTTTGAGGAAGCAAAATAATAAAAAAATTGTTTACACGAAAAGAAAAAAAATCTGTGTTATACACTAATTATCCATAATTATTCTGTTAGTCATATTCGAATGATTCTCAGTCCTGTTAGAAAAAAAAATGTTTTTCTAGAGGACAAACAATTTCTTGTAGTATGTAAATATAATTTTTGGAGTATAATCACCATCAAATTATTTTTTGGTAAAAAAAATTAATTATTGAGTTATAAATGTACTAAATAATTATTAGTAATTTTGTAGGTGAACATTGAAAAAATTAATGAAAATTATAACAACAAAATAAAAGAAACGGTCAGGACATTTTATACATTTTGTTATAATTTCCTGTTTCACACGTTTTATTTTTTTAAGGTGTTATCCGTGTAAATTTAGCACCAATTTGAATTTATCGTATTCATTTTCGCTTGTTTATTTTCTTTTTTGCAATTTCTTTCAACTGTCAAAGTCCGATAGCTCTAGAAGTCTTTCCAAAGCTTCTCTTAATAAATACGAATGCCAGAGCTCGTCTAAATAACACAGGCAGATCAATCCTCATATTTCGTACGTTCCGGTTGCATCGAGGAGAATTTTCCTGCAGAGCGAGAGACTCGATAGTCCTTTACTAATGTATAACAGATACAGATGTTAAGGAAATCTCCACAGGCGCCATGAGAGCTAAGATAGTTCGAAAGAAGAGCTTAAAGCCAAGATATCGTTAAGCTCCGCAATAGGAAATAAATCCCAAGGAAGTTTCTGCGCGATCTCGACGACGTGAAAGACTTTCGATGTTACTGTCCAATTTATCTAAGTCAGACAAAAGAGTTTCGCAATAGGAATTACGGGGTTTCAACTACTTTTTCACACGTCTACTCAGAAAAAGAAATGTAGAAATTAACTAAATCGGCGTAAACCCTCGTTCAAACGAGTTTTTCGTTTAGAACAACCAAATATTTAGTTTCTTCGATAATTGTTTGAGTCAGTTGTCTAAAATATATTTGCGGTAACCAAAATATTTGTTATACCAACTAAAAATTTATTTGAACGAGGGTGTACGACGATTGAATTCATTGTAACATTTTTTTTTCTCAGTGTCGGTGCCACAAAAAATATCTTCAATTTATAATTCATACATGATACAATTAATTTAAAAAAAAAGAATTATTTCGAATTTATATTAAAATTTGGTAAATTTTATTAAATAACAGACTCAACTTTTTGGTGTGTTTTTTTTTAACAATTGACCTTCGATCTTGAAACTATACACTGTTAAAAAAATTTGTTGTATATTTACAATACATGTGTATGAAGTTTTTATTACCAAAACCATTTATGAAATTTCAACTGCAACTTTGAATTTTACAACACATCTGTTTTATAAAACTCAACATCGCAGTTGAAATTTCATAAACGGTTTTGGTAAAAAAAAACTTCATACACATGTGTTGTAAATTTACAACATCTGTGTTGTAAATTTAAAATGGGCTTAAAAACAATTAAAAAAAAAATAGAATTATTACTCGGGCATTATTTTTTCAGACATATTATGTCATTAGAAATCATTGGCTATTGGTTTTCGCCAAAGACAATTTTTCGCCTACCCCGGGGTTTGAACCTACGACCTACCTATCTAAGTACCTAACAACGCACGCACGCTACCAACTACGCTATCAACGACTTAGTAGTTTTGGATATAAAACGGTATAAGAGTTATACAACTATTATTCTCTTAACCGTACTTATCATTGACATATTAAAATGTTCAATTGATTGCAGTCAGAGCGTGAAGTGTGTACGGAAATATTTTCAAGTGAACATAATGCATAACGCACCCTACTCATAATCGTTAGGTTGCCGGTTCGAGTCCTGCTGTTACCATTCTTTTTATTGATTTTAATACCTACATCAATGTTACATGTAAACTTCATAAAACGTGCGCCTATCGACAGATATTAATTTTTTACTATTATTGATATTTTCAACAGCGTAATATCAACTTCTATTACAGTAGCGGAACACGAATACAAAAAATTGCGTTCATACGTTTCACTAAAAGTATAACAAATTTCAACCACTGTTTTTTTGTAAAGTTTAAGTTCCGTGCAGAAATTATAAAAAATTGTCACTAATTTATGACTATACTCGAGACGATTTGTGAACTCCACCGTCATATTGTATTTCTAAAATACTGAAACTTGAATTCACAAAGGGTGTTCTTACTTTTTCAATACAATTGATGAAATTATTCACAATGCAGATGATCCTATTGGATATAACGCATGAAAAAACACTTTGGAAAGCTTAAAGAATTTAAGTGGAAAAATAATAATTTTGTGAAAAAATGATTTTTCAGTACAAACATGACTTGCACGACCTCTAAATATTTGTTTAAAAATTCAAAGCTGTGTGTTGTAATGTTACTATACGTATAGTAAAATTACGGGTTATTTGGAAATTTACAACACAATGTATATTAATTCTCATTTACTGCACAAAGTTTGTGAATTTAATATACACTTGAATAGTAATTTCCAATATCTGTGTTGTAAATTTCATTTTTTTTAACATCGTAGTTTTACAAATTATTGTTTTACTTCCGAGAAAAAAAAATATGGTGAATTCAATTTGATGACCGGCTTAACATTTGTTTTTTTATTTTTATAATTGAACTTTGATCATAGAATTATATTTTATTTGCAACAAACATTCTTTATTGATTAATGCATTGAATTCTGAAATTATTGTTTCAGTTTTAAGAAATTGAAATTTTTGTGAAATTATTTGAATGGCAGCCTCAACATTTTAGTGTTTCTTGTTTTTTAATTGACCGTTGGTCTTGAAAAAGATTTTTTACAACAGAATTTTTGTTATTGTTTCATTAATTGGATTTGGAAATTACTGAATGAGTTTAGAGAATTTGTTTAACAAAAAGGTCAATAAATACTAAGCAAACACTACGTCATCGATAAGGCAATGTGCCATAAGGTCTGACGCGATTAGAAGCCATCAGCAGGGCTGTTAACTGGGCAACGTCCTCTTAGTTTATATTAAGCGAACAGATGTTTCCTGTATACTTTGTAGAAAACAAGAGACATAATTGCAGCAAACAGTAAGTTTGACATGACTGCCTGTAACAGAGAACTATATAATTATACTAATAAATACTTATTATTCTTCAATTTTTTTTAAGATTGTATTAGATAAAGTTTTTAAAATATTAGACCTTTAAAAACTGTTCCGTTACTTCTTACAAAAATCTAAGAATATCATAGTAAAACATTCTTTAGGTTAAAGTAAAAAAAATTATCAATAATTTACTGCTACTTTTTACCAGAAAATCCAAGACACAACAAAAAATTATTTGTAAAAAAATTAAAAAGATAAAATAAAAAATAATTTACCGGTGCTTCTCACAAAAAACTTTGACGAATAAAAAATTATGACAGAAATATAAGAAAAAAATTGAAATAAAAAATAATTTAAACCGCCATGTCTTTTTATTAAAATAAGATCTAGCATTAAGCTATTTTTATTTTACTCTAAGATAGAAGAAAAAAGATGAGATATTATATTTGATTAATAATAACACATTTGGTTGTATTTTTACAAAATGTGTGCAACAATCTTATTTTCAATTATAACTTTTGGAATTTTATGAATATTTAATACCTTAAGGTTGTTTCCAAGAGCCCAAAACGATGCTATTTTTATTTCCTTATTGGTCACGAAACACATTTAGTCCACTGTCTTTCCTTTCTTCATTTTACGATTTCCTTCAATTAATTTATTTAATTTGATTGTAGAATGAATTGCGAGACACTTTCCGACAGCACGACTGACGAAGTAGCCTAACGAACGATGGAGCAATGAATTTTATATACGCGGAACGTCTGGCAATTTGTCCTCGATTAGTTGCCTCGACAAAAGATGCAGAATTACTAACATTTGTGTGCGTATCGTTGGCTTCGTTATGATAAAAGCTATGGCCCCGAGGACCGGCTGCCTTCCTCCATTCTGCCACCGCTTTTCATACTTCCAGTGTCTTAATGCACTGTTTACTATCTCTAAATGTCAACTGGTGGGTCGTCAGCTGTTTGTATATAATTCGTCGATCACTGGCTGCTAAAATTAAAATACAGCATAGTTCAGTCAACAACTTGATTCATATTTGGAAATTAATGAGAAATTGAATTGTTTTAAGTTTTCAAGAGCCAGAACGTAATTTCTGATATTAATTGACAGACATCTGTTAGTTAATATGCATTAATATAATTTTGCTTCCTCATAGAGGAAGCTTTGTTTTCATGAAAATTTTTTTTTTCGAGATTTTCATGCCAGTATGCTTAGAATTGTCTAAAACATCGAGAAAAGTGGTTTAGAAAAAATGTCCGTGTGTGTGTGTATGTGTGTGTGTGTGTGTGTGTGTGTGTGTGTGTGCTTGTGTGCTTGTGTGTTTGTGTGTGTGTGTGTGTGTGTGTGTGCGTGTGTGTGTGTGTGTGCGTGTGTGCGTGTGCGTGTGCGTGTGTGTGTGCGTGTGTGTGTGTGTGTGTGTGTGTGCTTGTGTGCTTGTGTGCTTGTGTGCTTGGGTGCTTGTGTGTTTGTGTGTTTGTGTGTTTGTGTGTTTGTGTGTGTGTGTGTGTGTGTGTGTGTGTGTGTGTGTGTGTGTGTGTGTGTGTGTGTGTGCGTGTGTGTGTGTGTGTGTGTGTGTGTGTGTGTGTGTGTGTGTGTGTGTGTGTGTGTGTGTGTGTGTGTGTGTGTGTGTGTGTGTGTGTGTGTGTGTGTGTGTGTGTGTGTGTCTGGGCTCCGAAAATTCGATGAACTATTACTCAGTAACCATTCGAGCGATATAGCTCAAATTTGGCACGTAAGTGGAGTAGTTGCCCCACTTTGAATGTTGAGATTTTTGAAAAAAAAAAAAAAAAAATCAGCCTTTTTGATTTTATGGTACTTTTAATTTTTTGAAAAAAGGGCGTAGTCGCTCTAACTTTCGTAAAAATTAGACGATTTTGCTAAATAGTTGTTTATAAATAAATATACGTTCAATGTTGTTTGGCATTGCATTTGGGCGAAATCGGTAAAGCGGTTCAGATCTTATAGATGTTTGAATTTTGCGAAAAAAATCATTTTTTAAAATAAATTACGTCGAATTTCACCAATTTAACCGAAATGTTTTACAGACGAAAAGGAACATGCAGCTATGCCACGTACCAAATTTGACGATGATCGGTAAAGTGGTTAAGATTTTACGCCATTTTGAAAATTACAAAAAAAAAAAAACGATTTTCGCTCTAGCATCAGCAAAAGTTGATAACGCGAGACAAAATTTTGTACTCAATGGAAATAAGAATGCAAAATAGAACTTTACACATTGCTTCATATATAATTTTTATTTTTTTAAATTTATAATGACCGCTTGTCCCAAAATAGAATTGCTCATAACTCTCGAACGGCGTGACGAATCGAGACGAAAATTTACACAAAAGAGGAGGATAAACTCCGTTTTCGTTATTTCGATTAAGGTAGTCCTTGCGTATTAAGCTGAGGTCAAATCAGTTTTCGAAAAATGGGAGGGAATTGCAAACACTTTTCGCCAATATAAACAAGGCTGCAAAGTAGAACTTTGCAAATTGCTTCCTAATTATTGTTGGATTTTTACAAAGCTTCCTCTATGAGGAAGCCAAAATAGATTAACCTGCTTCCTCATAGAGGTAGATTTGTAAAAATCCAACAACAATGAGGAAGCAATTTGCAAAGTTCTACTTTGCAGCCTTGTTTTAAATTACTGATGTCATTAAAAAAATATAATAATTTTGTCTTCAATAATTCTGACAATTTTTTATGAAAAAGTATTTTGAAAAAGAAAATATACGTATTTTTTTCAAAATTAATATCTTGAAAATGAAACGTTCTATCGAAAAATGTCCAGGATTACATTTGTTCAGTTTGCAATGAGGTACGTAATGTATACAAAAAGTGTTATTTTAGTTTTCATCAAATTTTATTTTATGATGTTAAGCAAAAAAAATATAGTTTTGCAAAGATACTTTTTTCTTAAGGGTTTTCCATTTTTTTTAATTAAAAAAAGTATTCAGTAATACGATAGAAAATATTGTAAACTATGCTCTGACCAAATTTCAAGTGAATCAGCGAAGTACTAGATTATTCGGAGGCACTTTGTTTAAATAATAATAACTTTGTTGATTGTCAATATTATGCGAATTTAAAAAAAAACTCGAACTTGGCAATATTATTTATTAATTCTGCGCAGAATTCCGACCTTTGATTATTTTTCATTATTTCAGATACCTTCAAAATAATTTGTTATTGAATTTCATAACATTTCTTATCACTTTCATTTCGACAAATGAAATTACAGGTTGAAAATCTTACGTTTTCGAAATTTAAGCGGTAGCAATTAAAAAGTGGTTAAATTTATCCTTAAAAAGTAAATTGTTTTTTCGAAATTCATATTGTTTATCTGTCGAAGTTTTAAATTTAATAACAACAATTACAATCTTCATCTGTCATCATCCTCATTACTTATTTATGAAGAAAAAAAATTGGCTTGCATCATGAAATTGATGTGTTCGGAAAAACATAAATTTTGATAAATGCTCACTGCGCAGTTGAATACATTCCTGACAATTTTTTCCACGAAACGTTCATCCATCTTTTTGTCTCATGTCTGCATTCGTGCAATTTCGTAATCGACAAAAAAAAAAAAAAAAGCGTAAAAGGTTTAGAGTTTATATTTTAAGCAGCTTAAACATTTCTGTGATGCTTTCACTAAAACACTGGAAAGTTTTTAATAACGCCCACGATGCATAAGAGAAGCGTCGCTAATGAGGAGAAAATCAATAGTACTTAGTATTTGCATGTTTCCCTCACTTGAGTGACATCGTTGAGAGAAATAGACGTCCTCTAGTTTATCAGACTTGCATCAAAAAGGACAATTCGCTTGTCGAGTTGAAGGATTTCACGGAAACATCGCATTTTTCGCGGATGTAATTTTCTGTCTATGAACGAAATGCGACGCAGTTTGTTTCAAAGAGAATATTACCTTTTTTTTCAATTATAAGGAAGTTATACAAATTGCAGCAATTTATATTCCGAAGCGCCGTGCTAACAGAACGAGAATAAATTTGGAATTCGTTATTCGAAAGTGCGAAATTTGTCACATGTTAAATAATCTAAATCCTATAAAACGCTTGCAAAAATTATCCAGACTTAAAAAAAAATAATGAAATGACATTAAAATGTTTTGTTTTTATGTACTTCATAAAATAAAACAAGAGCTACTTTTTACATTTTAGCGTAAAAATATTTCATTTATTTTCTAAATTAAATTTTATTTGCCATAGTTTTAGTGCAATAAATTGGAGAGGTAAATTTTCATTTATTTCTCCAAGTGTGAAATTTTCATATGTAAAATAATAGTCCAAATCTATAAATTTTCCAGACCAGCCAAAAAAATGAAATTACATTAAATCATTCTGTTTTTATGTACTCAATAAAATAAAATGAAAGCTGTTCTTTTTTCTATCTCAGATTTCGATTCAAGAATCATTAAATCGTAAAAAAAAATGTAATAAAATTTTATTTGCCATAGTTTTAGTGCAATAAATTGGAGAGGTAAATTTTCATTTATCTCTCCAAGTGTGAAATTTTCATATGTAAAATAGTCCAAATCCATAAATTTTTCAGACCAGCCAAAAAAATGAAATGAAAGCTGCTTTTTTTCTATTCCAGATTTCGATTCAAGAATCATTTAGTCGTAAAAAAAAATTGAATTAAATTTTATTTGTCATAGTTTTAGTGCAATAAATTATAGAGGTACATTTTCATTTATCTCTCCAAGTGTGACATTTTCATATGTAAAATAGTCCAAATCTATAAATTTTCCAGACCAGCCAAAAAAATGAAATTACATTAAATCATCCTGTTTTTATGTACTCAATAAAATAAAATGAAAGCTGCTTTTTTTCTATTTCAGATTTCGATTCAAGAATCATTTAATCGTAAACAAAAAAAATTGAATTAAATTTTATTTGCCATAGTTTTAGTGCAATAAATTGGGGAGGTAAATTTTCATTTATCTCTCCAAGTGTGAAATTTTCATATGTAAAATAGTCCAAATCTATAAATTTTCCAGACCAGCCAAAAAAATGAAATTACATTAAAATATCCTGTTTTTATGTACTCAATAAAATAAAATGAAAGCTGCTTTTTTTCTATTTCTGATTTCGATTCAGGAATCATTTAATCGTAAAAAAAAATTGAATTAAATTTTATTTGCCATAGTTTTAGTGCAATAAATTGGAGAGGTAAATTTTCATTTATCTCTCCAAGTGTGACATTTTCATATGTAAAATAGTCCAAATCTATAAATTTTCCAGACCAGCCAAAAAAATGAAATTAAATTAAATCATTGTGTTTTTATGTACTCAATAAAATGAAATAAAAGCTGCCTTTTTTCTATTTCAGATTTCGATTCAAGAATCATTTAATCGTAAACAAAAAAAAATTGAATTAAATTTTATTTGCCATAGTTTTAGTGCAATAAATTATAGAGGTACATTTTCATTTATCTCTCCAAGTGTGAAATTTCCATATGTAAAATAGTCAAAATCTATAAATTTTCCAGACCAGTCAAAAAAATTGAAATTACATTAAATCATCCTGTTTTTATGTACTCAATAAAATAAAATGAAAGCTGCTTTTTTTCTATAACTGATTTCGATTCAAGAATCATTTAATCGTAAAAAAAAATTGAATTAAATTTTATTTGCCATAGTTTTAGTGCAATAAATTATAGAGGTACATTTTCATTTATCTCTCCAAGTGTGAAATTTTCATATGTAAAATAGTCCAAATCCATAAATTTTTCAGACCAGCCAAAAAAATGAAATTATATTAAATCACCCTGTTTTTATGTACTCAATAAAATAAAATGAAAGCTGCTTTTTTTCTATTTCAGATTTCGATTCAAGAATCATTTAATCGTAAACAAAAAAAATTGAATTAAATTTTATTTGCCATAAGTTTTAGTGCAATAAATTTTGTGCCCATGTGGTACGAATTGTTCGCGCGAATAATACAATACCCTTCTGCCCAAGTCGTCGAACATTCTAGGTAACACAGAGAAAGGCATTTATTGGTTTCTCCCGGTAGCGACAGTTTTGTGGCACAAGGCTGTACAAACCCGGGCCACGGCGAGGTTTTCGACCTGGATTTATAAAACCGATCCAATGCTGTATACCAACTGCTGCGTATTCGAGATAGACAGCCCGTGGGCTGTACATGTCGTTCAGACCACCCAATACGTCTCGCAACAGCTTCTTATTATTATACACGTTCCTTCTGTGATCTCCGTTCAGACACCTTTTCCCTTTAATTCCCTTTAAGGCGAGGGAGTTAGGTAAAAAAATTGATTTTGGAAATTCAATATCATCCAAATCCTATTGCATACAAAAATGCCCAACGCACTATATTGTTGGTACTCGATGAAAGGATTTTTTACTGTCGTCTGACTTGCATATGCTTTTAAATATTATCTTAAGCAAAGTTCTTAGGTTTTCCATTCTGCGCATGATTCAGATCAAACTACTAGGCAGATTGGAATGGTTGACGTCTCATTTTCTTCTTCATGAAAAGATACACCGGCTAAATGGAGCAAACTATTTTTTTTCATTCTGAAAGCAAAGTTAATCACTGATTTAAAAAATAGCATACAATTTATTTATTAATAATTATGTCACTTAAAAAATATTACCTTTTATTAACATTTGCTCCATTTAGCCGATGTATCTTTTCATGAAGAAGAAAATGAGACGTTAACAATTCCAATCTGCCTAGTGGTTTGATCTGAATCATGCGCAGAATGGAAAACCTAAGAACTTTGCTTAAGATAATATTGAAAAGCATATGCAAGTCAGACGACAGTAAAAAATCCTTTCATCGAGTACCAACAATATAGTGCGTTGGGCATTTTTATACGCAATAGGATTTGGATGATATTGAATTTCCAAAATCAATTTTTTTAACCTGACTCCCTCCTTTTAAAAACATTGGAGGATTTTACACTCACTGTTAAAAAAAATCGAAAATTCTTATGCATAATCTCGTGAATTAAATTCGATATTCAATTGTGATATGAAATTAATGTATTTGTTTAAGTAAAAGCATATTATGAAAACTAAAGTACTTTTACAGTAAAATTCAAGTAAATTATTGAAATTATTATGCCATACATTTATTTTACATCGCACGTGTATATTAAATTTAGTATACCAATTTGTGTATAAAAACTTCCAGTACTTTTACATTAAATTTCAAGTCGATTTTTTTACAGTGCTAGCTAAATTTTTAAAAGATTTTCTGCAATTTCCGGTAATTTAATCGACTGTCCCGATGTCTATAATCTATAAATACATTCATAGAAATAATTTCAAAAGAAAATTAACTGATTTATGCAAATGTCTGATGACATGTTTTTTTGTACAGATTTTTTCAAGAATAAATCATATTATGAGGTCAATTACAACGAGCAATAGCTTATTTTATTTATTGGAAGATGCTTTATCGATTGACCGTCATGATTTTTTATAGTATTAGTTGTTCAAAAGTTACAGCTATTTGTATGCATGACGTTAACTTAAGATATGATAATTAAACGGTTATAACTTTTAAACAAATAATACCATAAAAAAACTAGACAGTCAATTGATAAAGCATTTTCAAATAAATAAAATTAGCTATTGGTTGTCATAATCGGACTAATATTACTATCAATTTTATTGAAAAACTACATCAGAGTTGGGCAGCAAAAATTACTTAGATCAGAAATTACTGCTTTAATTACAATTACTTTCAGTAATTGTATTGTATTTCAAATTACATGCAATTACTTTCAGTAATTTATTGGATTTCAAATTAAATACAATTACTTTCTGTAATTGTATTGGTTTTCAAATCAAATGCAATTACATTTTGTAATTGTATTGGTTTTCAAATCAAATACAATTACATTTTATAATTGTATTGGATTTCAAATTAAATACAAGTACTTTCTGTAATTGTATTGGTTTTCAAATCAAATAAAATTACTTTCAATAATTGTATTTTTTTTATTAAATAAAATTACTTTCAGTAATTATAATTTTTTTCGTTCATTAAAATTACTGAAAGTAATTTTGTCCAATTTGATTGTAATAACTGCGATAAATTATAGCATTTTTCCTCAGCATATAGATTGTAAAGGTACACCGAGTTACCATGAGTGCGAGTGAGAAAGCGCAATGGTGGTCGCAGTGGAGCGAGAGAGAAAGATAAAATCGTGTAACACATCACGTTAACCTAATATTTCAAGAACGTTTGGAAAATGAGAATTAGGGTTCTGAGGCGCGAGCGTCGCGTAACAGGGATCCGTCAACTGGGCGTCAAAATGCTACTGCGTCTCTTGATAGCGTATAACAGGGATTTCTGTGGTCGATACTAGATATTTATTAATCGACGGATGAAAATATTTCAGATTACACGAACAAATAATTGATATAATACTCAGGTTTCTCACGTAACTCTTTAAAATTGCCGGTGTATATAAGTATTTGAAGGACCAATTACATATGCGGAATGACGAACTTTATTCCCCTTCTCTCATATACACGCTGAAGCGCCCGTGTCTGCTTAACTCTAGTCGCTCTTAAAAAAATCAGTGGGTAAACTTCCAGTAATTGTATTGGATTTTAAATTAATTACAATTACAATTACATTTTGTAATTATATTGAATTTTAAATTAATTACAATTACAATTACATTTTGTAATTATATTGAATTTTAAATTAATTACAATTACAATTACATTTTGTAATTATATTGGATTTTAAATTAATTACAATTACAATTACATTTTGTAATTATATTGGATTTTAAATTAATTACAATTACAATTACATTTTGTAATTATATTGGATTTCAAATTAATTACAATTACATTTTGTAATTATATTGGATTTCAAATTAATTACAATTACACTTTGTAATTGTATTGGATTTCAAATTAAATACAATTACTTCCAGTAATTTGTATTTTGTAATTTTCCATTACAATTTTGCCCAACTCTGAATTACATAGAAAAACATGACATCGATCAATTGCGAATATTAGTCGATTTTTTTTTTCAAATCACGGTAGTAATGATTTTATTTATTAAGAACTAATAATGCTGCTCCGTGTAACTTCTTGGAACAGTTGATTAAATCACCATAAATTATAAAAATTATTTTATAAATGTGGCATTGATTTGACCAGTGTGAACCGCTCCAACCTCCTTAAGAGCTAGTTTTCTCGATAGTGACGAGCTTTGAGGCAGTTCTCTGCCCACCAGAAGAGAATATGTACATTGTCGGTGCATCTTCCGACAAAGTGGACACACAGAGGATGACAACGTGCAAGTTCTACCCTTTGATGGGATGCACAAGCATAGAAATCTATATTTGCTTCGGATGGATTCTACGATATATGCAACATGAATTTTGCTTCGGCCCAGTGACTACACATCCGTTTTCCGTCCGTCTGAAATAACAAAAATAGCATCACATCATAAAACACTGAAATATTCACATTGTAAACAAAATTGCCCTCATTAGTTTATAAGATAAAAATGTGTTGTATAATTTACTTTATAACTATTACATCATCATAATAACTTGCAAATAAATAAATAACAAAATTGCTTTCATTAATTTATAAGATAAAAATATGTTGTATAATTTACTTTATAACTATTACATCATCATAATAACTTGCAAATAAATAAATAACAAAATTGCTCTCATTAATTTATAAGATAAAAATATGGTGTATAATTTACTTTATAATTATTACAACTTGCAGATATTAAAATTATTGAATATCTCCAAAGAAAATTAATTTTCAATAAAAGTCCACGAAAAATAATAACAAAGATATAAAGATTTACTTATTTTATTATTTTCCAATGCTTCCATTTATTTTTTAAAAAGTTCGATGTAATTTTATCCAATTAGTTTTGTGTTAGCAATTGTTAAAAAAAGATTGTATATAATTATGAACAAGTTTGTTATGAAGTAAATGTGTATTGAATGAAATTATGAAGAATTAATTAATGGAATTAATAGTTTAGTGAGAAACTGTGTCATCAGGGGTGAAAGGGTTTATTCGGTGAATGAAAAATGGAGTTGGTCATGGGACTTGTAACATACGTAATTTGTAATGCTTTAATTGTCGCAATTAACGCGACGACTGGCCAGGAAGACGTGCGTTTATTGCAATTGTAGAGCTCTGTCTGTCACTAGACAGACAATTATGTCATATATAGATTAGCGTGGAAAATTAGCAACATTACAAATGAAATAATTTTAACGATTTAACAAGAGATGAATTAATTTTTTTCCCAAACTTTCAAGAACATTTGTAGCAATTTTTAAATCACAAAACTAACCACAAATGTTTTAAAAATAATACACACAAATTTAGAAAAAATTAAAAAACAGCTTTTTTATTTAACTAAAAACCTAAAGAGTAGAAAAAATAATTTAGATTAGAGAATGATTTTTTAAATTGCTGCTTATGAGTTGCCAATTCTGAAAAGACTGTATGTGTTATTTATCAACATTACAAATAAAATAATTTTAACGATTTAACAATAGATGAATTAATTTTTTTTCCAAACTTTCAAGAACATTTATAGCAATATTTAAATCACAAAATGAACCACAAATGTTTTTAAAATAATACACAGAAATTTAGAAAAAATTTAAAAACAGCTTTTTTAATTTTACTAAAAACCTAAAGAGTAGAAAAAATAATTTAGATTAGAGAATGATTTTTTAAATTGCTGCTTATGAGTTGCCAATTCTGAAAAGACTGTATGTGTTATTTATCAACATTACAAATAAAATAATTTTAACGATTTAACAATAGATGAATTAATTTTTTTTCCAAACTTTCAAGAACATTTATAGCAATTTTTAAATCACAAAATTAACCACAAATGTTTTTAAAATAATACACAGAAATTTAGAAAAAATTTAAAAACAGCTTTTTTAATTTTACTAAAAACCTAAAGAGTAGAAAAAAGAATTTAGATTAGAGAATGATTCTTTAAATTGCTGCTTATGAGTTGCCAATTCTGAAAAAAACTGTATGTGTTATTTATCAACATTACAAATAAAATAATTTTAACGATTTGACAATAGATGAATTAAATTTTTTTCAAAACTTTCAAGAACATTTATAGCAATTTTTAAATCACAAAACTAACCACAAATGTTTTTAAAATAATACACAGAAATTTAGAAAAAATTAAAAAATAGCTTTTTTAATTTAACTAAAAACCTAAAGAGTAGAAAAAATAATTTAGATTAGAGGATGATTTTTTAAATTGCTGCTTATGAGTTGCCAATTCTGAAAAGACTGTATGTGTTATTTATCAACATTACAAATAAAATAATTTTAACGATTTAACAATAGATGAATTAATTTTTTTTCCAAACTTTCAAGAACATTTATAGCAATTTTTAAATCACAAAATTAACCACAAATGTTTTTAAAATAATACACAGAAATTTAGAAAAAATTTAAAAACAGCTTTTTTAATTTTACTAAAAACCTAAAGAGTAGAAAAAATAATTTAGATTAGAGAATGATTTTTTAAATTGCTGCTTATGAGTTGCCAATTCTGAAAAGACTGTATGTGTTATTTATCAACATTACAAATAAAATAATTTTAACGATTTAACAATAGATGAATTAAATTTTTTTCAAAACTTTCAAGAACATTTATAGCAATTTGTTAAATCACAAAACTAACCACAAATGTTTTTAAAATAATACACAGAAATTTAGAAAAAATTAAAAAACAGCTTTTTTAATTTAACTAAAAACCTAAAGAGTAGAAAAAATAATTTAGATTAGAGAATGATTTTTTAAATTGCTGCTTATGAGTTGCCAATTCTGAAAAGACTGTATTTGGTACTTAGCAACATTACAAATGAAATAACTTTAACGATCTAAAAATAGATGAATATAAAAAAATTTCAAAATTTCAATACCATTTATAGCAATTTAATAAAAATATTATAAATAATTAAAATCACAAAAATAGCCACAAATTTTTAAAAAATAATACACTGAAATATAAAGAAATTTAAAAAACAACTTTTTTATTTAACTAAAAACCTAAAGAGTAGAAAAAAGAATTTAGCTTTGAGAATGATTTTTTAAATTGTTGTAAATGAGTTGCCAATTCTGGAAAGTCTGTATTTGTTACGAGTCTATGAAGTGACTTTGTGAACGGTGGAAAATAATGAGAAACGTACATACTTAAAGATCTAACTTTTTTTAAACCTTATTTTTAATTAATTCATGTATTAATCCTTTGACAAGTGCAACAAGTGACAAAGCAACGCGATTTTATAAATACCCATGTATGAAGGCTGTGTAATAACGTCGCATAGTTTTGAGTGTATTTTTTAGTACCCCAGGCTCAACGACTATAATTTTCGGAAGCTGATAGCACGTACAGTACAGATAGTAGAAAATTATTCGTAGTTAAATGGTTGAATAACCGGTAAGTGTAGTTCATCGTCACGATGCACTTTCAATAATTGCATAAATGCATTGTTTTTAAAAGCTGAGTTTTTCGTTGATAGCTAAAAGATTCCATCGAAAAATCCATCGAAAAACCCTGGAAAATAAATAATTGGTTTTTTTCGATTTTCATTCGAAATTTTTAACTTACTGGCGAAAAAAATGGCAGTTTCGTGATGAGTGGAATTTTTTTAACCAAACAGGCTTTTAAAATTCAGCCAATTTCGATACATTTTTTTTTCAATCTCGGAACACCGAAAAATCAAAATCATGAAAAATTTTCATTAAGAAACCCGGTACAATGTTATATTTTCGATTTTTGTTGTATTCTCATTATTACAATTTATTCAGGTTTTTGTTTAAAAGTTCCGACTAGATAACATAAACAAATGCTTATATGATTTTGTTTATTCCAACGATTTGCTCAGTTTGGAAAATTGTTGAAAAATTAAAAAATGGTTAAACGTTTCAAAATTTTCAATACTCTATTAGGTATTTTTAATTATTTAGAAAATTCACTTAGTTTATGGGAATTAAAAATTGAATTTCTTCTTTTAAATCTAGAGGGTTAATCGCTAAAATAGAACCTTGTGATGTAGAGCTTGTAAATAATAATAATGATAACAATACAAGCCAATTCCGAATTCTCTTCATTGTAGCTTTGAAAACCAATTCGAAGCCCCAATTGCTATTTACATATTGAATTTAACTATTTATATCATCACTTTGGTCCTCAAAGTCCATACGTTATTGGGGGGAATTTATTGAAATTGTACAGGTCTATTTTTAAGGATGTATGATAGGTACAGTCCCGCTAAACGTGAGTTTCAGAGAACATTTCGAAGACTTCCCGATGAGAAAAAAATTGAAAAAAAATTAAGCATGTAAAAGATCGATTTTGCATAATAATGATTCCAAAATGTTATCGACAAATTGATGAATAAAAAAATTGTGGATCGAATCACCCAACAACCTAACGTTTTTTTTTTTTTTTAATGAAAATGATTTTTCAATTTTTCTGAGTACATATGAATTTTTTCTATATTTCAATTTTCATTTAATTTTGAAAAAATGCGTGAAAATTAACGAATTTTGGATATGCGTTTGGCAAAAAATATCTTGAGTGTAATGGATGGTTTTTTGCCAAACACATATCCAAAATTCGTTAATCTTCGCGCATTTTCCAAAAAAAATTCAAAATAAAGAAAAAATTTTGAAAAAATTGATATGTATTCGGAAAAATTTTGAAAAAATTCATACGTATTCGGAAAACTTTTGAAAAAATTCATATGTATTCAGAAAAATTTTGAAAAAATTCTTATGTATTCGGAAAAATTTTGAAAAAATTCATATGTATTCGGAAAAATTTTGAAAAAATTCATATGTATTCGGAAAAATTTTGAACAAAAATTCATATGTATTCGGAAAAATTTTGAAAAAATTCATATGCATTCGGAAAAATTTTGAAAAAATTCATATGTATTCGGAAATTTTTTGAAAAAATTCATATGTATTCGGAAAATTTTTGAAAAAATTTATATGTATTCGGAAAAATTTTGAAAAAATTCATATGTGTTCGGTAAAATTTTGAAAAAATTCATATGTATTCGGAAAAATTTTGAAAAAATTCATATGTATTCGGATAAATTTTGAAAAAATTCATATGTATTCGGATAAATTTTGAAAAAATTCATACGTATTCCGAAAAATTTTGAAAAAATTCATATGTATTCGCAAAAATTGACAAATCATTATGATTTCTAAACATTCGAAAAAATCGTTATATGTATTCGGAAAAATTTTGAAAAAATTCATACGTATTCGGAAAAATTTTGAAGAAATTCATATGTATTCGGAAAAATTGACAAATCATTATGATTTCTAAACATTCGAAAAAATCGTTAGGTTGTCGGGTGATTTGTTCACCATTTTTTTTATTCATCAATTTTTTAATAACATTTTCGAATTATTATTATGAAAAATCGATCTTTTCAGCACCTTTTACATGATTGATTATTTTTTCAATTTTTATTCCATCGGGAAGTGTTCGAAATTTTTTTTTAAACTCACGTTTGACAGGACTGTACCTATCATACATCCTTAAACGTACATAGTGTATTATTTCTCGTAAAGGGTTCAATTGCCGAGCGGTGCCACGAACCGCTAGCTACCTACGTCACAAAATACGTTCTGCGAGGAGGGATTTATGCGCACACCCAAGTTTGCTAAAACGACACCTATAGGTCCATCCCTACGTCATACCTGACGTTTTACAGTTACCTAATATACGAGTACGTACATATTGTGGCTGTTTCATATTCTATCCTGACAGCAGGTTATTTGAATTTCGTTATAAATATGCAAGTCGTCGTTACTACAATGTGGCTATCACGACTATGATAAATACCCGGTATTCAACTATGTAATTGGTTGTGAAAATTTACTGTCACGAAAAGAGTAAAATCCGCCTATGAATTGTCCTATCATTTTACACAATTCTGCAATCATTGTGTCAACTTATTATGAAATAAACAATTTTTTGTTTATTTTAAAAAATAAGTTGAATCAATAACTGTGTAATTGTTACTCGTTGCGAAAATTTACTTTCATAAAAAATAGAAGATAGTACTAGAAGTTTCCTGTCATATCCAAACAATTCGGCAATCATTGTATCAATTTATTATGAAATAAACAATTTTTTTTAATAATAATTTTTTTAATTGATTATTATCATACATTTTTTTATTTTAGAAAATAATTTGAATCAATAAATATGTAATTGTTACTCGTTGCGAAAATTTACTTTCATAAAAAATAGAAGAAGATGGTAGTAGAAGTTTCCTATCATATCCAAACAATTCGACAATCATTGTATCAATTTATTATAAAATAAACAATTTTTTTTAATAATAATTTTTTAATTGATTATTATCATAAATTTTTTTATTTTAGAAAATAATTTGAAACAATAAATATGTAATTGTTACTCGTTGCGAAAATTTACTTTTATAAAAAGAGTAAAAGTTTCTTATTATACTCGAACAATTCTGCAATCATTGTGACAACTTAGTATGAAATAAACACATTTTTCAATAATCATTTTTTTTTTACTAATTATTGTCATATATTTTGTTTATTTTGTTGAATTATTGTCATATATTTTGTTTTAGTTTAAGTTGAAACAATAATGACAAAAGTAAATTTACTTATAAAAAAAAAATTATAATCTATGACAATAATCGTCAATTATTTAATGATTAAGTCATAATACTTATTTTTGTATAAATCTTTTTATTTATTTTGAAAAAAAAAAAGAATAAATAGATTTCTTTACTAATAATGAATAAATTGCATGATTACGAAAGTCATGGGATGCTCAGAATTCTAGACTCGAAATGATAATGTTAATTCGGGAAATTAACCTCCGATGTATGGAACTTACCCATTTCTGAGCGCACGTGCACAAACGTACGCGTAATAGAGGGAGTCAAGTGTCATACATAATGCATCTAGACAATCATTGACGTCGAGTGTCTTTTCTTTTTTATCTTAATGCCATCCACGATGTTACACTGACATCGAAGCACACGCACTCACAAATGACAAATAATCGTGCAAAAGACATTGAAACTTTAATGCCAATGGCAGCAGAGACGAGTAATTAATCGTCGATGTATCAGACTAAATTCTCCAACAGGGGCCTCGATCTCGAATTCCCATTAAACAGTTATGATAGTTTTTAGTTATCTTTGTCGATAGATACACTGAAATTGCATTTAGTTACAATAATGATGTATACGAAGATAAGGATCTAATAAAAATGATCGTAAATCAAAGGAATTTTCAACAAATTTATAGTCACTTTAGCAGATTTTTTTAACCAGATTAATAGTCATTTTTACCAGATTTTTAAATCAGATTTATGGCAATTTTTACCAGATATTTAAACCAGATTTATAGAAATTTTTCACCAGATTTATGGCAATTTTTACCAGATATGATAGTTTTTTTAACCATATTTCTAAATCAGATTTTTAGCTATTTTTACCAGATTTTTCACCAGATTTATAGCAATTTTTACCAGATATGATAGTCATTTTCACCAGATTATTCACTAGATTTATAGTCATTTTTACCAGATTTTTCACCAGATTTATAGTTATTTTTACCACATTTTTTACCCAGATTTATAATCATTTTTATCGGCTTATATCACTAGATTTATAGTCATTTTCGTCATCGTTTGTCTACCACATTTACAGTATCTTTTACCAAATTCTTTGCATCACATTTATAGAGTATATGATCAGAATTTTTTAACTATTTTTATACACTGTTAAAAATGTTTTTTTTGCAATAGTGTGCGTAAACTTCGATTTTACACCTCGATATTCCGCGTGCAAAGTGCTACTTTTTTCAACACTGTGCGTAAAAATCGATTTTTATCAATCCCCCGGCGGGGGCTTCGTTCCCTGCACCCCCAACAGGGCTTGGAGCCCTGTACCCGCTCCTGCGCCTGCCTCGCACCCCACTTCAATAATTTCTTGATTTATCGCGGTATAATAAGTTATTTACATGCACGAATTTTGCGCACACTATTGCAAAAAATATCGTATGCAACGCGGGCGTAAAATCGTCCTTTACCCCCATGTTACATAATATACTATTAATTTATATTACCGAAAATTTTATTCATCGTCTGACATATTAAATTTAATACACGAGTCTAGTAAAATTACAAATTTTTATATTAAATTTCCTAATTTTCATAGGATTTAGTAAAAAGTATTGTAATTTTACATCACACTTGTATATCAAATTTAATGTACTAGTTTTTGTAAAGAAGCTTCCTTCATCCGTAGTGGGAATTTACAATAAATATTTATTACAGTGAAGGTATTGCTTCCTCATACAGGAAGCTTTGTTTTCATTAAAAAAAAATTTTCGCGATTTACATGTCAAAACGTTTAAAATGGTCTAAAACGTCGACAAAGGCCAAATGTGTGATGAAAGGGCAAAAATTCACATAACTGTAACTTATAAAGTATTCTATAATTTAAACAACATGTACAATGCTGGCTAATCTTCAATTGGTATAAAGTTTATAAAAATCGCTTAACGCATTTCATTTTTATAAGAATTTTGAAATTTTGAAAAAAGTACGTAAATGCTCTAGTTCGGACGAATTTTGAGCTATCGGGCTGAAACTTCGTATTAAAATTGAACAAAGTGACACGACCTTTGGAATTGAATTTGAGCCAAATCGGTAAAGCGATTCGGTTTTTATGAGATTTTGAATTTTTCGAAAAATTTTCCTTTTGCTCTAATTCAGGTAAAATTCCAACTAATCGACCGAAATTTTATACACAGGAAAAATAACATTCAGCCCGGCTGCGTATCAAATTTGATGATGATCGGTAAAGCGGTTCGGATTTTACGTGATTTTGAATTTTTAAAAAATTTATTGGTGTCGCTCTAGATTTCGTACAACGTCAGAAATCATTAACTTCGTCAATAATTTTCATCTTTCGCAAAGCATCCTGTATGAGGAAGCCAAAAATAAAATAAAGAAACTTCCTCATAGAGGCGGCTTTGTAAAAAGCGAAAAAGAGGAAGCAATGTACGAGGTTCTACTGTGCATCCTTTTTTTTTACCAAATTTTGTTAAACCAGATTTATGGTAATTTTCGTCGGATTTTTTTCTCTATGTATATGCCAGAGTTGTAAATGCCTAATACTTATAGAAATAATGATGATGATACGATCAGCTCTATAATTATTATTTTATAATAATAACATGTAGCGATTCTAATACGATGATTAAACTTTGGAATGGCTGCAAAAATTATTATTTTTCAATAAAAATTCACGGTGATCCTTTTGAAAAAATGGAAAAAAATAAGTAATGCATTAAGAAAGTAATGCATTACTTATTTCTTCCATTTTTCCACTATTTCTTGCAATATTAAAGCGAAAATTAGTTTTTTTTTCAGCTATTCAAATGTTTACACTCTATTTTATAATCACTACATATTATTATTATGAAATCATAACGACAAAACAAATTGTACTGTAAACTATATATCTTGAATTAATGGGGATTTGCAACTCTGGTATATGCCATAAATTGTTCTCGCTGGAATTTATCCAAACGTATAAATCGATAACTATCCATGAGGGTAAGTTCAGCAAGTGTTCTAGCAGATCAAATGTAGTGCGTGCAGCATTCTTGTTTCAGAATCTACTAACGGTAACTTAATACTGTAGCAATCGGTTATCATCCCTCTACAGAACTGTTGGAAAAGTAGTTTCCGGATATTTCAACCCTACAGTGAGATTTTTAAAGTAGAGCTCATCACCATTTAAATTAAATGTAAGTATAATACAAGTAACTTCTTTTCTAAATTATTAATCCTTACCAAATCCACAGAAATTGTTCAATAATTGTAAAAAAAAACATAGCTTTTAATCATTAATAATTATTACGCAAACGTAAAAATATTAATTTCTGCAAAATTTTTTAAAATAATATAAATAATGTATATCTAAAATAGAGTAAAATAATTCAATGAAATATCAAAATATCGACAATTTTTTTTTTCCTGAAAAAGTGAAATATTTTGCGTGTATTTTGATAATTTTTTATACACTCTTTAGATGTAGAAAAATGTCGCTACAAATAATTACGAATAATTAGAAAACAAGACAGTCAATCGATAAAACATCTTTCGATAAATAAAATGAGGTATTTCGGTTTACGCTTTTAAAAAAATGGATGAAAAAAAAACATCGGATATTTGCAAATATCAATCGATTTATTTTTCATATTACATATCACATTTTCATATCATATATTTGCATATTGACAACTAATGTTTCTACTTAAATAATACCTGGGAAATACTTCATAAAACTAGCAGAAATTGTAGAAACGCTTTAAAAAATTTATCACCAATTAGACTAATGAGAAAGACTTCAACCTGTTTAAATTCACCTAACTAGTTGGTTAGGCTGACTAGTTGATTAATTTGAGTTAGTTCGAAGTAAATTTGTTACCGCATATTTAACCACGTAATTGGTTGTCATAACTAACCATTTTTCTCTGTGTATCACGGCACATAACGAGTGCGTCGCACGTGTTAATAGAAATACACACACATAATAGGATAGAGACGAAGAAGTGTTTGTTAAGACGTCGACAGTCGCGAGAAATCGAATGTGATCCGATCATGTACAACGGCGCATCGAACGCAGTATATAGGAGGTCACGGGCAAACCGCTAGACGCATTCAATGGCACTTGGAAGTTTTATTGCACTTCCAAACGTAATTAAAATGTGTCCATGCAGTTTTTAATATTCACAGTGATAAAATCGTTCCGCACCCAGAGAAATTGTTGATGTTTTTTTTTTTCAATTCAATTAATGGGATCTATTTGCATCAAATTTTTATTCATAATTATATTTACAATTACAAAATTCTATTTGGAACAAATAAATTCTATTTGAAAAAAATAAATGCTGTTTGGAAAAAATAAATTCTGTTTGTTCCAAATAAATTTTATTTGGAACAAGTAAATTCTATTTGGAACAAATACATTTTATTTGGAACAAATACTTTTTATTTGGAACAAATAAATTTTATTTTGAACAAATAAATTATATTTGGAACAAATACATTTTATTTGGAACAGATCAATTTTATTTGGAACAAATAAATTCTATTTGATCCAAATAAATTCTATTTGGAACAAATAAATTCTGTTTGGAACAAATAAATTCTATTTGGAACAAATAAATTCTGTTTGGAACAAATAAATTTATTTGGAACAAATAAATTTATTTGGAACAAATAAATTTATTTGGATCAAATAAATTTGATTTGTATCAAATAAATTGTATTTGTATGCAATAAATTCTATTTGATCTTCAATTAAATAAATTTCTTCTTCAAATGCTACCATAATAGGATTTTATTTCGATCTAATAGAACATATTTCATTCAAGTAAATAGTATTGATTTAGAATAGGTTTTATTTGATCGGAATAAAATTTTATTAATTTCCAATAGAACCCGTATTTAATTCAAATAAACCCATCAGACCGATTTCTCCGGGTACGCGACGTGGATATAAACCGATTTGTGTTCGATCGAAGTTAAGATTCCGGTTCAACTTCATGAGAAAAATGTGAGTATACACTTCGTCTATACATTGAGACACGGAAATGAGCAAAGATGAAAAATATTCTGCACGCTAAGTATAATATTCACAATAGTATTACGATTTATGAATGTCAAGGCTTGGTAATAAAGTTGTCGAGTGGAAGCCACGCGTCTTCATACGTAACAAAAAATTGTAAAATGAATATACATGAAATTTAATGTGCAAATACTGAAAGTTTTTGTGCATAAATTAGTACACTAAATTTAATGTACGAGTAAATTAAACTATGGAATTATAATAACGCTTACATTAATTTTTATAATTCAATTAAATTATAAAGTAATCGATCAAAATAATTTCAAAAATGTTTAGAAATTTATATATATGCAGTTATTTCGGCAGTAAATAAGTTTGTCACTAAATTTAATGTACGAGTAAATTAAACTATGGAATTATAATAACGCTTACATTAATTTTCATAATTCATTTAAATTATTAAGTAAATTTCAAAATAATTTCAAAAATGTTTAAAAATTTCTATATATGCAGTTATTTTGGCAGTAAATAAGTTTGTCTTCATACGTGGCAAAAAAATGTAAAACAAATATACATGAAATTTAATGTGCAAATATTGGAAGTTTTTGTGCATAAATTAGTATACTAAATTTAATGTACGAGTAAATTAAAGTGTGGAATAGTAATAACGCTCACAATAATTTTTAATTAAAATTTTTAATTAAGTAAATTTAAAAATGATTTCAAAAATGTTTGAAAATTTCTATATATGTAGTTATTTCGGCAATACATAAGTTTGTCTTCATACGTAACACAAAATTGTAAAACAAATATACATGAAATTTAATGTGCAAATATTGGAAGTTTCTGTGCATAAATTAGTATACTAAATTTAATGTACGAGTAAATTAAAGTGTGGAATAGTAATAACGCTCACAATAATTTTTATAATTCAATTAAATTATAAAGTAAATTTCAAAATAATTTCAATTTCATCTCACAATTCAAAAATTTCGATATAAGGTAAACGTGCCAATGGCCGGACGTTTAAGGCGGTGTCTGGTTTGTATGCCAATTTTCGCATGAATATATTAATTATTGTAGCAAATGGTGGTAACGAATTGCAAGGTTAAAGTTTCTAGTTTCCAAAAACTATACAATAAATATATTTCTCATTGTTTGATAAATAGTTAATGATCAAAACGCTGAAAAGTGCAGATGTACCAGTGCCAGGACGGGTATTTTTGTGCATGTCCCACTGTCGGGACATCACATGTACGCATCGGTGGACATCTACAAATTTTAATGCATCTGCTTGAAAAGAAATGCCAAAAAACGTGCGGTACACATATTTACACCTATGATGCAATAAATAAAACGTATATGTTTATAAAATATATATATATATATATATATTTGAATAAATTAACAATGAAGTTCTCGATACCGCATAACCCAACATCTGCGTTAAAATGTCAATCGTGCGATTGTGTCCCGGCTCTGGGTCGCAGTGAGATTGCTTACTACTTGCCCTAGTCGCGGAACATACGTTGGACAGTGGTGCCAACGTATATTCGGTTATATCCAATAACTGGACACAAAAATTACGAGTTTTAAGATATTGTACGTAATATTTGACAGTGTAATCTTAAACCTTAAGAATTTCTGAATTTCAAATACCTATGGAAAGTCTCGAACGAACTATAATCTCCGGGGTATCATATTAATGATTATTCGGCTCTCCTTAGCTAATTGGTTTAGGGATTTGCAGAAAAAGCTCAAACACCATAGGTCCGCTAATATACTTATTATTTAAATTTTCAATTTACGATGAAAAACATGAAATTTTTTTGCGTATGTTAAGTATATATAACAGATACAATTGGAAGAGTTATTTTTAAATATTTTATCCATTAAACCCTTAGTATCTTCAAATATCCCTTTAGTGTCTCTCAATTGGGACCTGTCCCACCACTGGTACGTTTACCTTATGCAGTTATTTCGGCAATACATAAGTCTTCATACGTAACACAAAATTGTAAAACAAATATACATGAAATTTAATGTGCAAATATTGGAAGTTTCTGTGAATAAATTAGTATACTAAATTTGATGTATGCGTAAATTAAAGTATGAAATAGTAATAACGCTTACATTAATTTTTATAATTCAATTATATTAAAAAGAAAATTTAAAAATCATTTTTTTAATGTTTAAAAATTTCTATATATGCAGTTCACCACAAAAACCACTATTTTATTTCGGCAGTACATAAGTTCGCGTGTCGCTGAAAGGCAGAGGGTCTTTTCAAAGATAAAAAAAAGCAACGAAGAGGGTAAAGTGCGTGTCGAGGCTAATCGTTTTCTTTCACAACCACCGCAGTTTATTTTTCGAAAAACCGGCCAAACCGAATACACGTACCTAAGTATATTTTACTTCTGCAACGTTCCTCTTCCACTACGAAACGACCAAATATTTCTTGGCTCCAAGGTCACAAATTCTCACTTTACTTAGAAAATCACTGATTTTTTTCCTTTTTTTTTACAACTACACTATTAAAAATATTTCTAAACTTAACTCTGCATAAATTCAATTAATCAGCAGATGTATAAAATTTAATACAGAAATGTAGCAGAGTAACAAATTTTAATATTAAATTTCCAAACATTCGTAGGATCTAGTAAAAATTATTGTACTTTTACATTTTACTTGTCTATTAAATTTGATATACGAGTTTATATAAAAGACTAATATTTTTAATAGTGTATAGAATAATATAAAATAAGGAATTAATAAAGACGAAGCAGAGAAACACGAAACTCACAAACTTCACACTGAATAAAAAATGAAAAAGAGAGGAAGAAGAAGAGAATGTCTGACAATGCCGGATCTGGCTCTGGTCAGTGCGTCTGGGTTTGCAACAAGGGCAGATTCTCGCACATTGGTCACTCGGTTAGTGTATGGATAGGAAATATATAGGAGGCAGCGACTTGGCTACCTGTGGCCGGCACACTGACCGATGTGTACTGCTATACTATAGTCTCCCTACCCTCAACGTTGTATTATGTATTACACAGTGGCGGTGCACTTACACGTCTCGTCCCTCACCTCCAGACCTCAACCGGCGCACCTGCCGCGACCGCCACCTTCCTCGTGCCCCTCCATGGCTCTTCAGCGTGGCAGCGTCGAGCAAATTCAATTACACGCCGGCTATAGCTATCGCCGCATCCGCGCGGAATCGGAGGTCGGATCGACAGACATCAAGGTTTCGCTTCACTGGACAAAAATGTTATTTGTCCTAAACCTTCAAAGTACCTATTATGTAATTTTGATTCATATTTTGTCCGTTATAGAAATTATATATGGGATATTTTCTGTTAGTTCAGTCAATATAGATTAAATTTTTGTTTGGCTTCTTCATAGAGGAAGCTTTGTTGTCAGGAAAAAAAAATGTCGAGATTTTTATGTCAGGACACTTAGAATTGTCCAAAACGTCCAGAAAAGTGATCTAGAAAAAATGCGTGTGTGTGTGTGTGTGTGTGTGTGTGCGTGTGCGTGTGCGTGTGCGTGTGCGTGTGTGTGTGTGTGTGTGTGTGTGTGTGTGTGTGTGTGTGTGTGTGTGTGTGTGTGTGTGTGTGTGTGTGTGTGTGTGTGTGTGTGTGTGTGTGTGTGTGTGTGTGTGTGTGTGTGTGTGTGTGTGTGTGTGTGTGTGTGTGTGTGTGTGTGTGTGTGTGTGTGTGTGTGTGTGTGTGTGTGTGTGTGTGTGTGTGTGTGTGTGTGTGTGTGTGTGTGTGTGTGTGTGTGTGTGTGTGTGTGTGTGTGTGTGTGTGTGTGTGTGTGTGTGTGTGTGTGTGTGTGTGTGTGTGTGTGTGTGTGTGTGTGTGTGTGTGTGTGTGTGTGTGTGTGTGTGTGTGTGTGTGTGTGTGTGTGTGTGTGTGTGTGTGTGTGTGTGTGTGTGTGTGTGTGTGTGTGTGTGTGTGTGTGTGTGTGTGTGTGTGTGTGTGTGTGTGTGTGTGTGTGTGTGTGTGTGTGTGTGTGTGTGTGTGTGTGTGTGTGTGTGTGTGTGTGTGTGTGTGTGTGTGTGTGTGTGTGTGTGTGTGTGTGTGTGTGTGTGTGTGTGTGTGTGTGTGTGTGTGTGTGTGTGTGTGTGTGTGTGTGTGTGTGTGTGTGTGTGTGTGTGTGTGTGTGTGTGTGTGTGTGTGTGTGTGTGTGTGTGTGTGTGTGTGTGTGTGTGTGTGTGTGTGTGTGTGTGTGTGTGTGTGTGTGTGTGTGTGTGTGTGTGTGTGTGTGTGTGTGTGTGTGTGTGTGTGTGTGTGTGTGTGTGTACAACTCCGAAAATTCGAACGCCGATAACTCAAGAACGGTTTTGTATATCGCTTTCAAATTTGGCACACTAGTGTAGCAGCAGACCCTCTTCAACTGTACTAATTTTCGATTAAATCTGTGCGAAAATTTCGATTTTACGCCGTTTTGAATTTTTTGAAAAAAGGACGTGGTCGCTCTAACTTTCGTAAAATTTAGTCTATTTTGCTAAATAGTTGGTTATAAGAGTAGGTGCACTCAATGCTGTTTGGTATTGAATTTGGTTCGAATCAGTAAAGTGGTTCAGATTTTATGGAATTTTGAATTTTTCAAAAAATTGACATTATCACTCTATTGTAACTTTTGCAAAGCTTGAGATAGCGAGCTCAAATTTTGTATATAAATGAAACAATATTCAGCCATTATACATGTATAATTTAGTGACAAACAGTATGAAATTTGTGATTTTATGGAATGTTGAATTAATTTTAATAATATACGTTATCACATTTACTTTCGAAAACGCTCTAATAATAACGAAATAACGAAATAGAAAAAGCGAATTCACAACATGTTTATTTATCTAATTTAAAAAAGGATGCAAAGTAGAACTTTGCACATTGCTTCCTCTATGAGAAACATCAACAACAAACAACAAAGCTTCCTCTATGAGGAAGCCAAAACTGAAATACATACTGCTTCCTCATAGAGGGAGCTTGGTAAAAAACGAAAAATAATGAGGAAGCAATGTGCAAGGTTTCTTAATTCCTTTGAATAAGTCAAAAGGTTTTGTTTCACTGGACAAAAATGTTATTTATCCTAAACCTTCAAAGTACCTATTATGTAATTTTGATTCATATTTTGTCCGTTATAGAAATTACATATGGGATATTTTCTGTTAGTTCAGTCATTGTAGATTTAATTTTTTATATAATTCCTTCGAATAAGTGAAAAGATTTTGCTTCACTGGACGAAAATGTTATTTGTCCTAAACCTTCAAAGTACCTATTATGTAATTTTGATTCATATTTTGTCCGTTATAGAAATTATATATGGGATATTTTCTGTTAGTTCAG